>CM068367.1:1029921422-1030464748 GCA_034769895.1 Magicicada septendecula | reverse complement strand
AGTAACCAAGATAATTAATTTCTCTACGGAAAAACTGTGATTTTTTGAAGTTCACTGTGATGTTTGCTTCGTATAAATTGGTCAATAATAGATCTAAATGTGTGAGGTGTTCCTCCAGACTGTTAGATAGACATAGGCAGTCGTCTACATATATTATCGTAAATTTCTTGACTGCATCTGACAACACAGTATCCAATCCTCTCGTCAGGCTGGCCAGACTTGTCTTTAATCCAAACGGTGTTACTGTGAAGCGGTAGGTCTTTCCTTTATATAGAAACCCGGTGAAGTCCCTGCATTCTCGCTTAAGTGGTACCTGCCAGAAGCTGGAGCGTAGATCGATCGATGACATATATTTTACTCCTCCGCAATTAGCAATGAGCTCGTTGATTGGTTGTGCCCCTTCGAAGTCAGGTATCATCACCTTGTTTAACTTCCTGGCGTCCAAACACAATCATACGCTCTGGTCCTTTTTTATAACTGTCACCATGGGATTGATATATTGGCTGCTCGCTCGCTCGATCACTCCGTATCTTAACATTTTCTGGATCTCCTCTTCGACTTTGTCTTGATAGGCAATTGGTATAGGCCATCCCTTTTGGAAAAAGGGGGTGTTGTCCGTGATACGTAGTTCATGTTCATATCCATGAATTCGGCCTGGTTCTTCTCGGAATAGATTTCTATTTTTCATTAATATTTTAGTTAATTTTTTCTTCGTTTCTGTATTTATATTAGTTAACTCTTCGACAGCTTCTTGAAAGTTAATAGATTCCTCATCGGCCGTTTCTTTATCCAAAGCGATCTGATGTATATGTACAATTTCATTAGGATCCTCTACATTTTTCTTATAATTTCTATTTTTAATATGCATTACATTTTGCTGGAAATCTATAGTACACTCACCTTCCTTCAACATATTTATTCCTAGTATACAATCTTTATTCAGTCCAGGGATGATAAAAAATACTAAGTCAAATTTATAATTATCAACCTCAGCTTCTAAAAGTACTTGTTTTCGTATTAATTTTAATTTATGTCCGAATGCACCTTTTATATTGGTATTCAATAAGTTTAATAACTCGATTCTACCTAATTTATCTTTATTATGGTTGAACCACGTTTCGGCAATTCCGTTTAATTGACTCCCCGAATCAATAAGTGCAGATACTTCTACATTATTTAATTGTATTTTTATTTCCGGACATTTATTGTACGGGAAATTAGTGGTTTCTTCTTCTTCATCCATTTTATCCAATTCTTCACGAATATCAATATAATCTAATACTACGTCTAACTGGTTATTTATTTTTCTACTAGCTAAGTATTGTTGCCGCGACAGTGGGTTGGCTGGTCGTTTTTTGTACGTGATTCTTGTGAAGGGCCAGGTTGTTGACGCTCAATTGTTACTGTGTTGACAATGGGCTGTTTTGTTCCCCTATCCTCTGTACCAAACGTTTGTTTATTGTGCCACCCAGGTCTGTGACCCTCGTGTTCAGTCTCCACTTTCATACCCTTCGTTTTATGATAGCCATTGTTAATATGTCTTCCACCGTTGTCAACCGTTGTCTGTTGTGGCTGCCGATACGATCCTCTCATTTCTCGTTGTTGAATGGTAGCAAACTCATTTAATAAGCTTTCAAATTGATCTACTTGTTGGACGCCTCTAGTTATGATGGCAACTTCTATTTCCTTACTATAGTGGCGTGCAAGTTTGCGAATCAGATGCTGGTCCGAGATTGGTGGGATCAGTTGTCTGCACTGTAGAATTTTATTCTCGAGGTATTGCACCATAGTGAGTTTACCATTCGGATAATAACATCCGTACTCCAAGCTGTCCCGGATGTTTTCTTGAATTTGTTGACTCCAGAATTTCTTGGTAAACACCTCCTCGAATTGTTCAAACGTATGTATTTGGGATTGTACGATTCTCCACCATACTGTTGCTTCACCCTCTAGATGCCTGCTAATCCACTTAATACCTCCGCTGGGGTAATATATTTCTTTAGCCTCTTTTAATTCTTTTAGAAATTCCATGGGGTAGGCGTCTCGTCCGTTGTACCGTACCTCCTTTAACTGTTCTTGGTTAGCCACAATAGTATTTTGGTTGTTTACCATTGGTCTTGACTCCAACTCTGTTAATTTTCGTTTTAATTGCTCTTGATCTTCTTTCATCTCGTCGATGCGTCGACCCTTTTCTTCAGCTAATTTTCTTAATTGTTCTTCCATTTCTTCTTTGTTTACGGTAGAAATATTTCTGACTTCTTCTCGGACGACCTCTTTCGTTGTTTTTATTTCTCTTCTCACTTCCTGATTGATTCGATTTAAATTTTCACTTAAGTTTTTAGTAGTTTTTTGTATTTCACACTTAAATTTTTCACTTTGTTGCTGTACCACCTCGCCAAAATTATGCTCAGTCTTATTCAATTCTTCACGCCATGTTTTATTCACTATTTGAATATCACCAACTAATTTGTCATGCAACGTGTACATATCGTTTTTTATCTCCTCTCTTAACTTAGTGTGCATTCCTGTAATATCCTTAATAGGTATTTCTAATTTATTCTGATTTACTTCAATTTTTTCTTCTAATTTCTTCTGATTTACTTTAATATCTTGAATGTCTTCTCGTATCTTCTTATTGTCTTCTTGAAATTTATTCAGACTTATTTCTAATTTATTCTGTAATTTCTTGTTATCTTCTTTCATCAATTCGTATAGCATTTGCAGCTCACTTTTTGGCTGTGGTCCTTCTGCCCTTATTTGTTCCTTCTCCGTCTGTGGTACTGTCGCACTTACTTGTTCAGCTTCTGCGCGTGGTCCTTCTGCCCTTATATTTTCAATATCCGTTCTGATTTCTTCCTCCATCATTGCTATGACTTGAGGATCTCCCATTTGGTTATATATCTCCATCTCTTCGCTCTCTTCAGCTCTCCTTGGTGCTTGTGTTTCTTCTTCACTGGCCATTGTCGTATAAGGTGTTTCTTTTTCCATTTTGCGTGCATTACTTCGCGTCAACATATACCGTATATATTCGAACCGTGACTAAGCAACTGTAGTTACAATTACTAGCCCTATGTTCTTAATGTCTACTCTATTTATTAATACTTTTATTTTATTTCTAATTCTCAGTTTAGTTAACTTATTTAACTCAATTCATTCATCTGCCTTTTTGACAAATCTAAATTTAGATTTTGCCACGCGAGTTGGGCGACAAATATAAAGACTAATGCCACGCGTTGGGCAGCCAAATATAAAGAATTCTTACTTGGGGTGGTTAAACAAGTAATAAATTAATAATTAAAAAATCACTTACTGCCAAAATGTTTCAATTTCCCGGGCGCCACCTCATATCTACAAGGATGTGGATATAAAGGATTCATTTGCCAAACACACAACAACAATATTATGTCTAATGCTTATTTAATTAATTAAGTTGTAGCAAATTACAAATATAACACTCTGTATGGCTATTTCCTTAACTAGAATCACTTCTCTTATCTTAACAATGAGTATCTCTGAAATCGCGATTAATTAACATTTAATAATTTTCTAACACTTATAATTGTAAATTATAATCTACAATTGTATTTGGCAAATTTAGATTACTGTTTAGATATGATTTTTTAAGAATTTACCAATTGACGTTTTATTTCGCTTCAGTCGAATGCAGAGCACTGAGAGGCAGTTCTCAAGGTTAATTAATTATTAGTGTGAGTTCTTTGACTTGAATGAATTGAGTTTATTGACTTAACTCTAAAGTACCATTAGTTTGAGAGCGTTGATTATTCGTAGTTCATACTCTCGGTGACATCATGTGGTCCTCTGTGTTTAGTAGTTGCTGGTCACCGTAGTCGTTGTAGATTACGTATCCCTTCGCGGTCACTGCACCTCACGATCACTGTTTAATTATTGAAGAATTCTCGAACTGTTCACTTTTCACGGCACACGTATTGTGTTGAATATGAGTGTCCTTAATTGATGTTGGTAAAGTTCATGTATAATGTTTTTTAAAGTAGTTCTTTAGATTGCTGATTTTATGTCTAATATCTCTGTGGTAGAATATGCACTGAGTCTCTCTGTTGATGTGTTCTGTATTATATAAAAGCTCCTGTAATGTTTATAGTTTCTTGTGAATTATTTGTAATTGTAGAATGTCTGTTAATTGAATTTGTCTTCACTTAGTATTGTACTGTGTATCCGTATTCTCCGACACTTTGTTTAAATTACGGTGAAGTTAATTAATTGTAAAGTCTGTTTTACACGTTGACTTCGCGTGATATTACTTTATACTAATAGTCTGTCGAACGCGATTAACTGTTCAACTCTCTTGCTATGAGTTTAGAATTTAGTGAGAATTATAACAACGAGTTTTGTACGATTTGTCGTATTCACTTCATTGTTCACTTTGAGAAATTGAATGTTCGCACTGAAGTAACCGGTTAAGATGACTCGTGGTGATCACTTTGTAGATGAGTACCAGACTGCCGTTTTTCTGTTCTGAGATCTACCAAGTAAACTCTCATCCCGCCTACCTCTGCTGAATCTTCCATCTGCTTGGATACTCTTATTGTTTCTTTAGCCAGTGTGACAAATTGTATATTCGTCATTGGTTTTCGAGTATCTCTGCTTTACACGTGATTCTCTTGTCGAACTACCATTCGTCCCTGATTGTTCCTACAGCCGTTTTCTCTATTTACTAGGAATCTCATTCAAGCACTCCAGAATTCGTGAGTTTCACTTTCCCCTTGTAAATCAGGCGACATTTCTTTGTCTCTCGTGGCCGTCTCCTAGTGTCCAATTTCTGTTACGCTTTGACATAGATACAATACTGGTATTGTTCGATCTGCTGCACCATTGTTTATCTTCAAGTTGCACTCTGGCTTTGTTTTGAGTCTGGAACGAATCTTCCTTTGTAATCACGACTTTCGTCAAATTTCTACGTTGCAATTGTTCTGGCCTCTAATGTTGTACCGTATCGAATTGACAAACTCTTTGCTTTCAGTCTGTGTCAAAGTTTTAAAAAGGGTAGATTGGTTTATTGGGGGTTATGCCTTTCTTCCCTCAGACCAGCTGCCTGATGCGAAATACAACGTCTCACATACATCTAGTAAGTGTCACTCTTTTTGTCAAACAATTAACTTTACAGCCGTAACACATCAAGCTGTCTGTAGGTTACAATGCCAAAAGGACAGTCTTACAAACTTTCCCTTCACACACCCTCACATACTTCTTTGTCAAATATAACTGCTAGTACACATTATTTTTAGCTATTATTTACTACTTGTACAATTTTATAAATATTTTCAAAAATAAACGTTACATTGTCCTTAAATTTGTATTAATTGATGGCGTGTAACAAAATCAAATAATAAAATTTGTGCCCTTTTTTTAATTATGTAAATTTTAATTAATTATGTAAATTTTAATTAATTAAGTATAAATATCTAATGAATTACATTTATTGCTAGTGATGTAATCCCTTTAACGGGTTCGAGTACGTTCAACTTGGTTTGTTTACGTTCGAAACTGTCTACAGTGTACCCTTGTGTCTGGGCTGAGATTTATGACCTCTCCCATTCATCCCCCTGTCACTCTCTCATTCACACCTTGTTACTTGGCAAAGGTCCTACTAGCGGTTTCAATTTTTCTGTTTGCTATTCTAACCTATACAATTGTTTACAATCCTACGCACTACCATCCATTCAGACCACTTATCTTCCTAACATATCATAATATAGAATTAACAACTATCTAATTCATTATGTACATCTGTTTACATATAATTATTCACCTAGATACTATTACTGTTCTTTCTTACTTCCTATTAGTTAAATATCCACTTATATATATTTTTCATTTGTCAATAATTTTCTACTTGCAAATGCATACAACAACAACAAAATTCATAATATCATATTAATTATCACTTAGTTCTTATCATTACTTTCATTGTTAGTCTTTGTTCAATGTCTTTGTTTTGTTTTTCTTAGATATACTTTTATTCTTATACATAATATACAAAATATAAATCTTGACTCTGATATACATCGTCAGTTGATAACCTTACTTCGATTATTACTTTAAAATTTTACAATTATTATACATAACTTTATTATATCATATTTATTATATGAGTGCTACAATTTGCTTACTCACGTAACCGATCGTTACTAACGCATTATTTCCTTTTACTGCTCTTCTTGTCAGGTAATATATTGCTTTAGCTGTCGGACATTGAAATTTCCTCTTGTTCCTTTCTTCTCGTCCAAATATTCTAACGTATAATTAGCTTTACTTATTTGCTTCGCAACCCTATATGGTCCTTCGTACAGGTCGCAAAAAATTTCGCTATTCTTTCATGTCATTCGGTACAGATATTTTCCATGACTTCTTGTCTTGTCGGTATAGGATTTTTTTAACATATTGATATTTATTACTTAATTTAGAGTCTTCCTTACTTTCTAATTCACAAATAATTTTGTTCAATTTAGGATCTTGGCGCTGCAATTTCTCAATATTTTTTATATCCTTCATTATTTTCTTATCCAATTTCAAGGTAATACGATTAATTTCCATCTCTTCACTAAAACTGACATCACTGCTGTCCATAGAGTCCTCTGAGTTTCGGCTTAGTATGTCGGCTGCAATATTTTCTTTGCCTTTACAATGCACAATGTCGAAATCGTATTCTTGGATGCACAGTATCCAGCGGGTAATTCTAGCATTTGATAGGTGACATTTGTGTAGGAATGTGAGAGCTTTATTATCTGTTATGATTGTGAATCTATGTCCTAATAAGTATATCCGAAATTTCTTCAAACAATGTATGATACTCAGCAGTTCCTTCTCGGTGGTGTGATAGTTTAATTCAGCACCTTTGAAAGTTCTGCTAGTAAAAGCTACGACGGCGATGCGTCCTTCGTCATCATATTGAAACAATTGCCCTCCTAGTGCGTAGTTGCTGGCATCCGTTTGTAAATAATATTGCTTCTTGAGATCTGGGTGTTTCAAAATTACAGTATCTATAAATAATTCTTTGACTAATTTAAATTGTCGGTCGTGCTGCTCCGTCCACTTGAAGTAGCGCTCCTTCTTTAACAATTGTATTAATAAAGATGTTGTTTCAGCATATCGACTGGTAAATCTGTTATAAAAATTTGTAAGTCCTAAAAACCCTTTTAGTTGCTTTTGATTTCTTGGACGTGGAAAATTTTGGATTGCCTTTACCTTGTCTGGCATAGGACTAAGGCCTTCTACTGATAAACAGTAACCAAGATAATTAATTTCTCTACGGAAAAACTGTGATTTTTTGAAGTTCACTGTGATGTTTGCTTCGTATAAATTGGTCAATAATAGATCTAAATGTGTGAGGTGTTCCTCCAGACTGTTAGATAGACATAGGCAGTCGTCTACATATATTATCGTAAATTTCTTGACTGCATCTGACAACACAGTATCCAATCCTCTCGTCAGGCTGGCCAGACTTGTCTTTAATCCAAACGGTGTTACTGTGAAGCGGTAGGTCTTTCCTTTATATAGAAACCCGGTGAAGTCCCTGCATTCTCGCTTAAGTGGTACCTGCCAGAAGCTGGAGCGTAGATCGATCGATGACATATATTTTACTCCTCCGCAATTAGCAATGAGCTCGTTGATTGGTTGTGCCCCTTCGAAGTCAGGTATCATCACCTTGTTTAACTTCCTGGCGTCCAAACACAATCTTACGCTCTGGTCCTTTTTTATAACTGTCACCATGGGATTGATATATTGGCTGCTCGCTCGCTCGATCACTCCGTATCTTAACATTTTCTGGATCTCCTCTTCGACTTTGTCTTGATAGGCAATTGGTATAGGCCATCCCTTTTGGAAAAAGGGGGTGTTGTCCGTGATACGTAGTTCATGTTCATATCCATGAATTCGGCCTGGTTCTTCTCGGAATAGATTTCTATTTTTCATTAATATTTTAGTTAATTTTTTCTTCGTTTCTGTATTTATATTAGTTAACTCTTCGACAGCTTCTTGAAAGTTAATAGATTCCTCATCGGCCGTTTCTTTATCCAAAGCGATCTGATGTATATGTACAATTTCATTAGGATCCTCTACATTTTTCTTATAATTTCTATTTTTAATATGCATTACATTTTGCTGGAAATCTATAGTACACTCACCTTCCTTCAACATATTTATTCCTAGTATACAATCTTTATTCAGTCCAGGGATGATAAAAAATACTAAGTCAAATTTATAATTATCAACCTCAGCTTCTAAAAGTACTTGTTTTCGTATTAATTTTAATTTATGTCCGAATGCACCTTTTATATTGGTATTCAATAAGTTTAATAACTCGATTCTACCTAATTTATCTTTATTATGGTTGAACCACGTTTCGGCAATTCCGTTTAATTGACTCCCCGAATCAATAAGTGCAGATACTTCTACATTATTTAATTGTATTTTTATTTCCGGACATTTATTGTACGGGAAATTAGTGGTTTCTTCTTCTTCATCCATTTTATCCAATTCTTCACGAATATCAATATAATCTAATACTACGTCTAACTGGTTATTTATTTTTCTACTAGCTAAGTATTGTTGCCGCGACAGTGGGTTGGCTGGTCGTTTTTTGTACGTGATTCTTGTGAAGGGCCAGGTTGTTGACGCTCAATTGTTACTGTGTTGACAATGGGCTGTTTTGTTCCCCTATCCTCTGTACCAAACGTTTGTTTATTGTGCCACCCAGGTCTGTGACCCTCGTGTTCAGTCTCCACTTTCATACCCTTCGTTTTATGATAGCCATTGTTAATATGTCTTCCACCGTTGTCAACCGTTGTCTGTTGTGGCTGCCGATACGATCCTCTCATTTCTCGTTGTTGAATGGTAGCAAACTCATTTAATAAGCTTTCAAATTGATCTACTTGTTGGACGCCTCTAGTTATGATGGCAACTTCTATTTCCTTACTATAGTGGCGTGCAAGTTTGCGAATCAGATGCTGGTCCGAGATTGGTGGGATCAGTTGTCTGCACTGTAGAATTTTATTCTCGAGGTATTGCACCATAGTGAGTTTACCATTCGGATAATAACATCCGTACTCCAAGCTGTCCCGGATGTTTTCTTGAATTTGTTGACTCCAGAATTTCTTGGTAAACACCTCCTCGAATTGTTCAAACGTATGTATTTGGGATTGTACGATTCTCCACCATACTGTTGCTTCACCCTCTAGATGCCTGCTAATCCACTTAATACCTCCGCTGGGGTAATATATTTCTTTAGCCTCTTTTAATTCTTTTAGAAATTCCATGGGGTAGGCGTCTCGTCCGTTGTACCGTACCTCCTTTAACTGTTCTTGGTTAGCCACAATAGTATTTTGGTTGTTTACCATTGGTCTTGACTCCAACTCTGTTAATTTTCGTTTTAATTGCTCTTGATCTTCTTTCATCTCGTCGATGCGTCGACCCTTTTCTTCAGCTAATTTTCTTAATTGTTCTTCCATTTCTTCTTTGTTTACGGTAGAAATATTTCTGACTCATTCTCGGACGACCTCTTTCGTTGTTTTTATTTCTCTTCTCACTTCCTGATTGATTCGATTTAAATTTTCACTTAAGTTTTTAGTAGTTTTTTGTATTTCACACTTAAATTTTTCACTTTGTTGCTGTACCACCTCGCCAAAATTATGCTCAGTCTTATTCAATTCTTCACGCCATGTTTTATTCACTATTTGAATATCACCAACTAATTTGTCATGCAACGTGTTCATATCGTTTTTTATCTCCTCTCTTAACTTAGTGTGCATTCCTGTAATATCCTTAATAGGTATTTCTAATTTATTCTGATTTACTTCAATTTTTTCTTCTAATTTCTTCTGATTTACTTTAATATCTTGAATGTCTTCTCGTATCTTCTTATTGTCTTCTTGAAATTTATTCAGACTTATTTCTAATTTATTCTGTAATTTCTTGTTATCTTCTTTCATCAATTCGTATAGCATTTGCAGCTCACTTTTTGGCTGTGGTCCTTCTGCCCTTATTTGTTCCTTCTCCGTCTGTGGTACTGTCGCACTTACTTGTTCAGCTTCTGCGCGTGGTCCTTCTGCCCTTATATTTTCAATATCCGTTCTGATTTCTTCCTCCATCATTGCTATGACTTGAGGATCTCCCATTTGGTTATATATCTCCATCTCTTCGCTCTCTTCAGCTCTCCTTGGTGCTTGTGTTTCTTCTTCACTGGCCATTGTCGTATAAGGTGTTTCTTTTTCCATTTTGCGTGCATTACTTCGCGTCAACATATACCGTATATATTCGAACCGTGACTAAGCAACTGTAGTTACAATTACTAGCCCTATGTTCTTAATGTCTACTCTATTTATTAATACTTTTATTTTATTTCTAATTCTCAGTTTAGTTAACTTATTTAACTCAATTCATTCATCTGCCTTTTTGACAAATCTAAATTTAGATTTTGCCACGCGAGTTGGGCGACAAATATAAAGACTAATGCCACGCGTTGGGCAGCCAAATATAAAGAATTCTTACTTGGGGTGGTTAAACAAGTAATAAATTAATAATTAAAAAATCACTTACTGCCAAAATGTTTCAATTTCCCGGGCGCCACCTCATATCTACAAGGATGTGGATATAAAGGATTCATTTGCCAAACACACAACAACAATATTATGTCTAATGCTTATTTAATTAATTAAGTTGTAGCAAATTACAAATATAACACTCTGTATGGCTATTTCCTTAACTAGAATCACTTCTCTTATCTTAACAATGAGTATCTCTGAAATCGCGATTAATTAACATTTAATAATTTTCTAACACTTATAATTGTAAATTATAATCTACAATTGTATTTGGCAAATTTAGATTACTGTTTAGATATGATTTTTTAAGAATTTACCAATTGACGTTTTATTTCGCTTCAGTCGAATGCAGAGCACTGAGAGGCAGTTCTCAAGGTTAATTAATTATTAGTGTGAGTTCTTTGACTTGAATGAATTGAGTTTATTGACTTAACTCTAAAGTACCATTAGTTTGAGAGCGTTGATTATTCGTAGTTCATACTCTCGGTGACATCATGTGGTCCTCTGTGTTTAGTAGTTGCTGGTCACCGTAGTCGTTGTAGATTACGTATCCCTTCGCGGTCACTGCACCTCACGATCACTGTTTAATTATTGAAGAATTCTCGAACTGTTCACTTTTCACGGCACACGTATTGTGTTGAATATGAGTGTCCTTAATTGATGTTGGTAAAGTTCATGTATAATGTTTTTTAAAGTAGTTCTTTAGATTGCTGATTTTATGTCTAATATCTCTGTGGTAGAATATGCACTGAGTCTCTCTGTTGATGTGTTCTGTATTATATAAAAGCTCCTGTAATGTTTATAGTTTCTTGTGAATTATTTGTAATTGTAGAATGTCTGTTAATTGAATTTGTCTTCACTTAGTATTGTACTGTGTATCCGTATTCTCCGACACTTTGTTTAAATTACGGTGAAGTTAATTAATTGTAAAGTCTGTTTTACACGTTGACTTCGCGTGATATTACTTTATACTAATAGTCTGTCGAACGCGATTAACTGTTCAACTCTCTTGCTATGAGTTTAGAATTTAGTGAGAATTATAACAACGAGTTTTGTACGATTTGTCGTATTCACTTCATTGTTCACTTTGAGAAATTGAATGTTCGCACTGAAGTAACCGGTTAAGATGACTCGTGGTGATCACTTTGTAGATGAGTACCAGACTGCCGTTTTTCTGTTCTGAGATCTACCAAGTAAACTCTCATCCCGCCTACCTCTGCTGAATCTTCCATCTGCTTGGATACTCTTATTGTTTCTTTAGCCAGTGTGACAAATTGTATATTCGTCATTGGTTTTCGAGTATCTCTGCTTTACACGTGATTCTCTTGTCGAACTACCATTCGTCCCTGATTGTTCCTACAGCCGTTTTCTCTATTTACTAGGAATCTCATTCAAGCACTCCAGAATTCGTGAGTTTCACTTTCCCCTTGTAAATCAGGCGACATTTCTTTGTCTCTCGTGGCCGTCTCCTAGTGTCCAATTTCTGTTACGCTTTGACATAGATACAATACTGGTATTGTTCGATCTGCTGCACCATTGTTTATCTTCAAGTTGCACTCTGGCTTTGTTTTGAGTCTGGAACGAATCTTCCTTTGTAATCACGACTTTCGTCAAATTTCTACGTTGCAATTGTTCTGGCCTCTAATGTTGTACCGTATCGAATTGACAAACTCTTTGCTTTCAGTCTGTGTCAAAGTTTTAAAAAGGGTAGATTGGTTTATTGGGGGTTATGCCTTTCTTCCCTCAGACCAGCTGCCTGATGCGAAATACAACGTCTCACATACATCTAGTAAGTGTCACTCTTTTTGTCAAACAATTAACTTTACAGCCGTAACACATCAAGCTGTCTGTAGGTTACAATGCCAAAAGGACAGTCTTACAAACTTTCCCTTCACACACCCTCACATACTTCTTTGTCAAATATAACTGCTAGTACACATTATTTTTAGCTATTATTTACTACTTGTACAATTTTATAAATATTTTCAAAAATAAACGTTACATTGTCCTTAAATTTGTATTAATTGATGGCGTGTAACAAAATCAAATAATAAAATTTGTGCCCTTTTTTTAATTATGTAAATTTTAATTAATTATGTAAATTTTAATTAATTAAGTATAAATATCTAATGAATTACATTTATTGCTAGTGATGTAATCCCTTTAACGGGTTCGAGTACGTTCAACTTGGTTTGTTTACGTTCGAAACTGTCTACAGTGTACCCTTGTGTCTGGGCTGAGATTTATGACCTCTCCCATTCATCCCCCTGTCACTCTCTCATTCACACCTTGTTACTTGGCAAAGGTCCTACTAGCGGTTTCAATTTTTCTGTTTGCTATTCTAACCTATACAATTGTTTACAATCCTACGCACTACCATCCATTCAGACCACTTATCTTCCTAACATATCATAATATAGAATTAACAACTATCTAATTCATTATGTACATCTGTTTACATATAATTATTCACCTAGATACTATTACTGTTCTTTCTTACTTCCTATTAGTTAAATATCCACTTATATATATTTTTCATTTGTCAATAATTTTCTACTTGCAAATGCATACAACAACAACAAAATTCATAATATCATATTAATTATCACTTAGTTCTTATCATTACTTTCATTGTTAGTCTTTGTTCAATGTCTTTGTTTTGTTTTTCTTAGATATACTTTTATTCTTATACATAATATACAAAATATAAATCTTGACTCTGATATACATCGTCAGTTGATAACCTTACTTCGATTATTACTTTAAAATTTTACAATTATTATACATAACTTTATTATATCATATTTATTATATGAGTGCTACAATTTGCTTACTCACGTAACCGATCGTTACTAACGCATTATTTCCTTTTACTGCTCTTCTTGTCAGGTAATATATTGCTTTAGCTGTCGGACATTGAAATTTCCTCTTGTTCCTTTCTTCTCGTCCAAATATTCTAACGTATAAGTAGCTTTACTTATTTGCTTCGCAACCCTATATGGTCCTTCGTACAGGTCGCAAAAAATTTCGCTATTCTTTCATGTCATTCGGTACAGATATTTTCCATGACTTCTTGTCTTGTCGGTATAGGATTTTTTTAACATATTGATATTTATTACTTAATTTAGAGTCTTCCTTACTTTCTAATTCACAAATAATTTTGTTCAATTTAGGATCTTGGCGCTGCAATTTCTCAATATTTTTTATATCCTTCATTATTTTCTTATCCAATTTCAAGGTAATACGATTAATTTCCATCTCTTCACTAAAACTGACATCACTGCTGTCCATAGAGTCCTCTGAGTTTCGGCTTAGTATGTCGGCTGCAATATTTTCTTTGCCTTTACAATGCACAATGTCGAAATCGTATTCTTGGATGCACAGTATCCAGCGGGTAATTCTAGCATTTGATAGGTGACATTTGTGTAGGAATGTGAGAGCTTTATTATCTGTTATGATTGTGAATCTATGTCCTAATAAGTATATCCGAAATTTCTTCAAACAATGTATGATACTCAGCAGTTCCTTCTCGGTGGTGTGATAGTTTAATTCAGCACCTTTGAAAGTTCTGCTAGTAAAAGCTACGACGGCGATGCGTCCTTCGTCATCATATTGAAACAATTGCCCTCCTAGTGCGTAGTTGCTGGCATCCGTTTGTAAATAATATTGCTTCTTGAGATCTGGGTGTTTCAAAATTACAGTATCTATAAATAATTCTTTGACTAATTTAAATTGTCGGTCGTGCTGCTCCGTCCACTTGAAGTAGCGCTCCTTCTTTAACAATTGTATTAATAAAGATGTTGTTTCAGCATATCGACTGGTAAATCTGTTATAAAAATTTGTAAGTCCTAAAAACCCTTTTAGTTGCTTTTGATTTCTTGGACGTGGAAAATTTTGGATTGCCTTTACCTTGTCTGGCATAGGACTAAGGCCTTCTACTGATAAACAGTAACCAAGATAATTAATTTCTCTACGGAAAAACTGTGATTTTTTGAAGTTCACTGTGATGTTTGCTTCGTATAAATTGGTCAATAATAGATCTAAATGTGTGAGGTGTTCCTCCAGACTGTTAGATAGACATAGGCAGTCGTCTACATATATTATCGTAAATTTCTTGACTGCATCTGACAACACAGTATCCAATCCTCTCGTCAGGCTGGCCAGACTTGTCTTTAATCCAAACGGTGTTACTGTGAAGCGGTAGGTCTTTCCTTTATATAGAAACCCGGTGAAGTCCCTGCATTCTCGCTTAAGTGGTACCTGCCAGAAGCTGGAGCGTAGATCGATCGATGACATATATTTTACTCCTCCGCAATTAGCAATGAGCTCGTTGATTGGTTGTGCCCCTTCGAAGTCAGGTATCATCACCTTGTTTAACTTCCTGGCGTCCAAACACAATCTTACGCTCTGGTCCTTTTTTATAACTGTCACCATGGGATTGATATATTGGCTGCTCGCTCGCTCGATCACTCCGTATCTTAACATTTTCTGGATCTCCTCTTCGACTTTGTCTTGATAGGCAATTGGTATAGGCCATCCCTTTTGGAAAAAGGGGGTGTTGTCCGTGATACGTAGTTCATGTTCATATCCATGAATTCGGCCTGGTTCTTCTCGGAATAGATTTCTATTTTTCATTAATATTTTAGTTAATTTTTTCTTCGTTTCTGTATTTATATTAGTTAACTCTTCGACAGCTTCTTGAAAGTTAATAGATTCCTCATCGGCCGTTTCTTTATCCAAAGCGATCTGATGTATATGTACAATTTCATTAGGATCCTCTACATTTTTCTTATAATTTCTATTTTTAATATGCATTACATTTTGCTGGAAATCTATAGTACACTCACCTTCCTTCAACATATTTATTCCTAGTATACAATCTTTATTCAGTCCAGGGATGATAAAAAATACTAAGTCAAATTTATAATTATCAACCTCAGCTTCTAAAAGTACTTGTTTTCGTATTAATTTTAATTTATGTCCGAATGCACCTTTTATATTGGTATTCAATAAGTTTAATAACTCGATTCTACCTAATTTATCTTTATTATGGTTGAACCACGTTTCGGCAATTCCGTTTAATTGACTCCCCGAATCAATAAGTGCAGATACTTCTACATTATTTAATTGTATTTTTATTTCCGGACATTTATTGTACGGGAAATTAGTGGTTTCTTCTTCTTCATCCATTTTATCCAATTCTTCACGAATATCAATATAATCTAATACTACGTCTAACTGGTTATTTATTTTTCTACTAGCTAAGTATTGTTGCCGCGACAGTGGGTTGGCTGGTCGTTTTTTGTACGTGATTCTTGTGAAGGGCCAGGTTGTTGACGCTCAATTGTTACTGTGTTGACAATGGGCTGTTTTGTTCCCCTATCCTCTGTACCAAACGTTTGTTTATTGTGCCACCCAGGTCTGTGACCCTCGTGTTCAGTCTCCACTTTCATACCCTTCGTTTTATGATAGCCATTGTTAATATGTCTTCCACCGTTGTCAACCGTTGTCTGTTGTGGCTGCCGATACGATCCTCTCATTTCTCGTTGTTGAATGGTAGCAAACTCATTTAATAAGCTTTCAAATTGATCTACTTGTTGGACGCCTCTAGTTATGATGGCAACTTCTATTTCCTTACTATAGTGGCGTGCAAGTTTGCGAATCAGATGCTGGTCCGAGATTGGTGGGATCAGTTGTCTGCACTGTAGAATTTTATTCTCGAGGTATTGCACCATAGTGAGTTTACCATTCGGATAATAACATCCGTACTCCAAGCTGTCCCGGATGTTTTCTTGAATTTGTTGACTCCAGAATTTCTTGGTAAACACCTCCTCGAATTGTTCAAACGTATGTATTTGGGATTGTACGATTCTCCACCATACTGTTGCTTCACCCTCTAGATGCCTGCTAATCCACTTAATACCTCCGCTGGGGTAATATATTTCTTTAGCCTCTTTTAATTCTTTTAGAAATTCCATGGGGTAGGCGTCTCGTCCGTTGTACCGTACCTCCTTTAACTGTTCTTGGTTAGCCACAATAGTATTTTGGTTGTTTACCATTGGTCTTGACTCCAACTCTGTTAATTTTCGTTTTAATTGCTCTTGATCTTCTTTCATCTCGTCGATGCGTCGACCCTTTTCTTCAGCTAATTTTCTTAATTGTTCTTCCATTTCTTCTTTGTTTACGGTAGAAATATTTCTGACTCATTCTCGGACGACCTCTTTCGTTGTTTTTATTTCTCTTCTCACTTCCTGATTGATTCGATTTAAATTTTCACTTAAGTTTTTAGTAGTTTTTTGTACTTCACACTTAAATTTTTCACTTTGTTGCTGTACCACCTCGCCAATATTATGCTCAGTCTTATTCAATTCTTCACGCCATGTTTTATTCACTATTTGAATATCACCAACTAATTTGTCATGCAACGTGTTCATATCGTTTTTTATCTCCTCTCTTAACTTAGTGTGCATTCCTGTAATATCCTTAATAGGTATTTCTAATTTATTCTGATTTACTTCAATTTTTTCTTCTAATTTCTTCTGATTTACTTTAATATCTTGAATGTCTTCTCGTATCTTCTTATTGTCTTCTTGAAATTTATTCAGACTTATTTCTAATTTATTCTGTAATTTCTTGTTATCTTCTTTCATCAATTCGTATAGCATTTGCAGCTCACTTTTTGGCTGTGGTCCTTCTGCCCTTATTTGTTCCTTCTCCGTCTGTGGTACTGTCGCACTTACTTGTTCAGCTTCTGCGCGTGGTCCTTCTGCCCTTATATTTTCAATATCCGTTCTGATTTCTTC
The DNA here is from genome assembly GCA_034769895.1 of Magicicada septendecula. Taxonomy (NCBI): domain Eukaryota; kingdom Metazoa; phylum Arthropoda; class Insecta; order Hemiptera; family Cicadidae; genus Magicicada; species Magicicada septendecula. The sequence continues at coordinate 1,030,447,368 of CM068367.1, read as the reverse complement.
CTCCATCATTGCTATGACTTGAGGATCTCCCATTTGGTTATATATCTCCATCTCTTCGCTCTCTTCAGCTCTCCTTGGTGCTTGTGTTTCTTCTTCACTGGCCATTGTCGTATAAGGTGTTTCTTTTTCCATTTTGCGTGCATTACTTCGCGTCAACATATACCGTATATATTCGAACCGTGACTAAGCAACTGTAGTTACAATTACTAGCCCTATGTTCTTAATGTCTACTCTATTTATTAATACTTTTATTTTATTTCTAATTCTCAGTTTAGTTAACTTATTTAACTCAATTCATTCATCTGCCTTTTTGACAAATCTAAATTTAGATTTTGCCACGCGAGTTGGGCGACAAATATAAAGACTAATGCCACGCGTTGGGCAGCCAAATATAAAGAATTCTTACTTGGGGTGGTTAAACAAGTAATAAATTAATAATTAAAAAATCACTTACTGCCAAAATGTTTCAATTTCCCGGGCGCCACCTCATATCTACAAGGATGTGGATATAAAGGATTCATTTGCCAAACACACAACAACAATATTATGTCTAATGCTTATTTAATTAATTAAGTTGTAGCAAATTACAAATATAACACTCTGTATGGCTATTTCCTTAACTAGAATCACTTCTCTTATCTTAACAATGAGTATCTCTGAAATCGCGATTAATTAACATTTAATAATTTTCTAACACTTATAATTGTAAATTATAATCTACAATTGTATTTGGCAAATTTAGATTACTGTTTAGATATGATTTTTTAAGAATTTACCAATTGACGTTTTATTTCGCTTCAGTCGAATGCAGAGCACTGAGAGGCAGTTCTCAAGGTTAATTAATTATTAGTGTGAGCTCTTTGACTTGAATGAATTGAGTTTATTGACTTAACTCTAAAGTACCATTAGTTTGAGAGCGTTGATTATTCGTAGTTCATACTCTCGGTGACATCATGTGGTCCTCTGTGTTTAGTAGTTGCTGGTCACCGTAGTCGTTGTAGATTACGTATCCCTTCGCGGTCACTGCACCTCACGATCACTGTTTAATTATTGAAGAATTCTCGAACTGTTCACTTTTCACGGCACACGTATTGTGTTGAATATGAGTGTCCTTAATTGATGTTGGTAAAGTTCATGTATAATGTTTTTTAAAGTAGTTCTTTAGATTGCTGATTTTATGTCTAATATCTCTGTGGTAGAATATGCACTGAGTCTCTCTGTTGATGTGTTCTGTATTATATAAAAGCTCCTGTAATGTTTATAGTTTCTTGTGAATTATTTGTAATTGTAGAATGTCTGTTAATTGAATTTGTCTTCACTTAGTATTGTACTGTGTATCCGTATTCTCCGACACTTTGTTTAAATTACGGTGAAGTTAATTAATTGTAAAGTCTGTTTTACACGTTGACTTCGCGTGATATTACTTTATACTAATAGTCTGTCGAACGCGATTAACTGTTCAACTCTCTTGCTATGAGTTTAGAATTTAGTGAGAATTATAACAACGAGTTTCGTACGATTTGTCGTATTCACTTCATTGTTCACTTTGAGAAATTGAATGTTCGCACTGAAGTAACCGGTTAAGATGACTCGTGGTGATCACTTTGTAGATGAGTACCAGACTGCCGTTTTTCTGTTCTGAGATCTACCAAGTAAACTCTCATCCCGCCTACCTCTGCTGAATCTTCCATCTGCTTGGATACTCTTATTGTTTCTTTAGCCAGTGTGACAAATTGTATATTCGTCATTGGTTTTCGAGTATCTCTGCTTTACACGTGATTCTCTTGTCGAACTACCATTCGTCCCTGATTGTTCCTACAACCGTTTTCTCTATTTACTAGGAATCTCATTCAAGCACTCCAGAATTCGTGAGTTTCACTTTCCCCTTGTAAATCAGGCGACATTTCTTTGTCTCTCGTGGCCGTCTCCTAGTGTCCAATTTCTGTTACGCTTTGACATAGATACAATACTGGTATTGTTCGATCTGCTGCACCATTGTTTATCTTCAAGTTGCACTCTGGCTTTGTTTTGAGTCTGGAACGAATCTTCCTTTGTAATCACGACTTTCGTCAAATTTCTACGTTGCAATTGTTCTGGCCTCTAATGTTGTACCGTATCGAATTGACAAACTCTTTGCTTTCAGTCTGTGTCAAAGTTTTAAAAAGGGTAGATTGGTTTATTGGGGGTTATGCCTTTCTTCCCTCAGACCAGCTGCCTGATGCGAAATACAACGTCTCACATACATCTAGTAAGTGTCACTCTTTTTGTCAAACAATTAACTTTACAGCCGTAACACATCAAGCTGTCTGTAGGTTACAATGCCAAAAGGACAGTCTTACAAACTTTCCCTTCACACACCCTCACATACTTCTTTGTCAAATATAACTGCTAGTACACATTATTTTTAGCTATTATTTACTACTTGTACAATTTTATAAATATTTTCAAAAATAAACGTTACATTGTCCTTAAATTTGTATTAATTGATGGCGTGTAACAAAATCAAATAATAAAATTTGTGCCCTTTTTTTAATTATGTAAATTTTAATTAATTAAGTATAAATATCTAATGAATTACATTTATTGCTAGTGATGTAATCCCTTTAACGGGTTCGAGTACGTTCAACTTGGTTTGTTTACGTTCGAAACTGTCTACAGTGTACCCTTGTGTCTGGGCTGAGATTTATGACCTCTCCCATTCATCCCCCTGTCACTCTCTCATTCACACCTTGTTACTTGGCAAAGGTCCTACTAGCGGTTTCAATTTTTCTGTTTGCTATTCTAACCTATACAATTGTTTACAATCCTACGCACTACCATCCATTCAGACCACTTATCTTCCTAACATATCATAATATAGAATTAACAACTATCTAATTCATTATGTACATCTGTTTACATATAATTATTCACCTAGATACTATTACTGTTCTTTCTTACTTCCTATTAGTTAAATATCCACTTATATATATTTTTCATTTGTCAATAATTTTCTACTTGCAAATGCATACAACAACAACAAAATTCATAATATCATATTAATTATCACTTAGTTCTTATCATTACTTTCATTGTTAGTCTTTGTTCAATGTCTTTGTTTTGTTTTTCTTAGATATACTTTTATTCTTATACATAATATACAAAATATAAATCTTGACTCTGATATACATCGTCAGTTGATAACCTTACTTCGATTATTACTTTAAAATTTTACAATTATTATACATAACTTTATTATATCATATTTATTATATGAGTGCTACAATTTGCTTACTCACGTAACCGATCGTTACTAACGCATTATTTCCTTTTACTGCTCTTCTTGTCAGGTAATATATTGCTTTAGCTGTCGGACATTGAAATTTCCTCTTGTTCCTTTCTTCTCGTCCAAATATTCTAACGTATAAGTAGCTTTACTTATTTGCTTCGCAACCCTATATGGTCCTTCGTACAGGTCGCAAAAAATTTCGCTATTCTTTCATGTCATTCGGTACAGATATTTTCCATGACTTCTTGTCTTGTCGGTATAGGATTTTTTTAACATATTGATATTTATTACTTAATTTAGAGTCTTCCTTACTTTCTAATTCACAAATAATTTTGTTCAATTTAGGATCTTGGCGCTGCAATTTCTCAATATTTTTTATATCCTTCATTATTTTCTTATCCAATTTCAAGGTAATACGATTAATTTCCATCTCTTCACTAAAACTGACATCACTGCTGTCCATAGAGTCCTCTGAGTTTCGGCTTAGTATGTCGGCTGCAATATTTTCTTTGCCTTTACAATGCACAATGTCGAAATCGTATTCTTGGATGCACAGTATCCAGCGGGTAATTCTAGCATTTGATAGGTGACATTTGTGTAGGAATGTGAGAGCTTTATTATCTGTTATGATTGTGAATCTATGTCCTAATAAGTATATCCGAAATTTCTTCAAACAATGTATGATACTCAGCAGTTCCTTCTCGGTGGTGTGATAGTTTAATTCAGCACCTTTGAAAGTTCTGCTAGTAAAAGCTACGACGGCGATGCGTCCTTCGTCATCATATTGAAACAATTGCCCTCCTAGTGCGTAGTTGCTGGCATCCGTTTGTAAATAATATTGCTTCTTGAGATCTGGGTGTTTCAAAATTACAGTATCTATAAATAATTCTTTGACTAATTTAAATTGTCGGTCGTGCTGCTCCGTCCACTTGAAGTAGCGCTCCTTCTTTAACAATTGTATTAATAAAGATGTTGTTTCAGCATATCGACTGGTAAATCTGTTATAAAAATTTGTAAGTCCTAAAAACCCTTTTAGTTGCTTTTGATTTCTTGGACGTGGAAAATTTTGGATTGCCTTTACCTTGTCTGGCATAGGACTAAGGCCTTCTACTGATAAACAGTAACCAAGATAATTAATTTCTCTACGGAAAAACTGTGATTTTTTGAAGTTCACTGTGATGTTTGCTTCGTATAAATTGGTCAATAATAGATCTAAATGTGTGAGGTGTTCCTCCAGACTGTTAGATAGACATAGGCAGTCGTCTACATATATTATCGTAAATTTCTTGACTGCATCTGACAACACAGTATCCAATCCTCTCGTCAGGCTGGCCAGACTTGTCTTTAATCCAAACGGTGTTACTGTGAAGCGGTAGGTCTTTCCTTTATATAGAAACCCGGTGAAGTCCCTGCATTCTCGCTTAAGTGGTACCTGCCAGAAGCTGGAGCGTAGATCGATCGATGACATATATTTTACTCCTCCGCAATTAGCAATGAGCTCGTTGATTGGTTGTGCCCCTTCGAAGTCAGGTATCATCACCTTGTTTAACTTCCTGGCGTCCAAACACAATCTTACGCTCTGGTCCTTTTTTATAACTGTCACCATGGGATTGATATATTGGCTGCTCGCTCGCTCGATCACTCCGTATCTTAACATTTTCTGGATCTCCTCTTCGACTTTGTCTTGATAGGCAATTGGTATAGGCCATCCCTTTTGGAAAAAGGGGGTGTTGTCCGTGATACGTAGTTCATGTTCATATCCATGAATTCGGCCTGGTTCTTCTCGGAATAGATTTCTATTTTTCATTAATATTTTAGTTAATTTTTTCTTCGTTTCTGTATTTATATTAGTTAACTCTTCGACAGCTTCTTGAAAGTTAATAGATTCCTCATCGGCCGTTTCTTTATCCAAAGCGATCTGATGTATATGTACAATTTCATTAGGATCCTCTACATTTTTCTTATAATTTCTATTTTTAATATGCATTACATTTTGCTGGAAATCTATAGTACACTCACCTTCCTTCAACATATTTATTCCTAGTATACAATCTTTATTCAGTCCAGGGATGATAAAAAATACTAAGTCAAATTTATAATTATCAACCTCAGCTTCTAAAAGTACTTGTTTTCGTATTAATTTTAATTTATGTCCGAATGCACCTTTTATATTGGTATTCAATAAGTTTAATAACTCGATTCTACCTAATTTATCTTTATTATGGTTGAACCACGTTTCGGCAATTCCGTTTAATTGACTCCCCGAATCAATAAGTGCAGATACTTCTACATTATTTAATTGTATTTTTATTTCCGGACATTTATTGTACGGGAAATTAGTGGTTTCTTCTTCTTCATCCATTTTATCCAATTCTTCACGAATATCAATATAATCTAATACTACGTCTAACTGGTTATTTATTTTTCTACTAGCTAAGTATTGTTGCCGCGACAGTGGGTTGGCTGGTCGTTTTTTGTACGTGATTCTTGTGAAGGGCCAGGTTGTTGACGCTCAATTGTTACTGTGTTGACAATGGGCTGTTTTGTTCCCCTATCCTCTGTACCAAACGTTTGTTTATTGTGCCACCCAGGTCTGTGACCCTCGTGTTCAGTCTCCACTTTCATACCCTTCGTTTTATGATAGCCATTGTTAATATGTCTTCCACCGTTGTCAACCGTTGTCTGTTGTGGCTGCCGATACGATCCTCTCATTTCTCGTTGTTGAATGGTAGCAAACTCATTTAATAAGCTTTCAAATTGATCTACTTGTTGGACGCCTCTAGTTATGATGGCAACTTCTATTTCCTTACTATAGTGGCGTGCAAGTTTGCGAATCAGATGCTGGTCCGAGATTGGTGGGATCAGTTGTCTGCACTGTAGAATTTTATTCTCGAGGTATTGCACCATAGTGAGTTTACCATTCGGATAATAACATCCGTACTCCAAGCTGTCCCGGATGTTTTCTTGAATTTGTTGACTCCAGAATTTCTTGGTAAACACCTCCTCGAATTGTTCAAACGTATGTATTTGGGATTGTACGATTCTCCACCATACTGTTGCTTCACCCTCTAGATGCCTGCTAATCCACTTAATACCTCCGCTGGGGTAATATATTTCTTTAGCCTCTTTTAATTCTTTTAGAAATTCCATGGGGTAGGCGTCTCGTCCGTTGTACCGTACCTCCTTTAACTGTTCTTGGTTAGCCACAATAGTATTTTGGTTGTTTACCATTGGTCTTGACTCCAACTCTGTTAATTTTCGTTTTAATTGCTCTTGATCTTCTTTCATCTCGTCGATGCGTCGACCCTTTTCTTCAGCTAATTTTCTTAATTGTTCTTCCATTTCTTCTTTGTTTACGGTAGAAATATTTCTGACTCATTCTCGGACGACCTCTTTCGTTGTTTTTATTTCTCTTCTCACTTCCTGATTGATTCGATTTAAATTTTCACTTAAGTTTTTAGTAGTTTTTTGTATTTCACACTTAAATTTTTCACTTTGTTGCTGTACCACCTCGCCAAAATTATGCTCAGTCTTATTCAATTCTTCACGCCATGTTTTATTCACTATTTGAATATCACCAACTAATTTGTCATGCAACGTGTTCATATCGTTTTTTATCTCCTCTCTTAACTTAGTGTGCATTCCTGTAATATCCTTAATAGGTATTTCTAATTTATTCTGATTTACTTCAATTTTTTCTTCTAATTTCTTCTGATTTACTTTAATATCTTGAATGTCTTCTCGTATCTTCTTATTGTCTTCTTGAAATTTATTCAGACTTATTTCTAATTTATTCTGTAATTTCTTGTTATCTTCTTTCATCAATTCGTATAGCATTTGCAGCTCACTTTTTGGCTGTGGTCCTTCTGCCCTTATTTGTTCCTTCTCCGTCTGTGGTACTGTCGCACTTACTTGTTCAGCTTCTGCGCGTGGTCCTTCTGCCCTTATATTTTCAATATCCGTTCTGATTTCTTCCTCCATCATTGCTATGACTTGAGGATCTCCCATTTGGTTATATATCTCCATCTCTTCGCTCTCTTCAGCTCTCCTTGGTGCTTGTGTTTCTTCTTCACTGGCCATTGTCGTATAAGGTGTTTCTTTTTCCATTTTGCGTGCATTACTTCGCGTCAACATATACCGTATATATTCGAACCGTGACTAAGCAACTGTAGTTACAATTACTAGCCCTATGTTCTTAATGTCTACTCTATTTATTAATACTTTTATTTTATTTCTAATTCTCAGTTTAGTTAACTTATTTAACTCAATTCATTCATCTGCCTTTTTGACAAATCTAAATTTAGATTTTGCCACGCGAGTTGGGCGACAAATATAAAGACTAATGCCACGCGTTGGGCAGCCAAATATAAAGAATTCTTACTTGGGGTGGTTAAACAAGTAATAAATTAATAATTAAAAAATCACTTACTGCCAAAATGTTTCAATTTCCCGGGCGCCACCTCATATCTACAAGGATGTGGATATAAAGGATTCATTTGCCAAACACACAACAACAATATTATGTCTAATGCTTATTTAATTAATTAAGTTGTAGCAAATTACAAATATAACACTCTGTATGGCTATTTCCTTAACTAGAATCACTTCTCTTATCTTAACAATGAGTATCTCTGAAATCGCGATTAATTAACATTTAATAATTTTCTAACACTTATAATTGTAAATTATAATCTACAATTGTATTTGGCAAATTTAGATTACTGTTTAGATATGATTTTTTAAGAATTTACCAATTGACGTTTTATTTCGCTTCAGTCGAATGCAGAGCACTGAGAGGCAGTTCTCAAGGTTAATTAATTATTAGTGTGAGTTCTTTGACTTGAATGAATTGAGTTTATTGACTTAACTCTAAAGTACCATTAGTTTGAGAGCGTTGATTATTCGTAGTTCATACTCTCGGTGACATCATGTGGTCCTCTGTGTTTAGTAGTTGCTGGTCACCGTAGTCGTTGTAGATTACGTATCCCTTCGCGGTCACTGCACCTCACGATCACTGTTTAATTATTGAAGAATTCTCGAACTGTTCACTTTTCACGGCACACGTATTGTGTTGAATATGAGTGTCCTTAATTGATGTTGGTAAAGTTCATGTATAATGTTTTTTAAAGTAGTTCTTTAGATTGCTGATTTTATGTCTAATATCTCTGTGGTAGAATATGCACTGAGTCTCTCTGTTGATGTGTTCTGTATTATATAAAAGCTCCTGTAATGTTTATAGTTTCTTGTGAATTATTTGTAATTGTAGAATGTCTGTTAATTGAATTTGTCTTCACTTAGTATTGTACTGTGTATCCGTATTCTCCGACACTTTGTTTAAATTACGGTGAAGTTAATTAATTGTAAAGTCTGTTTTACACGTTGACTTCGCGTGATATTACTTTATACTAATAGTCTGTCGAACGCGATTAACTGTTCAACTCTCTTGCTATGAGTTTAGAATTTAGTGAGAATTATAACAACGAGTTTCGTACGATTTGTCGTATTCACTTCATTGTTCACTTTGAGAAATTGAATGTTCGCACTGAAGTAACCGGTTAAGATGACTCGTGGTGATCACTTTGTAGATGAGTACCAGACTGCCGTTTTTCTGTTCTGAGATCTACCAAGTAAACTCTCATCCCGCCTACCTCTGCTGAATCTTCCATCTGCTTGGATACTCTTATTGTTTCTTTAGCCAGTGTGACAAATTGTATATTCGTCATTGGTTTTCGAGTATCTCTGCTTTACACGTGATTCTCTTGTCGAACTACCATTCGTCCCTGATTGTTCCTACAACCGTTTTCTCTATTTACTAGGAATCTCATTCAAGCACTCCAGAATTCGTGAGTTTCACTTTCCCCTTGTAAATCAGGCGACATTTCTTTGTCTCTCGTGGCCGTCTCCTAGTGTCCAATTTCTGTTACGCTTTGACATAGATACAATACTGGTATTGTTCGATCTGCTGCACCATTGTTTATCTTCAAGTTGCACTCTGGCTTTGTTTTGAGTCTGGAACGAATCTTCCTTTGTAATCACGACTTTCGTCAAATTTCTACGTTGCAATTGTTCTGGCCTCTAATGTTGTACCGTATCGAATTGACAAACTCTTTGCTTTCAGTCTGTGTCAAAGTTTTAAAAAGGGTAGATTGGTTTATTGGGGGTTATGCCTTTCTTCCCTCAGACCAGCTGCCTGATGCGAAATACAACGTCTCACATACATCTAGTAAGTGTCACTCTTTTTGTCAAACAATTAACTTTACAGCCGTAACACATCAAGCTGTCTGTAGGTTACAATGCCAAAAGGACAGTCTTACAAACTTTCCCTTCACACACCCTCACATACTTCTTTGTCAAATATAACTGCTAGTACACATTATTTTTAGCTATTATTTACTACTTGTACAATTTTATAAATATTTTCAAAAATAAACGTTACATTGTCCTTAAATTTGTATTAATTGATGGCGTGTAACAAAATCAAATAATAAAATTTGTGCCCTTTTTTTAATTATGTAAATTTTAATTAATTAAGTATAAATATCTAATGAATTACATTTATTGCTAGTGATGTAATCCCTTTAACGGGTTCGAGTACGTTCAACTTGGTTTGTTTACGTTCGAAACTGTCTACAGTGTACCCTTGTGTCTGGGCTGAGATTTATGACCTCTCCCATTCATCCCCCTGTCACTCTCTCATTCACACCTTGTTACTTGGCAAAGGTCCTACTAGCGGTTTCAATTTTTCTGTTTGCTATTCTAACCTATACAATTGTTTACAATCCTACGCACTACCATCCATTCAGACCACTTATCTTCCTAACATATCATAATATAGAATTAACAACTATCTAATTCATTATGTACATCTGTTTACATATAATTATTCACCTAGATACTATTACTGTTCTTTCTTACTTCCTATTAGTTAAATATCCACTTATATATATTTTTCATTTGTCAATAATTTTCTACTTGCAAATGCATACAACAACAACAAAATTCATAATATCATATTAATTATCACTTAGTTCTTATCATTACTTTCATTGTTAGTCTTTGTTCAATGTCTTTGTTTTGTTTTTCTTAGATATACTTTTATTCTTATACATAATATACAAAATATAAATCTTGACTCTGATATACATCGTCAGTTGATAACCTTACTTCGATTATTACTTTAAAATTTTACAATTATTATACATAACTTTATTATATCATATTTATTATATGAGTGCTACAATTTGCTTACTCACGTAACCGATCGTTACTAACGCATTATTTCCTTTTACTGCTCTTCTTGTCAGGTAATATATTGCTTTAGCTGTCGGACATTGAAATTTCCTCTTGTTCCTTTCTTCTCGTCCAAATATTCTAACGTATAAGTAGCTTTACTTATTTGCTTCGCAACCCTATATGGTCCTTCGTACAGGTCGCAAAAAATTTCGCTATTCTTTCATGTCATTCGGTACAGATATTTTCCATGACTTCTTGTCTTGTCGGTATAGGATTTTTTTAACATATTGATATTTATTACTTAATTTAGAGTCTTCCTTACTTTCTAATTCACAAATAATTTTGTTCAATTTAGGATCTTGGCGCTGCAATTTCTCAATATTTTTTATATCCTTCATTATTTTCTTATCCAATTTCAAGGTAATACGATTAATTTCCATCTCTTCACTAAAACTGACATCACTGCTGTCCATAGAGTCCTCTGAGTTTCGGCTTAGTATGTCGGCTGCAATATTTTCTTTGCCTTTACAATGCACAATGTCGAAATCGTATTCTTGGATGCACAGTATCCAGCGGGTAATTCTAGCATTTGATAGGTGACATTTGTGTAGGAATGTGAGAGCTTTATTATCTGTTATGATTGTGAATCTATGTCCTAATAAGTATATCCGAAATTTCTTCAAACAATGTATGATACTCAGCAGTTCCTTCTCGGTGGTGTGATAGTTTAATTCAGCACCTTTGAAAGTTCTGCTAGTAAAAGCTACGACGGCGATGCGTCCTTCGTCATCATATTGAAACAATTGCCCTCCTAGTGCGTAGTTGCTGGCATCCGTTTGTAAATAATATTGCTTCTTGAGATCTGGGTGTTTCAAAATTACAGTATCTATAAATAATTCTTTGACTAATTTAAATTGTCGGTCGTGCTGCTCCGTCCACTTGAAGTAGCGCTCCTTCTTTAACAATTGTATTAATAAAGATGTTGTTTCAGCATATCGACTGGTAAATCTGTTATAAAAATTTGTAAGTCCTAAAAACCCTTTTAGTTGCTTTTGATTTCTTGGACGTGGAAAATTTTGGATTGCCTTTACCTTGTCTGGCATAGGACTAAGGCCTTCTACTGATAAACAGTAACCAAGATAATTAATTTCTCTACGGAAAAACTGTGATTTTTTGAAGTTCACTGTGATGTTTGCTTCGTATAAATTGGTCAATAATAGATCTAAATGTGTGAGGTGTTCCTCCAGACTGTTAGATAGACATAGGCAGTCGTCTACATATATTATCGTAAATTTCTTGACTGCATCTGACAACACAGTATCCAATCCTCTCGTCAGGCTGGCCAGACTTGTCTTTAATCCAAACGGTGTTACTGTGAAGCGGTAGGTCTTTCCTTTATATAGAAACCCGGTGAAGTCCCTGCATTCTCGCTTAAGTGGTACCTGCCAGAAGCTGGAGCGTAGATCGATCGATGACATATATTTTACTCCTCCGCAATTAGCAATGAGCTCGTTGATTGGTTGTGCCCCTTCGAAGTCAGGTATCATCACCTTGTTTAACTTCCTGGCGTCCAAACACAATCTTACGCTCTGGTCCTTTTTTATAACTGTCACCATGGGATTGATATATTGGCTGCTCGCTCGCTCGATCACTCCGTATCTTAACATTTTCTGGATCTCCTCTTCGACTTTGTCTTGATAGGCAATTGGTATAGGCCATCCCTTTTGGAAAAAGGGGGTGTTGTCCGTGATACGTAGTTCATGTTCATATCCATGAATTCGGCCTGGTTCTTCTCGGAATAGATTTCTATTTTTCATTAATATTTTAGTTAATTTTTTCTTCGTTTCTGTATTTATATTAGTTAACTCTTCGACAGCTTCTTGAAAGTTAATAGATTCCTCATCGGCCGTTTCTTTATCCAAAGCGATCTGATGTATATGTACAATTTCATTAGGATCCTCTACATTTTTCTTATAATTTCTATTTTTAATATGCATTACATTTTGCTGGAAATCTATAGTACACTCACCTTCCTTCAACATATTTATTCCTAGTATACAATCTTTATTCAGTCCAGGGATGATAAAAAATACTAAGTCAAATTTATAATTATCAACCTCAGCTTCTAAAAGTACTTGTTTTCGTATTAATTTTAATTTATGTCCGAATGCACCTTTTATATTGGTATTCAATAAGTTTAATAACTCGATTCTACCTAATTTATCTTTATTATGGTTGAACCACGTTTCGGCAATTCCGTTTAATTGACTCCCCGAATCAATAAGTGCAGATACTTCTACATTATTTAATTGTATTTTTATTTCCGGACATTTATTGTACGGGAAATTAGTGGTTTCTTCTTCTTCATCCATTTTATCCAATTCTTCACGAATATCAATATAATCTAATACTACGTCTAACTGGTTATTTATTTTTCTACTAGCTAAGTATTGTTGCCGCGACAGTGGGTTGGCTGGTCGTTTTTTGTACGTGATTCTTGTGAAGGGCCAGGTTGTTGACGCTCAATTGTTACTGTGTTGACAATGGGCTGTTTTGTTCCCCTATCCTCTGTACCAAACGTTTGTTTATTGTGCCACCCAGGTCTGTGACCCTCGTGTTCAGTCTCCACTTTCATACCCTTCGTTTTATGATAGCCATTGTTAATATGTCTTCCACCGTTGTCAACCGTTGTCTGTTGTGGCTGCCGATACGATCCTCTCATTTCTCGTTGTTGAATGGTAGCAAACTCATTTAATAAGCTTTCAAATTGATCTACTTGTTGGACGCCTCTAGTTATGATGGCAACTTCTATTTCCTTACTATAGTGGCGTGCAAGTTTGCGAATCAGATGCTGGTCCGAGATTGGTGGGATCAGTTGTCTGCACTGTAGAATTTTATTCTCGAGGTATTGCACCATAGTGAGTTTACCATTCGGATAATAACATCCGTACTCCAAGCTGTCCCGGATGTTTTCTTGAATTTGTTGACTCCAGAATTTCTTGGTAAACACCTCCTCGAATTGTTCAAACGTATGTATTTGGGATTGTACGATTCTCCACCATACTGTTGCTTCACCCTCTAGATGCCTGCTAATCCACTTAATACCTCCGCTGGGGTAATATATTTCTTTAGCCTCTTTTAATTCTTTTAGAAATTCCATGGGGTAGGCGTCTCGTCCGTTGTACCGTACCTCCTTTAACTGTTCTTGGTTAGCCACAATAGTATTTTGGTTGTTTACCATTGGTCTTGACTCCAACTCTGTTAATTTTCGTTTTAATTGCTCTTGATCTTCTTTCATCTCGTCGATGCGTCGACCCTTTTCTTCAGCTAATTTTCTTAATTGTTCTTCCATTTCTTCTTTGTTTACGGTAGAAATATTTCTGACTCATTCTCGGACGACCTCTTTCGTTGTTTTTATTTCTCTTCTCACTTCCTGATTGATTCGATTTAAATTTTCACTTAAGTTTTTAGTAGTTTTTTGTATTTCACACTTAAATTTTTCACTTTGTTGCTGTACCACCTCGCCAAAATTATGCTCAGTCTTATTCAATTCTTCACGCCATGTTTTATTCACTATTTGAATATCACCAACTAATTTGTCATGCAACGTGTTCATATCGTTTTTTATCTCCTCTCTTAACTTAGTGTGCATTCCTGTAATATCCTTAATAGGTATTTCTAATTTATTCTGATTTACTTCAATTTTTTCTTCTAATTTCTTCTGATTTACTTTAATATCTTGAATGTCTTCTCGTATCTTCTTATTGTCTTCTTGAAATTTATTCAGACTTATTTCTAATTTATTCTGTAATTTCTTGTTATCTTCTTTCATCAATTCGTATAGCATTTGCAGCTCACTTTTTGGCTGTGGTCCTTCTGCCCTTATTTGTTCCTTCTCCGTCTGTGGTACTGTCGCACTTACTTGTTCAGCTTCTGCGCGTGGTCCTTCTGCCCTTATATTTTCAATATCCGTTCTGATTTCTTCCTCCATCATTGCTATGACTTGAGGATCTCCCATTTGGTTATATATCTCCATCTCTTCGCTCTCTTCAGCTCTCCTTGGTGCTTGTGTTTCTTCTTCACTGGCCATTGTCGTATAAGGTGTTTCTTTTTCCATTTTGCGTGCATTACTTCGCGTCAACATATACCGTATATATTCGAACCGTGACTAAGCAACTGTAGTTACAATTACTAGCCCTATGTTCTTAATGTCTACTCTATTTATTAATACTTTTATTTTATTTCTAATTCTCAGTTTAGTTAACTTATTTAACTCAATTCATTCATCTGCCTTTTTGACAAATCTAAATTTAGATTTTGCCACGCGAGTTGGGCGACAAATATAAAGACTAATGCCACGCGTTGGGCAGCCAAATATAAAGAATTCTTACTTGGGGTGGTTAAACAAGTAATAAATTAATAATTAAAAAATCACTTACTGCCAAAATGTTTCAATTTCCCGGGCGCCACCTCATATCTACAAGGATGTGGATATAAAGGATTCATTTGCCAAACACACAACAACAATATTATGTCTAATGCTTATTTAATTAATTAAGTTGTAGCAAATTACAAATATAACACTCTGTATGGCTATTTCCTTAACTAGAATCACTTCTCTTATCTTAACAATGAGTATCTCTGAAATCGCGATTAATTAACATTTAATAATTTTCTAACACTTATAATTGTAAATTATAATCTACAATTGTATTTGGCAAATTTAGATTACTGTTTAGATATGATTTTTTAAGAATTTACCAATTGACGTTTTATTTCGCTTCAGTCGAATGCAGAGCACTGAGAGGCAGTTCTCAAGGTTAATTAATTATTAGTGTGAGTTCTTTGACTTGAATGAATTGAGTTTATTGACTTAACTCTAAAGTACCATTAGTTTGAGAGCGTTGATTATTCGTAGTTCATACTCTCGGTGACATCATGTGGTCCTCTGTGTTTAGTAGTTGCTGGTCACCGTAGTCGTTGTAGATTACGTATCCCTTCGCGGTCACTGCACCTCACGATCACTGTTTAATTATTGAAGAATTCTCGAACTGTTCACTTTTCACGGCACACGTATTGTGTTGAATATGAGTGTCCTTAATTGATGTTGGTAAAGTTCATGTATAATGTTTTTTAAAGTAGTTCTTTAGATTGCTGATTTTATGTCTAATATCTCTGTGGTAGAATATGCACTGAGTCTCTCTGTTGATGTGTTCTGTATTATATAAAAGCTCCTGTAATGTTTATAGTTTCTTGTGAATTATTTGTAATTGTAGAATGTCTGTTAATTGAATTTGTCTTCACTTAGTATTGTACTGTGTATCCGTATTCTCCGACACTTTGTTTAAATTACGGTGAAGTTAATTAATTGTAAAGTCTGTTTTACACGTTGACTTCGCGTGATATTACTTTATACTAATAGTCTGTCGAACGCGATTAACTGTTCAACTCTCTTGCTATGAGTTTAGAATTTAGTGAGAATTATAACAACGAGTTTCGTACGATTTGTCGTATTCACTTCATTGTTCACTTTGAGAAATTGAATGTTCGCACTGAAGTAACCGGTTAAGATGACTCGTGGTGATCACTTTGTAGATGAGTACCAGACTGCCGTTTTTCTGTTCTGAGATCTACCAAGTAAACTCTCATCCCGCCTACCTCTGCTGAATCTTCCATCTGCTTGGATACTCTTATTGTTTCTTTAGCCAGTGTGACAAATTGTATATTCGTCATTGGTTTTCGAGTATCTCTGCTTTACACGTGATTCTCTTGTCGAACTACCATTCGTCCCTGATTGTTCCTACAGCCGTTTTCTCTATTTACTAGGAATCTCATTCAAGCACTCCAGAATTCGTGAGTTTCACTTTCCCCTTGTAAATCAGGCGACATTTCTTTGTCTCTCGTGGCCGTCTCCTAGTGTCCAATTTCTGTTACGCTTTGACATAGATACAATACTGGTATTGTTCGATCTGCTGCACCATTGTTTATCTTCAAGTTGCACTCTGGCTTTGTTTTGAGTCTGGAACGAATCTTCCTTTGTAATCACGACTTTCGTCAAATTTCTACGTTGCAATTGTTCTGGCCTCTAATGTTGTACCGTATCGAATTGACAAACTCTTTGCTTTCAGTCTGTGTCAAAGTTTTAAAAAGGGTAGATTGGTTTATTGGGGGTTATGCCTTTCTTCCCTCAGACCAGCTGCCTGATGCGAAATACAACGTCTCACATACATCTAGTAAGTGTCACTCTTTTTGTCAAACAATTAACTTTACAGCCGTAACACATCAAGCTGTCTGTAGGTTACAATGCCAAAAGGACAGTCTTACAAACTTTCCCTTCACACACCCTCACATACTTCTTTGTCAAATATAACTGCTAGTACACATTATTTTTAGCTATTATTTACTACTTGTACAATTTTATAAATATTTTCAAAAATAAATGTTACAGGACACGCAAGCGACAGTGGTTCTCTTTCTTAAATCATCCACGGTGCAGCGGGAGCTTATGCCCGTCAGCACGGCGTATTTATTTTTTTTAAATGTTCCAATTACGTACAACTATGCAACTAAGTTGTAAAGACAATCATTTTAATTAATAACATCAGTACATAAGAAGAAATACATAAGAAGATCCATTAACGTCAGAAACAGCACGAGGAGAGTTCCAGAGAGTGATTCGACACTAGACAAGAGAGTGATTCGACGCTGGACAAGAGGAGAGTTCCAGAGAGAGATACGACGCTGGACAAGAGGAGTGTTCCAGAGAGAGAGAGTGATACGACGCTGGACAAGAGGAGAAGAGAGACAGCCGACGCTGGAGGCGAGACGAGGACGAATACCGATAGAAAAAAAAAATGATGGAGTATGATTGACGACAATAAGGTGATAAACAACTTATTTATATCTTAATCATACAAAGAACTCAAAGACAATTAAAGACATTTCCATTTTATTTAAAAGTAAGAGCAATGTTTCTTGTAAAGTAGAATTAAAATCATAGATGTTTTAGAAATACGATTAACGTAACAAGAGCTCAAATTAATATGATATAAATGATTGCAAAGCATTTAAATGATAACAATTAGTATTTGAGAAAACAGTACTGAGAAACAAAAGATAAATTCAATAACTATTAATATTTTGAGTACATTACAATATAGAAAAAGAGATTTAAATATTGATATTTTGAGACACATTAATTGACTGAGTAGTCTGAAAATGCGATTTTTCTTTTATACAATAATTAGTAGAATAGAATATTTAGTCAGTAAGGATGTATATAGCTTAAGCCTTACGGCATAACAACAAATAATAACGAATGTTTTAAATCGAAGTCAGTGCCATGTGCACATTTTTTAATAGTATCAAATAAATTTTAATTACCGTTTCAAGTTACATAGAGTTCTTATTGCAGATACACCTGACACCCAATTTAAATGTTATATTGTTAAATAATTTGTCAATCTTGAACGTGAGACCGGTCACGCCTATTTTTATGTATATGTAACGTTGCATAAATTTGGCGCTCCAAGATCGTGGGGCTCCACAAATTTAAATTATATTAAATTTGCAATTTGTCACGTTGTAATATATATATATATATGTGTACAACGTTATCGGCAACAAAGAAGTAGTTTTTGTTAAAATTCCTTCCCGGGATATTTGGCCGTAGTCCAATGTTTTCTACAAAACCAGACGTTTTGGCAATGCCATCGACTTCCATCATCAGTGAAAATCGAGTGCGATAACGTGAGGTGGTATACGTTAGTGACCACAGTACTGTGGTTAAGGCTGAAGCAGTAAGTAGAAAGAAGTAGTTTCTATGGTAATATTTAATTTCGAAAATGATTTTAAATATAAATCTTAGAATATGGAAGTCATGTATGGTTCTCCATACCGATATTTTATATGTGGAACACAAAAACAAAACAAAATTGTATATTGGCTTTTAAGGCTATTTCCTTTAATCAGAGAAAGCATAGTCAGGCAATAGTTATTAAAGGAAATATACCTTATAGTTTACTTAAACTGAAAAAAAATGTTTGTCTTAAATTATAAAAACTATAACAGAATAAGTATGTTTTACCTACTACAGACATAACTACCCCTGTCGTTAAAATATAACTTAAGATGTCTGAGACAAAACTTTGAGAGAAAGAAAAGTCAATAAACTTTTATGGATAACAAACAGAATACACACCATAATAATTACAAGTAACATATTGGTTTTATTCAGATAAATGCAAAAGTAAAAATACATTATGTTAGTCATAACTTGAGTAGATCTAAATAAGTTTTAATGACACCATATATGTTTTACTATTTGAACATTTGTAAGCCTATATATCCGTTAATTTATGTTGAATATTAATAATGAAAGTGCTTAAATCGTATATAAAAATCACTACCTACTGAAGGTGAAATATACTACATATTATGAGTAAAGAAATACCTAGAGTAATCGATAAAATGCATTATTTATTTATCGATTAGAAAAAACGTCCGACTTACCTCGATGTGTTTAAAAGATAAAAATATTGTTTTGAAAAAAAATTAATTCTCATTTGTTACTATGGAAACAATTTGAATTGTTGATTTTCTTTATTAAATAAATTCTAAAAGGTAGTTGTCTCTTTAATTAAAAATAAAATTAACAGAAATATGATAAATATAGGAATTTTGGTCAGAGGTGCCGGCTTGATGCGCAAACTGTGTTAGTAAGAAGTACAGTTGACGACTGCACATCTATAGCCTATTTGCCAGTCGCCAGGTATGAACAAAATGCCTGTACGATGATAAAATACGATCCGTAATGAAAGTAAAAGTCTGTAAACAAAACCTACATTTTGGCATTTCTTATGTGGCGTACATTTCTATACACGTGTAGTTTATTCTTTACAGTAACTCTTAAATTTCTTGTATTAATTATAATTTTGTTTATATAAATACAATAATAATATATTTCTTCTGTTAATGAATGCACATTAAAGTACAAGTTAGTTGGTTTCGGATGAACTTAACACAGAAGTATTAATTCATTCGTATTTTAATTATAGCAGAAATTTTGTTTTAAGACATATTGTACATTTTAATGCACATAACAAAAGATGTACAGTTGGGTCAGGTTGGCCTAAACCTGTTGGGTCATAATATATACATATATATTATTTTCATACTAATTAATAACAAAAGACGTATAAAATGGTATCTTGTCCATTTGCTCTCAAAGTTTCACCAGTGAATCTCTATTATCGTTAACCAGTTTCATGCTTGTTTAAGAAGGAACAATTTAACTTTGGAATAAACGAAACTAACAAAATGTTAAATATGTCTTTTTAAATACACTCTCGGTAAATTCTGGTTTTTGATTATATTTTGTATTATACAATAACAAAAGTTATAAAATAAGTACACGAGGCTTAGTCAAATAAGGGAATGCAAGCTTATATAGCTATTTCATTAAAGCAATAACATAAAGTCATTCAAGTTTTGGTTAAAATTTCTATTTAAAATGTTTTTTTCTTATCAACTACATCAGCTTACCGTTCGCCCCTCCAGCATCTCGAAGAATCAGTGCTCTTTGACAGCACTGTTTCACCGTATCTGTGGCTTTCTATTTTAGACGGACTTCCACACTTTGGACAAGTTCACTGTGGTCAGATATTTCAGTTCCTTTCTTGCTTTTGATTATTTCTCACAACTCACAGGCTTAGATTGAAATTTGTTCACAAACATTCTGCAGCACGACGGTTTTGACTGTCTGGCGATTTTAACACTCCTATGGGTAACAGAAACTGACGGTTAAAAATGCAATGGATAATCCAAGATTTGTCTAACTGTCGAGTTATATTACATTACATGCTACTTGCTGTAAACGCTTGGTTTGAACGGTATAATGTTCCTATTCTTGAAGTCTGCATGCTTCTATATAAGTCACTCAAAGTCACTTGTTTTGTTTTTGTGTTGTATTTCCTCGTGGACGGCATTTTCATTACATAACATGAACTATATACAAATTTATGGAAGACATATTTCAACAATTTGAGTGCCCCCCAGAGATCCAACTCTACGCCCGGGCCTACAGCATATTGGCCTCGATAGAAGCGGGCAACAGCTGTTACTCTTTAGCTGGCTAGCAGCGGACTGGTACATGAGTTACAGAAGGTTGTGTGTACCCCTTGAAATCACACCATAACCCATGGTGGAACCGATCGTCCTCGGAGGGTGAAGAGAAGGAGGCAGTACACTACTCTAGACACAGATTAGTTTTTGGCGCCGTCAGTCAGTACGCCTACGGTGGCTAAATATTCATAGTGAAAGGAAAACAGGGGACTTCAAGAAAATGAGCCCTTTTTGACGGAGAAATCTGTAACTGCTTGTGCTGGATTGTTTACGCTGGACAATTGAAAAACTGTTGGTAGTTTGTTGACCGAGACGCTAACCGACCAGCAAGAGGCACAATTACTTATGTTGAAAAGGTCGGAGGGATATAAATTAAATGAGTACTCACGCCACTCTGAATACCATAAAGGGTGTGGTGGTGTGCCGTAACTTACTATACTACAACGAAGACGAGATTGCAACTCAACTAGCCCTGCTAGGAGTCAAAGCATGCCGGAGGGTGACGGTAATTGGAGCTGATATCGTCGGAAGGATAGGCACTTCCTTCCGCCTTCCCATGTCTTCACATTTAACAAGACAACACTGGCGGAGAAAGTGCGAGCAGGAATTCGTCCGCTGAGCGTAAGACTTTTCATCCCTCAGCCTATGTAGTGCTATCATTGTTTGCGTTTTCGCCATATGGCCTCCAGATGTGCTCAAGTCATGAAGACATGCTTCTGTGGACAGTCGGCCCGTGGGGATGACCTTTGTACCGAGCCGATGAAGTGCGTTAACTGTCCTGTGTATAAGCAAAATGTACCCAGTCAAGAAAAGAAAACTTTAAAATATCAACTAGGCTCGAAGCTAAAAACGTTGTTTTCACGGCGAACCGGGTCAAAATTAGCTACGAATAGGCTGTTAAGCCTACACCAGCAGTGACGTCATCGCATGTATTGAAAGAGATTATAAAAATAAGAGCGGCTCTTACGTGTTCCGCTGAGCGACACTTAGAAGCAACTGTATACGAAATCGCAATCAAGTACAGTAGTATTCAGCGTAAGTGCAGAGAATAACAGCGGGTCTGTTACAAGACCCTCAATCCGACCGCCGAGAAGGCCAAAATGAAACATTGTGACTGCAACTGCCCCACCTTCTGTGGTGGTGGACGGTGTGAGAATACTGACGTCCATTGCCCCATCCTCCCAAAAATACCAGGCAGAATTTCTAAAAATAAGAGCGGGAACAACAATTTCCTCAAAGACCAGTTGATAAGCTCCTAATCGGAGTTCATCTCCACTGCCTGTGTCGGTGATCTCAGTGATTGCCTTCGGTGACATGGCAGAGCTCATCAGTCTTGAAAAGAAGAAGAAGAAAGGTTGATCACAATAAAATTCAAGGAAGTGTACACGATCCGTGGCTACTGATTCTTCGATATCCAGCATCCAGCATAGAGAATACCCTTCAGCGGAATATTAATGGTTGCGATGGCATTATTAAGAACTGAAGATCCTACTGGCCAGGCGTACATCGATGTGTGTGTGGCTCCAGGAAACACATTTGAGTCCACAAGAACTTTTTAATACGAGGTTTGATGTCAGTTCCTCCGCTGTGATGGTACAGCCAACAGCACAGCTAGGGGGCGTTGCTATATTTCTTAGCAACACACGTCCAGCCAGACGTAACCCTCTCACTACGCCCCCACAAGCAGTAGCTATCACTTTACTACAGCCACTGAAGATGACAAACTGCTGCGTATTGTTACGACGGTCTACTGAGCGTCTTATAGTACAGTGGAAAACAAAATACAAGACAACAGTTTGTAATTAACAAGATAGTCTCTTACAATAAATCAAATAAAAATTGTTCACACGCAAGAGTAGTGTCAATTAATAGAGTCTTGCACAATTATAAAACACACAACACATCGCCACAATACTTCGAACCGCACTGGAATAAATCGACACTTAAATTGAACTGACCGTCGCTGAATGCCTATATTTATACCCCGCTGAAATTCCAGAATAATCCATACTACGCGTCAACAACGCTACTAGAAAACACTAGAGCGTAATTGCTTGCGGCCTTTACACAGTGCGCGCGGCCAGCGAAGTCTGGAACAGTCTCGCTAACGCATGTTGAGAATCACGTACTCACACAACATTACAGCCTGTTTCCACTGGAAGAGCCGAGAAACGCGTAGAATGTTCTGTAATAACGTAACACTTTTTCCGCATTACGTAACAGTATTTTTACCACATTCTACACGCATGACCAGTAGAAAATCTGCAGGATCTGATCAAGCAGCTACCGTTTCCACATTTCCATTAGTCCTAGTTGGGGACTTCAACGCCCATAGTCCCACTTAGGGTTTTCATACGACGAACAGCGATGCTAAACAACGCACATGTATTTTTAAACACAGGTAGAAGAACACATTTTAATGTTGGAAATGGCACTTTCTCGTCTATCAAGCTTTCAATCTGTACCTTCAGTCTCGCTCGATGTCTGACGTGGAGAGTGCTCTCAAACCTTAACTGGAACGCACATAACAACTGATCTTTCTTTACCAACTCTGATCTTTTCGACCCCGACGCTATTACGTTTTTGAGAGCTAGTGAGACATTCATTGTGTTCATGCTTCAGCTTTACTATGTAATTCGTGTTTTCTTTATTCTTTTTGTACTACCCGGTAAGAGCCCGGCCAGGGTTAAAGGTGTCAAATGGTCAACGGTCCTAAGGGCGGAATAGGAAGTTTCCCGACGGCACTAGGGGCGCGAGAACCTAGGAGGAGGATCTCCGAATGAATGCCAGAATAAGACCAGAGACTCAAAGGTGTCACTCCTACTATTCGCCTTAATCTACAAGATGCTGGTAACATGCTTAGAGGACATTTATCCTACTCAAAAGTCTCAAAAACAAGGTCCTTTGGGACCGGAATAGGTGATTCGCCTAGTCCCTGGTAGAAGAAGAAGAAGAAATATAAACGATTCTGAAAAGTACATAAGAAGCGTGTATATGTTGACACTGGCGCAAAAAACGAATTATATCGGAATTGAGCGTTAAAGAAAAAAGATATTTCATGAAATCTAATGTAAATCTTAAAGTATACTCTCAATGAGGCTTTATTTAAACAATTCTATAAAGAATAATTATTTTGCTGACTTTATTTGATTTATAAAATAAATTACACCTAATATCGTAATCTACCCTGTGTTAGGGCCACAGTATTCTTATTTCGGAAGACCGATGTTCCCAGTATTAGAAGGCGTTTCCAGTATGGCAAATTAAGTAGTAAAACAAAATATAATTTAGTTCAAAAATTTCACACATTAATAATCGTTATATAAGTACTGAGAATATCAGAAAACTATTAAAATAAACAACTGTCGAGAATATATTTACAATTGTACACAGTGAATGTTAAAGTACGGATAAAATTCTACCTAAAAATTAAAAGAGTACAACAAATTAACAAATGGATTTATTAGTACAAATAAACATATTTAAATTCAAAGCATCAAAAACATATTTTAAGTAAACACGTTAAGTGCAGTTAATAAAAAATGATGTTAATATCACAATATTACATTAATATAATGACAGAGAATATAATCATCACCTCCGTGATCGTCTGAAAATAATCTTGAACAGTAAATACGTTCAGCATCTTCTTTGTCATCTGAGAAGATTGTATCATATTCAGATCCTTGAAATTCAGTTTCAGTTTCCGAATATGACGACTCCTCTTCGAAAAGTTTACGCTTTGATTTTCTGTGCTCTACTTTGTTTTTTTTTTGCATTACACTTGACTTTTGTTTCGATCTTCCTTGCACGTCTTTTTGCTTTGCCGCTTTCACTGTCTTTTTCTGTGACATTTCTGTTACACGTTTCAAGGGGAACTTATATATATAACTACTACTACTACTACTACTGCTACTACTACTACTACTACTACCACCACTACTACTACTACTACTACTACTACTACTACTACTACTACTACTACTACTACTACCACTACCACCACCAATAATAATGAGAATAGTAGTTATTATTGTATGATATAATGTATTTTAGTATAGTAATAATTATAATTATTATTGTCACTATTATTACAATTTTTTTATTATTATCGCAGTAGTATTAGTACTTGAAAATTAAATTATACTCAAGATTATACTAGTTTAGAAACGGGGAGCAGAAACTGTTGTTCCAAGAAACAAACAACGAAACAATGGGACTTAACGAAGAAAGCTAAATTTAAATGTTCATGTTTGCTTTAAGAAATGGCTTAACCTTTTCAAATGTAGTGACACCATTCAAGCCGTTGTTCAACAGCAGCAATTATTTTTGTGGTATTAAGTTAGCTGAGACGCGTGATCACAATGTGCCCTTTGTGAACATTTATTGTTTAGAAAACACGCATTTGTATTTCAAGAGATCTGTAGTACACGTTTATATCATTATATAGCAACTGGGGTCGGTTTATGTCGACAAACCTAGTAAGACTAGTTGTAATTTGAAGCAGATTAGAGGAACAGACGAATCAGTTAATGACAATCAGTTCAATTGTCTTTAGAAAACTATATTTATTCTATAACTTTGTCGTAATTTGTTGCTGGCTGTTGCTTCGAGGCTTTTCGGTGTCATCATCATTATCAAGCTCGAAACGATAATGAAATAATTCCTTTTGCTCGTTTTATACCCTACACCCTGTCCAAAAAATTCGTGTATATTGATTACACCCGTACTCCTTACTACTTTCCAGTCAGTCACGCCTGGCCCCGTCAGTTGTCTCTTTACTCGTCAGGCACAGATGTCACTACAAGTTTTAAAAATATAATATGGCGCTTCTTAATTACTAAAATGGTATCTGCCGTTTTGTGACCTACAGGATCATGTGATTCTTCTTCTGTGTGTGTGTGTGTGTGTCCATACTTTTCTGGTATATGCTGTAGTCTGTCAGGCGTAAAACAACCACGGTCTATTTTTATATTTAAATCTAAATAGTTTACTTCCATTCCACCTTTTTCTTCTTGGGCTTTAATTGTACGTTCCTTTCCGCTAACTTCATTGTGTTTAATTTTCAAATTATTTTTGAGTATATCTTACCTTCCTATGTAATCAAAATATCATCCACTACTTGATGCCTTTACTTTGTCCTCATATTTTAATTCCCTTCAAAATATTTTTCCCACGATTTATCATATAAATATCGTTTGAACTCTTAAGAAACTTGTACAGATTTAATTATAACAGAGGAATCACACCATCCTGTAAATCACAAACGTTAAAAGCGTTTTGCTGTGAGGCAGTTTAATAATTAGAAGACAATAGGAATAGGAACACATAACTAAAAAGATTAAGTCATACAGTAAAACATGACAACAAATCCGAAAATAGATAAAATAATGAGGAAGGTTGAGAGAGATAGTAAAGCAGAAGGAAAACGAGAAAGAAGTATGAGTGTTCTATGACATATATAGGATACCAATCAATGAAAATAATAAAATGCTTCAAAAAATATTGCGTATATGTAGCTATAAAAAAATGTATGTAAGCGAAACGGGACGTAGGTTTGATGTTGTGATTGTGAGAACACGCTATAGAGAAAGGAAATAGTAACAGAAATAGAAATAGACCACCAGTTCATTGTATGCTAGGCGTTGCATATAAACTGGACACATATTTCTAAACCCTATGAAAGTATTCAAATATTGAAAATAATGGAGAATTGTGTAAGGGATTGGAAATATTAAAAGTGAAAAATAGAAGTAGAAATGCACTGGCGAATAATAAGCCATGTTTTAATGATAAAGAAGCGTTAAATATAGGAGTTCGAAAAGTTGAGTACAGGAGTGACAGTGGAGCTTGACGAGTGTAGAGATAACACACGGAGCCGAACGTGGTTATCCGAGGTGTATGCATAGTGACGAAGGCTAGGGGCATGGCCCAACTGGAGTTGGACCAATAAGAAAGTATCAAGGGGGGAGTACGATTGTGACGAATATACACGAATGTTTGCCACGGAGTTTTGTGCGTGCGTGCGTGCGTGCGTGCGTGCGTGCGTGCGTGCGTGCGTGCGTGCGTGCGTGCGTGCGTGCGTGCGTGTGTGCGTGTGTGTGTGTGTGTGTGTGTGTGTGTGTGTGTGTGTGTGTGTGTGTGTGTGTGTGTGTGTGTGTGTGTGTGTGTGTGTGTGTGTGTGTGTGTGTGTGTGTGTGTGTGTGTGTGTGTGTGTGTGTGTGTGTGTGTGTGTGTGTGTGTGTGTGTGTGTGTGTGTGTGTGTGTGTGTGTGTGTGTGTGTGTGTGTGTGTGTTTAAGGAATTATTTTATTTTATTTTTATGTGTGATAATGGTAGTGACACCGAAAGATCTCGTTCAGCACGCTAGCAGTTCAGCAACAAAGCACGATATCGTTGGAGTGATGAAGACCGCTGACACTAAAAACTGACTGTGTATATTTATAGTAACCGTAATATACGT
Source organism: Magicicada septendecula (assembly GCA_034769895.1). Lineage (NCBI taxonomy): Eukaryota > Metazoa > Arthropoda > Insecta > Hemiptera > Cicadidae > Magicicada > Magicicada septendecula. The sequence goes on along the minus strand of CM068367.1, from coordinate 1,030,420,283 downwards.
GTGCAAAACACACACATACACAAAGTAGGTGTATTTATACACTTTCTATTGTTTATTTCTCAATAAAAAATCTGTAAATGTGCATGCTGTTGTAACTTCATGATGCTTCAACATCACAAATAGCTTTGCACTTTCAAATTTACGCAGACGGTGACTTTGAGAATTGAAACGTTAACTACAATAAGCAGCTGGCGGTTAAGGCAAAGCGCTCAGTCCTCTATTACACGAAACGTGAACCCACAGGCAAAGCAAATCGTATAAACAGAGGCAGGGCCACAAAACAGAACTAATTAAGTCGCCGCCGGCATTCAATTGACACACAAACCCATATAACATTAGGCGTGATATTGCTCGGAATTCCACTAAACTAACTAAATAGATGATTTATTAACTTTAATTGTAAGACGAGAAACATATAACAAAACTATAAAGCCAGCCCCACGATTAGTAACGAAAACACAGTTACCATTCTTGTTACACAGTTATTGCCAGTATTCACTCGCTATATACGCGCGCGCGCGCGTGTGTGTGTGTTCGCTTATTGTAACTTTGGTGGTAATTTCTTGTGGTAATATTATAATATATTAACACGATAATCTCAAATCACATCTTCTATATATTGCACTTCATTGTTTCGCCTTACACATTTTCGCATAATTATCATGCATCCTCACAAGGTTTCCGTGATGATGGTGGTCTCCGAGCAGACCTCACAAAAAGATGATACATGGAACTGTGCCAAACGTAGCAACAGAAACAGCCCTCTGCAGAACCAACAAACAGCTAAGGCATCCCCAACCGCAACCAAGACTCTAACAACTAATTTAAATACGTCCGTGTCTTTGAAATAAAATTAAAATCAAAGAAAATTCAGTACTGTTATATATAGGAATAAATTAAATACTGATTTTGATAAAGTAAAATTTACTGTTCTAAAATTGGGTTAATCTTTTTACACTGATTACATTCTTCTGTGATAAGCTCAAGTAGAGATATTTTACGCTCACCTGAACTGATGTTTGTTGCTCCAACAGGGTCGTACAGAGTTCCTCAGTATGGTTACAACAGTCTGTAGACAACTGACTCCGTCTTAAATCTCGAACAATGTAAGTGTTAGTTGTAGAGATTTATTTCCTTCGAGCAACTCCACGTGACTAATTTGAAACTGTTGTTCTAAACTCCTACAAATAATACACTTCCTTCTTCTGGAATCGTCTAAACCGATTTATCGTGTTTCGCTAAAGCCAATTTCCGTTTCTAATAAGTACTAATCAACCACGTGTTCGTTAATACTATATTTATGAAAATGTTCAAACACTTGTGGCTACAGTTCTTTCTTGATATTTTTTTTTATTGTAATAAAACAAATTTTGAATGTTCATTAGTAAGTTATAGTTAAAGTAATTATAAAGATGTTCATGTTTTAAAACAAATATTTTACTGTTACTGCAAAATATATTTAGTTTCCCAGTATTATTTAAAAAACAAACATTTATTTATCTTTACAGACTATCCGTAAATTGTTTCTATCACACGCAATGAATTAACACTACATAGAACATTAATACTCACTTAAATCACGCTACTCTCGTAAACTTGATCCTTAGCCACTCACTCCATCGTGGTTGGATTTTTGTTGTGGTATTATTGTCTGGGACACGTTTCAGAAAATATAAAATGAGTGATAGAGTCCTGAGCCGCTGCCGGGGCAAGTCTTCTCTAGTCAGTCCAGCGTTTGCCAAATTCCCATTCAGACACATAGAACTAGGCGAGGTGCAAATGCCTCCTTAAGGGCGTGGCAGCTTTCCGTTCCGGCGGACGCCTCAAGGCGACCTTTCCTACTGCTCACGCTAGTACGGCGGGTGTGGCAGCTCTCCGTTCCGGCGGACGCCTCAAGGCGGCGTTGCCTACTGCTCACGCTAGTACGACGGGCGTGGCAGCTCTCCGTTCCGGCGGACGCCTCAAGGCGGCCTTGCCTACTGTCACGCTAGTACGGCGGACGTGGCAGCTCTCTGTTCCGGCGGCCCCTCAAGGCGGCGTTGTCTACTGCTTACGCTAGTACGGCGGGCGTGGCAGGTCTCCGTTCCGGCGGACGCCTCAAGGCGGCCTTGCCTACTGCTCACGCTAGTACGGCGGGCGTGGCAGCTCTCCGTTCCGGCGGACGCCTCAAGGCGATCTTGCCTACTGCTCACGCTAGTACGGCGGGCGTGGCAGCTCTCCGTTCCGGCGGACGCCTCAAGGCGGCCTTGCCTACTGCTCACGCTAGTACGGCGGGCGTGGCAGATCTCCGTTCCGGCGGACGCCTCTAGGCGGCCTTGCCTACTACTCACGCTAGTACGGCTCTAAACTCATGCCGATAAAACCTTAAGAAAACCAAGGTGCCGTAACTAAGACGAGAGGCTCAGGCCTGTGCAACACCGCACTCATTCCAAAATTTAATTCAATCAGTTTGGAACTCTCGAGCCGTTTAGGCTGCGCAGTCGACCTATAGGAAACAGCGAGACGTGCAAGTCCCTAATGCGGGAGCCATTCGCCTGGGCGCGGCAGCTTATCGATCCGGCGGGCCTATTGACCACACCAACGCGCCTGTAAGCGGGTAAATCCTTAAGGAAGCCATGGAGCTTCGTTCTCGATGTGGAGTCAGACTGGAGCAATTCACCAATTCCTCTCCCGCACCCCATATCATGCAAAGTGGACCCGCCACCTAACTCCTTTTGTCGAACAAACAACCGCGCTGTACCGTGTGAACATGGCGCTCATCATGCTCCAACCTGAGAACGCAAACAAACCAGGCCGCGAGACGCACCGCGCAACGTGTGTCTGTCTAATCTGTGATAGAATGTGAAAAATGTCGTAAACACCCTAACTTCAAGAGTCAGTTCATTCGTTAAGGACAAATTTCGTTACGCAATAAAAATAAACTTAAGAAATCACTTTACCTAGTTGGCTTTAAACAACTAGTTACTATACAATTTCTGTCGCTAATTAATAATAATCTTGAATGCGCTTCCAAGAATAAACAGATGGAAGCTTAGAAGGAAATATATAATTTTTATAACTTTAAATTTTGGTATTGGTTGCCATAACGTTTGTTATAGTGTTAGAAAAACTTTAAATTTATTATATTCCGGCCGGCACTATTTCTCGAGAAGATATCTGTGAGTGTGTGTGTGTACTGATTTTGGGTATTTAAAAATGCTGAAGAAGGTTTTATAAAGTACACCGAAAGAAAGGAAACCCTCTGAATGGTAGCATAGTAAAGTAGTACTAATACATAATAACTTTGATAGGGTTGACTTGAAGAAGCATAAAATTAGATCAAGATTCATAGCCTCTAGAAAAGTGAGTAATATTATGAGGAGTGACAAAATACTTTTATATTCAAAGAGTGAGACGCCAATCAGTTACATTGTGAGTGATCGGCATATTAGAAAAACCAGAGAATCGAACAACGAAGATGGAAAGGCCTCCAACAGGAGTACAGAATACGTAATAAAATAAAATTAAAAAGCAACAAAACTATAATAGATGAGTCTGTTCAGATGAAAGCTAGTATCATTTAGAGGATTAACTACATAAATCTGACTATGACGTGTGCGGGATAATTTGTTGTTACGTGAAGATGCAGATGGTGATGACAGTTGCTATATTGGATGCAACAAAAGTAAAGTCATCATCAAACGACACCGTGTGTTCGATGGAGGAGGATTGGGCGTATAACGTAGGAAAATTTTAAAATAAACTGAACTGAGGAAGATTTTCTCTGGCGAGAATTCGCTAGACGATGATTGGGGAGGCTTCGCTAGCAGCGGCCAGACAAATGTTATTCATGATGACAATATGATGATATGCACACGCATATACGTAATCGAAACTACTACCTCTTCCTACAATACTGCTTTGCAAACATTTATGCATGTAAATATCATTTGTGTGTTATCAGGCGACATTACATAACGTGATCACAAATAATACACCCACATAGGCCTAATATTCAGCTTAGCGCTAAATGGTGATAGCTTCACGCGCGCGCACACACACACACACACATACACACTCCATTCCCGTGGAAGCAGCAAGTCGGTCCCAATTCTCAGTCGTGTTTCTGACTTTCAGAGTCGGGATTTGGCGTAGCGTGGTTGGGTGCACATAGAGGACCTGATGCAAAGTGTTTCATGGACCAGTTATGAGGTCATAATGAGTGCCAGTATGTCAGGCATAATACACCGGATGATCTAACACCTTTTCTTATTCCACTTGCTCTCAGGTAATACGGGCTCACTAATCTCTAATAAACTGTGATAAGTTTAAAATTAATGTATCACTACTTATCTAAATAGTTTTTGTTTAAACTGTGGATTGTATTCATGAAATTAACGTAATCATAAAAGATGGATAACTGATAATAAAGAAAGCAAGTGAAAGTGGAGAAATTAAGTGTGCAAAACTGTATTTGGTGCGTATGACCGAGAGTTAACGAGCGTATTGGATGCGGCGAGGCAGTACATTGAAGATACTAGTATCGCCATTCGTCGAGTTACACCGTCTTTGCAGACGCGTTCAAAATTACGTAAGGAATGCGTTTGAATAAGGCAAACGTATATTACTGTTTGTTGCTCAGTAATCTACAGCATCCACTTGTGAACTTATCATTCTATTCTCTAGTGCTTTGTGAAGAAATGACACAAAGGAATGCCTTCGTAAATTCCTTTTATTGTTAAATATATATCCTTTGTATTTAGGCTGAATGATGTAAGTGGCTTGAATCTGTTTATTTTCTGAAAAGAAAAATGATCGATTTCAGCCTATTACTCCCTAACGATAGGAAAATGTTTCAAGTTTCAGTTTTCTTCACCTTTTGGATGGCGTTCCTTGAACTTACCGCATAAAAACGACTCTTGAAAAAATCTTTTCAGTGTAGGTTCTTCATTTGTGTGAAATTCAAAAATAGGTTTGATGCTAATTCAGATTGTAAAATTTAAGTGTAATGTTGTTTAATAGATTAAAGCCGCGCTGTTCTAAAGTTTAAATTCCTAAACACCATAACAGACTCCGCGTATAACATACTAAACAATTTGTGTTAATTAATGAGAGTTGGAAAAGTCAAACTTTACGTCGGGTAATGTTAACTACTAGTCTGCTTGTGTTCACTCAATACTCTGAACCTTAGATCCTGCCGTGTATGTGCAGCATTAATTTCTGTTGTCTGAAAATTGTAAGTCGGGAAATTACATAAATATCATAAAAGCTATGTATACTTTTATGAACTGCTATAAGTATTGGAAAAGGCTTGCAATATTGAATACAGATTGTTTTGTGAAAATAGAACTTAGTATATTTGTGTACGTACATATGAAATACGTAATTCTAGAAGAAACCGAGATTTTTTGTCATATGCTGTTTGCTGAACATAAACACTCTATTTAGTCGGGACATGACCAGACTAGACCTTAACGAGACTTTTTCTAAACCCAGTCGCTGAATCGCGTTTGCACTTAAACCCAGTCACTGAGTCTTCATTTGCTATCTAACGCAGATTCTCTACGCTAGTTTTATTACTACGACGCTGCGTATTTATTCTGTTCTATATAATAATTTACAGGACATTTCGTCGTAATTTTTGTGTACATTCTCTAACGAACACCAATAGAGGAGACGGTGTAATAAAATTAATTACAGGTTAAATGGTAACTCGGTACTTGGTAGAACATTCTAATAATATGTAAATTTAATAAATAAACGCGTTTTATTTCATGACAATCGAGTCGCCAGTTACGTAAGTCTAGAGTTCAGATATAACCTCTGAAGTTCCTACAGAACCAATGAAATAAAAAATATCTTTAGAAATAAACCAGTTACTTATTTTTTAAATTTATGTAATACAATAATAGTTTAGAATAAGGTTAAATTTTTCGTCTTAAATTTATTTTCCATTTAAGTAAGAATTGCATTTTCATCTTTGAATAAAGTTTTTTTCAATCCTTTGTAATTCATAAATTACAGTTATTTTATATTTTACGTAACAAACTGAGTTTGTAGGAAACGAGGTGGAGATACATTTTCGGTGTATTCTTTGACAGGAAAGTAAGGAACACGATGTCTTAGGTGTAGTGAAAGATGTCGAGTTATTAGGCCGTGGTGTTTTGTTGATGAAATGTCTGCTGAACTTTTCTACGGCAGTCATTTTCATTAGCCCGGATCAGTTGTGATTATCGGAATGAGTCCACAGCCTAATAACCCGATATCTGATACTAAGCCCGTGATAACATCGGCCGTGAAACCATTCGTGCATTCGTTCATGTGTTATCAAACAGAGTTAGACACCAGTGATGTGTTCTCGTCAATCCAGAAATCCCTTCGAGCAAGACTTCTTAATAACCGGGCGTAATTCCATACTACCTTCCTTCCCTTCCTTAAGATTCCAGGCGTTTAGTTCAAGGCCCGGAATGATCGCCGCCCGAAAACGGCACCCCTCACTCTAAACCCTGATAATTAACGGCTCTGCAGGTATGTGACCACATGCGAAGATCCGTGACTTTCTTAGAAAGTCGTTATGACAGCGGGTCAAGACATAGTGTTTCAACATAATCGGTATCGCCCGTGTTAATTTACGTAGTATTATATATAACTCGTTATTTACGTAGATAATTGTAAGAAAATGATCGACTGTAGATCAACTTATGACATATTAATAAATAGTTGATGTTATTGTGATTTCAGGCTTCTGAATGACAGTGTTTTGAAAGAATTGGGCATAATTCTCATGGATGGATACAAGGACCCGTACCATAAAAGGTAAGTCATAAATTTATCATTAATTAATTGTAATGTTAATTTTATTACAGTAATTTCATAGTTGATTAAATTTTGCATTACTACAGCTGTTCTCAAATTGAAAGTCATGAAGTGAAGGAGTATGGAGGGATTGCAAAGCACGTGTGCACAGGTGCAAATTGATTTATACCTTAAATATTTAGGCTTATTGAACACGTCTCATTTTATAAATCTAGACCTATTCCAAAATGTTTTCAAAAGACTATAAACATTTAAAATCTGACTTATCGTAGTTGTCCACATTCCTGGTAACTAACGAATCAAGAATTATGGTTAGCCGTATAATTTTTTGTAAATGTTAGTGTATTTTTTAATTTTAAAATTTTCATTAATAGTCAGCCACCTTATAAAGTGTTAAGACGTTTGTGTAAAAAAGTAGTTTGTGATCTCAGGAGTGTCGATTTTTACTTCCATATTCCTTAAGGAATGGAAGTATGGTGATGGCAAAAAAAATCGTGTTCGAGATTATTGCAGATTCTGATTCTACTACACTCAAAACATGAAAAAAAGTCGTTTTCCGAAAAGTGTCTGTGTGTGTGTCTGTCTGTCTGTCTGTCTGTCTGTCTGTCTGTCTGTCTGTCTGTCTGTCTGTCTGTCTGTCTGTAGATTTTTTTTCTATGGCAAACGATAACTGCCGCAAATTCAAACAGAATCAAATAATTTTTTGCATACAGCCCTGATTTGCAGAGTACTCGCGACCTATTGTTTTTGGTGAAGATCGGTTGAGGGAAAGGGGTAGTTTACCTGCAACGGTTTTTTTTTAGCAAGGGTAATTTTGTTTGTTTGGCAAACGATAACAGCCGCAAATTCAAACAGAATCAAATAATGTTTCGCATACAGCCCTGAATTGTAGAGTTCTCAAGACCTATTGTTTTTGGTGAAGTTCGGTTGAGGGAAAGGGGTAGTTTACCTGCCACGTTTTTTGTTTTATCAAGGGTATTTTCTATGGCAAACGATAACAGCCGCAAATTCAAACAGAATCAAATAATGTTTTGTATACAGCCCTGATTTGTGGAGTACTCAAGACCTATTTTTTTTGGTGAAGATCGGTTAAGGGAAAGGGGTAGTTTACCTGTAACGTTTTATGTTTTAACAAGGGTATTTCCTATGGCAAACGATAACAGCCGCAAATTCAAACAGAATCAAAAGATTATTTGCATACAGCCCTAAATTGTAGAGTTCTCAAGACTTGTGGTTTTTGGTGAAGATCGGTTGAGGGAAAGGGGTAGTTTACCTGCAACGTTTTTTTAACAAGGGTATTTTCTGTAGCAAACGATAACAGCCGCGAATTCAAACAGAATCAAATAATGTTTTGCATACAGCCCTGATTTGTAGAGTACTCAAGACCTATTGTTTTTGGTGAAGATCGGTTAAGGGGAAGGGGTAGTTTACCTGCAACGTTTTTTTATCAAGCGTATTTTCTATGGCAAACGATAACAGCCGCAAATTCAAACAGAATCAAATAATTTTTTGCATACGTCCCTGAATTGTAGAGGTCTCAATGACTTTCGATTTTGGTGAAGATCGGTTAAGGGGAAGGGGTAGTTTACCTGCAACCTTTTACGTTTTAACAAGAGTAAAGTACTTGAAAATTTATTTAAACTTTTTGAAACAATGGTAATTGTTAAAAATAAAATAATTTTGTTGCCAGGCAATAAAATTATAATTTTTTCATTTTAATGTAATATAATATTTTTCATTTAATACAGCAATAAAAAGGCAGGTAAGACACAGCCTGGCTGTTTGGGTGAAAATGATTTTAAATATAAATCTTAGAATATGGAAGTCATGTATGGTTCTCCATACCGATATTTGTTGTTGTTGCAGTGTTTTAGTGGTTGGTTCACTGCAGCTCCGCTACTGCAGTTGGATTCGCGGCGAACGTTGTTACACGGCGCGCGCGCGCGCGCGCGCGCGTGTGTGTGTGTGTGGTTACAAGACGTCTTTTGCATTACGTGTCGATCAGGTGGTTTCTGTAATTGTATAGCTTCCTGGATTTTTTGGAATTGGTGTTGGCAGTTTTGTATGTTCATATCCGATGTTGTGAATGCTCGCCTACGCTTCTTTAACTTCTGTCTCTCTCTGTCTGTCTTCTCCTTCCCCCCTCTCTCTACGAATCCGTAAATATCTCGAGTACTCTTTTAAAAGCCACCGTCCACGAACGAATGTGCCTCACAGCTGAGAAGCACGCTGATGGTAAATAAAGGCGGGAGGCAGTACGAGTTGAAAGGAAAAGTATGTTATCTGTGCGGTAAGTAGAAACTGAGCTGTATAGCGTTTTTATTTGTTAAGCAACACTGAGCTTCTCTATTGTTTATAATATACAAGAATGTGTGAATACGGTTCTGAAGAGTATAAGTTACAGTAACATCGGTGCAGAGTCTTCCCTTTACAATCCATAGATGTGTCTTGGGAGTTTTGTTCACATACCTTGTTCACTTAAAACTGTAATTTTATTTACGATTACGTTCATCAAAGTTCGAGTACGTATTAATCTAAAATCACGTGTTAATTATGGATTAATCTAAAATCAGAATGAAATAAGGGGAGAAGGCAAGCATTAAAATAACAAGATATTTTTTTCTTCATGGCTGAAAAATCAAAACCGTATATGATAAAGGGAACTATCGATATTGCCTAATTAGTACTATAATAATTGGGTTTTATTGACAGAACATAATAAAGACAATTTCAGCAAACAACATGTATCAAAACAAAGCACATTTTCCACATCGTCGTCTCTAATTACGTGCTACATAGTACACAAAGCGATAACGGTAGAATCACTGCAATCGATAGTCGCACTCTATGTCGGTAATAGATTGTTGTCGATATACCAAGTCTACGCAACGACTCGTACAAATTAGTAAAATTTATGTTTAATTCGATTCACTTATGAATTTATCATTTATTTCTTAAATAAGTTTTTAAATTTTCAGATTTTTTCAATAAAATTATCCCAACTTATGGCAGTTTTCTTATGACATCAACCTTGTTCATACATAACACAATCAGCACTAGTTGCACCCTACTTGCTAGTAGCAGATGTGAAAATGATAAGCATAATGGACGTTATGTGTAATGTGAAGTGCAATTAAACTTTCAAGAATTAAGAGACATAACGTGAGGAAGACAGCAGTATCTCGACGATATATAATGAAGTTGTAACGACAGGAAATGGAAAATAAAGACTACTTTTAAAGTCCAAAAATGAATTCCACGAAAGAAAGATGAGAAAAATATTCCTCAGGCTTTCACGGCCGGTGTCAGATGAATTGTTCATGATATCCGGGCTGTTTGGCCGTGGTCCATGGCTTATAACAAAACCAAACGTTTCGGCAGCTCCACTGGCTGCCATCATCAGTGGTATAAAAAATCCTGCACGCCGGGTGTTTACGTACAGGCCACAGTACTGTGGTATAGGCTCAAAAGCATACCACTATACCATACCAACCATAGGCTGTGTGACAGCCTATCCCACAGTACTGTGGCCTGTACGTAAACACCCGGCGTGCAGGATTTTTTTTTATACCACTGATGATGGCAGCCAGTGGAGCTGCCGAAACGTTTGGTTTTGTTATAAGCCATGGACCACGGCCAAACAGCCCGGATATCATGAACAAAGATGAGAAAATACCAATGCACAAAATATAACAAGCCTCATCTGTAAACAGGTCAAATGTATTATATTAAATAAACTGGACTATAGCAATTTGTGTGTCATAATATATGGAAATGCGAATATGTGTTACCTCAGGAACTCACTTCACTCAGTAATCTTATATCGTCAGAGGTTATAAGGTGTACATATCCGTTCAGTAGATTAACCAAGTGTTTAAAAATATGTATCACTATGAATATATTTACAGTCATACCAACTGGAAACTCAAATTACTGGTGGGAACTCAAACCCAACTGATCCTCGTAAAATACGTGTAACTATTAGTTTTTTGAAAACTGTTGTTGCAAGTCAGAATTTGAATTCTAACCATTATTTAATATTACTAGCATTCTTTAAAATATTCACTAATGCCTAGATTATTTTATTTCTAGCCACTATCGAAAATAACCTAGTGCTTTTCTGTAACTGCAGAACTAGAAAATATGTAGACAGACAGACACTGGAGGAAACGTAAACTGAATGTGTCTCTAAGAAATTAAGAATAGCCCAGTTAAAAAGTACAAAAAATTAGTAATGACATACTAAAAAGTATAAAAAATTGGAAATGACATACAACAGTCAGTTTGAATGAGCGTGCAGGAAATTAAGAGGATAACGGGTAATATACAAGAAATTTGAAAATGATAGTTGAGAAAAGAAAAGTAAAACTAAGGAACAAACAGAACACCAAGAGCCTCACAGGACTAAACTCGGTTGAGTAATCTCACTCCGCAATTGAGAACAGTAATTAAGGTTGTATAAAATGGATCAACATCTGAACGAACTAACGATATTGTACTTGCACTGCTTATTCTCTTCGGAAAACAACTGGAAGAATTTAAATTAACTAACAGAGTGCAATGAATGGAATAATAGGCACGGAATAACGATCAAAATGCACAAGATTTTCTGATACTCCTGAATTCATGTTCCACCCTCATGGGAGACAGGAAGGAGAAGCAAGTGGAGAAGTACAGGATAATTACGATTATGCAGTCGCCTAGCAGCTTATCCAGTCTCCTAGCAGAAGAGGTGAACAAAATAAAAACAGAATAACGTCTAAAACAATAAGCTTTGAAATTATATCTGAAACTAGTGTTATGTTAAGATAGTTGCCGAAAAAGTCTATAAGAAAACTACCAATACCATGGATTAAGTTTTTAAACACGTGTGTCCAGACTGCCAGAAGTAGCAGACATGACACATGACACAGAAGCCATAGGGAACGACATTTCAGCGCTACCAATCGTGTCTACACTTTCCGAGCAATACAGTGTTTGTTGTTTTGTTGTTGTGCTGTAAGGCATTACTCACACTCTCCTGTACTTTAGGGGACTGGTATTAAGTGAGATACTGGTGTACATACCACGCGGCCGAAATGAGATTTCTCAGGCACATAGCACGGCATACTCTTCAGGATCGTAGAAGAAATGAAAATATACGGTAGGAACTGAATATTATGAATATATTGGATAGGGTTGATCAATATCGGCTAAACTAGTTGGAACATCTTAACCGAACGGATGACTGCCCCATCACCTAACAGTTATTACTGAATGTCTGTGACTAGTTTTGTGAAGCGGATTCTGACAGATGCGATGAAAGTGTAGTGCGCCAATCATTTAAAGACACTGTATTATATTACTACTTCCAAATATTTATGACAAGTTTATTTATATATTACGTTGCCTGCGTACACAGGATTTCAGCGTATTCCCATCTCGTACGTCCTATATTTAGGCCTATTTTACGTTAAAAATCCAAATAAAATAAAATTTTAACAGATCCCCACCATACATATTAATTAATATGTCGTCTGAATATGTTACTAGCATATCGCAGGATACGACGATGTCACCCTCTGTCTGACCGGATTAAAGAGACTAGATTTCTCTGTTCCAGATATCCATAAGAATCGTTAATATAGTGGTTTCCCCTTGCAGTCCATATCCAGCGCCGCTCACCAACAAAGCGTCTTCCGCCTTTAGGACCAATTTCTTACCCCAAGGCCAAGAGGGTGCCTTAAGCTCTACTTCTTGACAAGTAGAGGAGGGACAGCTTATGCCGGTTGCCACTCGGTCTCAAGGACGGCGTTAGCCACCTGTAAGCGTTTCCCGTCCCCTACCACTTGGGTTTCCCTTCATCGAGGAATGAGACCATAAAGCATTTACTCACACTCTCCAGTACTTTGGGAGACTGGTATTCAAGCGAGATACTAGGGTACGTGTCATGCGGCTGAAATGTGATTTCTCAGGCACATGGCAGGGTATACTCTTCAGGATCGTAGAAGAAATGAAGATGTACGGTAGGAATTGAAAATATTTATACACATTAGATAGTGTTGCTCAGTATCGCCTAAAATGTTTGGAACATCTTAACCGAATGGATGACTGCCGCATCTCCAACCGCAACAGCTATTGAATTATAAGCCGAAAAGACGGAGAGGTGCATACGGAGAAGCGTTGGAGTGACCAGTTCTATCTATCTGCTTGAGACCGGAACAAACCAATTTTGGTTTAATCCTTGTTGAAAATGATGGTGACAACCATATTTAAGCGGGTCATTTTCAATTCCATCTGCGTTGTTCTGTTCTTTTTTACTTTTTTCAGTTTGCACTCGTACACCAGGTATGTTGAAATCGATTCCTGTTGCAGTTAACAAAAATTATGTGACTTTTACCATGTTATTCTCCACCTTCGAAGATATATCAACCACTTTTTCCTTACTCTTTCGGAGCCGATGCTCAACGTTATATCCTGTGCGCTGTCAAAAATACATCATAAAGAGATGTGCTAGCTTTCACAATGTCACTTCTAATTCTAATCACGCTGTTTACTTGTAACGAGCCTTTCCTTGCACAACGGCACACAATTTTGGTTGCACATAATTAAATAATTCTACATAACTAGAGCATTAATCAATACAGACGAGTGTCCGCCGCGGGCAGCACAAATAGCAAGATATAATCTGCATAATCTGTCTCATTATACAGCGTACACTTCTATCAAGTTGTGATACTCAATAAATTTGTGTAATATTAAATATTAAATAAATTAATAATTACTACATAAATACTGCTCAGTGCCAGAGAACAGACACTGTCGTTAGTAAACAACATTGTTATTTGCAGCACTTTTTTGCTATTGACTTTTGATGGAATATAAATTGATTGGCTGGCGTAGAACTGCGCTGTTCTATTCAAATTGAATTACTGCGGAATAATAATTATCTAAATCGCCGTGAAATAGTGTGCTTTTCTTTTTGTGAATGAAAGTTTCCCAAATTGACTTTACGGAGGCAAAATTTTATTTTGACACAGTTGGTGTGTCAAGGGGTTGTAATTACAATCAGTTTTCGTAGAGTTGGAAAGCTGAGCTCTTATTACCTATGATAATAAACTTAAAAGCAAGTTGAATACGATTGTTAAGCTTCACTCTTAACATTATATGAGTGAATACGCGCCCACGTGTGATGTGTGTGTGTGTGCGCGCGCGTGTGTTTACTATTTTATATTTTCACCTAATGACATGAGGTTGAAAGACAAAAACTAAAAAAAAACATACCCAAAATACTTAATTTTGAAAGATATGGACTTTCCTGAACTAAATATTTCAGTCCGGTTAGAATTAAGTATTGTTCTTTGAAGGAAAATTTTGTTTTGTAGCAGTTAATATTTACGTTCCGACGTTTTAATTCGGATAAAAAATAGTTACTTATCCGTAAATATATACTAAGAGGTCAGATCTCTCCGCCGACGGTAAGTTTAATACCGTTATATCTGATGTGTCAGCTATCAGGCACAGTTACATGTGCCTACTCTTCTGTTACCTGCTTCTGTTTGAGCAGTATTCCTATATTTGATTTTGATAGTTGAATCCATTTCATTTAATTGTACCATCTATCCTAAACTAGATCGAAATAGGTATCTAGAAAATGATACTCGTGGAACTGAGTGTGTGTGTCTGTCGATGAGCCGAAGCCGGTTCACACAAACACGTCGTCCTCAAGGGGTTTAAGGAAGAAATCAAAGGCTGCGTACTGTGGTTTGAGCCTCCGAGACCTTCTCAGATAATTTAACTGACTGAAATCTCATAAGCCACTTGGTGAAATGTTTTCAGTCAATTAACGAGAAAATAAACATTGTTAGTTTCATTGTTTTATTAAATGTCTGTAACGTGTTTCGGGTTAGTTCAGATATTGTACAATATTGCTTCTGAAACATTTACGAGTACAGAATACTTGTATAGTCTGTACGTAATACAGGTTTAATTTTGCTCAATATTTTTGTACTAATAGGCATCGGAATCGAACAAACCTTTCAATAATCAATATGAACTCGACTCCCAAAAACGTCTTTTACGCCGTACGAACACTGAATTCGGGTATTATGGATGTTACTGTATAAGAATAAAATGCGCCGAGGTGAAAGCGACCTTCAGTTTTACGCGTTGCCATCTCAGAATAATACTCGTAATGGGAGTGTTGCGGGCTCATAGACAAGGTTACTTAATTCATTAGTCCTTTATTTTTTTAAGAACAAATATTTCTGATTTCTACATGTAAATCGTAACGATTTTTCATTAAATGAAACGGGAAGAAAATTACAGTCAAATGTTTAAAATTGTCTGCGGGGCGGGGAGTTATTGGTGACCTGACATGGAGTGTCACAGGTATAAAAAATTTACTGACAGATGAGCAATTCTGTAGCTGTGTTTTTGGTATCATCATGAATTCTAGTTAGTGAATCACGCATAACATTAGGAGTTACTCATATCAAATAATTTGTAGAAAATAATGAAGTCTGAGTACCGAGTTCTTAACGATTTGTCTGAATTAATATTAATTTTAGTATATGCAGTCGGTATTATAAGCCTTACTCACAATATACTTTGTTTCAGGCCTATGAAGCAAGGAGAGATTGGATGTTTTCTCAGTCACTATAAAATATGGAAACAAGTAAGTTGCATTAAGATCCAATATCTTTTAAGTAAGTCTTTATCAGATTAGTAAAAGCCATGCGGCAATATTACATGCAGTGAGTGAAGTGTCGATTCGGACAATACGAAACAGTTGTGATAATATGAATGTTTCATCAAAAGAAACCCAGAGTCTTCAGACACGAGCTAACTGACAAAACTGGAATTTTGCGTGAATTCACTTATTGGTTATGAAAGCAATAACGCCTTTTGCGTATAACACTACTGTCAGAGTAACCTGAAGGAATAAAAGTCTGAGTACAGAGATGTTCGTTATACAATTTCCTCAACTCTGCAGTCATCCATTGTAACTTTTGTGTCGCGACACTCTGAAGTCTGGTAACATCAAAATTGTATATAATCAAAAAGTGTAAACTATATAGTCTTCCTTGTTTCTTTAACCACATCGCAACCACCATACCGTTTATCACCATTGCCGCCTGATGTCCTATTTTACAAGTGTTGGATTCTAGAGTGAAGGATTCGAAGAGTGTACGCTAATATTGTGCGAAGTCATCTTTTCTTCTTGTCTCTTCGGTTGTGAAAACAAATATACATTACATTGTAGATAATTTTTTTTTAATTATTTACATTCGGATTTTACTTTGAGAAACCCGCACAATTGTTTCTTCAGGAAGATTAAAAACTTAAAGAATACAGAAGACTTAAAACGATTGTTTTAGACTCCCCATGTTCAAATAGCTGTTGTATAGAATACGCAACCTTTCTTGTATAAACTTTGGCTTAATTATACAGTAACAGACGTTGATTAATTAGTTTTCTTAAAGTATAACTTAATTACAAAAAGTATTTAGAGAACTGATAAAATATTTAAGATGTGAAAGTGACCTTGAGCCAGATTTACACGAGTTAATGTAACCTGTCGTAAAACCGTCTGAAAGCAGTACTGAATTTATTTCTGTATTTTTCTAAGAAAAAATATTACCGGTCTCTATAGACGTAATTCGTAGAAGTACTTGTATTAAAAGAAACAGGAAGGAAATTCCAATCCTTTTTAAATTGTAATTGTATGTGAGCGGAGTTGTTGGAGATCTGACATATGGAAATATGCCTTATGAAATGGTTTAAAAAATTTACTGATTAGATTTTTAAAATGGTTTGAAAAATTGTTTAAATATAATCTGACAGTGTAGATTAATATTC
Source organism: Magicicada septendecula (assembly GCA_034769895.1). Lineage (NCBI taxonomy): Eukaryota > Metazoa > Arthropoda > Insecta > Hemiptera > Cicadidae > Magicicada > Magicicada septendecula. The sequence continues at coordinate 1,030,403,648 of CM068367.1, read as the reverse complement.
TAAAGTTATGACTATTCTAAGTTTCACATTGCTATTCTGTACAATATTTACAATTTGAGTCTTTGAGATATATTATTTTCAGAAGTGCGTATGTAATCCCTGTAAGTGTGTTTTTGGTATCGTCATAAATTCTCCTAAAACGTGAATATTATTGAGGAGTTACATATTTCAAATAATTTGTAGAATATGTTATTTTGGGGTTATATAATGTTGTTTATATTCCCTGTTGTGTTATGCTTGACCGTTCCCTAGTATTAGGATTCCTCGTTTATTTGTTCTATAAATATTGTTGTTACTTTTTAAAACAAACAATATTTTTCGCTTTCAAGCACATAAAATGAAAATTATGTCATGTGACTAGCAAAATTAGACACTAATCATGTTATCGCTTCAAACTCTCATTTCAGTGCGTATGTAATTTACACAAGAGGTAGGTTTCATTTAGTCAAAATTTAATTTAGTTCAGTCATTGGGTAGTTTTGCAACGATAAATTGGTTTGAATACTTTGAAAAAGATCTAATATCACGCTTCAATTTCACTACATAGGCTACTGTTTTATTAACTTTTGTAAAGTTCTGTGTACTCAGCTTTCACACTTTAGTTTTGCTTTCAGTGATCAACGCGGTTTCAATTATTGATTTGCGTAAAACGAGTTTCACGTTTAAATATTTCTTCTTCTAAGTGAAATTATCATTATTTGTTTTAATACCTCTTGTTTGGATAATCGAAACCTGATTTTCTCGTTGCTCGTAGTTATAACAATATATTGCTGCATATTAATTTCAGATACAGCGCCTGGCATACTGAACAGTGCGATATGGCCACAGCTTAACCTTAATGGTGTTCGAGACGTATTACAAGGTTGTACTGCAAGTGACACGAACTTGGCGTGCCGTGACAGTAACTAGTTCAGTGTTATTCATTACCGGCTTATGTAAGCTGCTTGAGTAACTCCATCAAATCGGTAGACCAAGAAAAAATATAAGCGTTAAATATTAGTTGAATATCTGCGATATGTGTCGAGCATAATGATTCAGAACAAGACCAGATTATAAATTCTAAATTCATCCAAACCCATTTTCATATCAAGCATTATTACTCCAAACATGTAGATTTAGATTCGATTTCAATATTGGCGACAGCGAAAATTGAATCGTATCGTATGTTTTGCGCAGTCGCGTTCACACGTGGGAGAGTAGAAATTATTCACCAGCCTAGGAACAAAAACGACCCAAACGCTACAAGTGTTACTGTCGTCAAGTATTCACACTTGGACTTCATTCGTCGTTGGTAACAAACCAATCATGAAATGGCACTTCTATCGTAAACACTTCTATCAAACATATCATAATCATAAACTGCACAAAATGGCACTTCTGATAAATATAGACATATTAGACATATTGTTATACTATTGAGAACTGATATAGACATTACTAATTGATAATACATTGTAATAGACATTACTATTGAGAACAGCACATTACTAACACTTGCGCTGAAATTTGTAGTGAGAGAAATCGTGTAAATTATTGCAATTTACAGAAGACAATGGTGGGATCATCTGCAAAGGATAACAGAGGATCGATTGCCGAAAGCGGCACTGAACTATAAAGCCATTGGTAGAAGACACGTGGGTCGTCCGAGGATGAGATGGATGTCGGAATAGGTTTATATAACCTAATCCTTGAAGAGGAGAAGAAGAAGAAGAAGAAATCGTGAAAAACTGCATTAAACTGTGCTGAATTTTCTGAACCCATTAAACTCATTTAAAAGATGATGATAACCCTGTCGGTGAATGGCAACATACCGTTAAACAATGTTCAAAACAATAACTCCGACCTACATGTGAAAGAAAAAAACTATAAGGTATGTAAGCTACAAACAAAATATAAGCAATATAAGTAACTGTAGAAGAAAGAGTTACTAGAACAGTATGTATGCTAAAACTGCAATAATACTACCACTGAAATAAACAAAAAAGTAGATATTGTTGACTGGTTGACTAGTAAAGGTTTACCTCACAATCCAAGCCACACGGCCGCAGAGTTGCTAAATATCGTGAGATGGCACACAGACCAGTACAGACAATATGAGCTTGGCAGCAGTACTCTGAAGGTGGGTCATGAAGTGGTTCGCGTACCGCCCTAGCACTGCCAATACAAACCAGCCAACTAAACCAACCAACCCATATACCAACCACCCAACCACTCAACTCATATGGGTGCCAGTGAAAAGAGACGTAATCTAGGAAAATAGAAAAATACCACCTTCAAAATAAAGGAAGTGAGCTCAGAAGACACGCTCAGCCATGTAATTACTGAAGACTGGACGAAGTGAATGCGCCATGCTGAGCAATTGAAAGAAGAAGATTCTTTGCAAGAAGGTCTCCGCAGTGATAATAGGCTATGTAAGGCATTATCATTATCCTACAAAAAAGCGTAAGTGACAGCGACGTCAATAAACAAGACGTAAGTGATGAAGAAGAACACGTTTAAAACTGAAGAGGCATATATAATTTAACACTTAACCGTAAATAACTAAATTAAGAATTAATATTATTATGACGTTTACAATAACTAGACATGATAAATTATTTGTTTTTATTAACAAATAATTTTTTTTTTTTTTTTTAGGTACCCTACATTAGAAAAATCGGTATGGAGAAGCATACATGACTTCCATGTCATAAAATTTATATTTAAAATCATTTAAATACTAATTAAATAAATGGATGCTTGAGTTCTGAATAAATGACGTATCAGCTAAAATAGTACCCCAATGTCAGGTGGTTTAAGACTATCCTCAGCCTTCGTGAGGAAGGACTGTACTTTTGTATAAAATGTTTGTAGGTCAAACGAAGAGCTGGCCAAAGGGAGCTGCGATCTGATTCCTGTAATGAAATTGGACTCTCGCTGCGAGTTATCGGCCGAGGGTGAATGATGTCTGTAGTGTTATCAAAGTCTTTCCTGCCAATAATATACTAGTCATTTTACTTCCATGTTCCATAAGGAAATGGAAGTATGGTGATGGCAAAAAAAATCGTGTTCGAGATTATTGCAGATTCTGATTGTACTACCCTCAAAACATGAAAATATCGGTATGGAGAACCATACATGACTTCCATGTTCTAAGATTTATATTTAAAATCATATTCGAAATGAAATATTTCCATAGAAACTACGTCTTTCTACTTATTGCTTCAGCCTTAAACCACAGTACTGTGGTCACTAACGTATACCACCACACGTTTTCGTACTCGATTTTCACTGATTATGGCAGTCGATGCCACTGCCGAAAAGTCTGGTTTTGCAGAAAACATTGGACTACGGCTAAACACCCCGGGAAGCAATTTTAACAAAAAACTACTTCTTTGTTGCCGATAACGTAGTACACATATAAAAAATTCTCCCCTCCACCTTCAACTATAAATTTTAATAATATAAAATTACCCCCACACCGTTCACCTAACCTCTTCATTTATAGATATTTCATCTACGTTTCTACAGTGGATTATTATGAGCTTCTTATCAGGATACCTTTATTTATAAAAATTAAGTACTTTACTCTTGTTAAATCATAAAATGTTTCAGGTAAACTACGCCTTTCCCTTAACCGATTTTCAACAAAATCAACAGACCTTGAGTTATCTTTAGTTCAAAAAGGTATGCAAAAACGTAGTAGATTCAGTTTGAATTTACGGCAGTTATCGTGCGTCATATAAAAAATTACCCTTGTTAAAACATAAAATGTTGCAGGTAAACTACCCCTTTCCCTTAACCGATCTTCACCAACACCAACAGGTATTGAGAACTCTACAATACAGGGCTGTATGCAAAACATCATTTGATTCTGTTTGAATTTGCGGCTGTTATCGTTTGCCATAGAAAATACCCTTGTTAAAACATAAAATGTTGCAGTTAAACTACCCCTTTCCCTTAACCGATCTTCACCAAAAACAATAGGTCTTGAGAACTTTATAATTCAGGGCTGTATGCAAAAGAGTAGTTGATTCTGTTTGAATTTGCGGCTGTTATCGTTTGCCATAGAAAATACCCTTGTTTAAACATAAAACGTTGCAGATAAACTACCCCTTTCCCTTAACCGATCTTCAACAAAATCAACAGACCTTGAGTTCTGTATAATTCAAAAAGGTGTGCAGAAGAGTAGTTGATTCTGTTTTAATGTACGGCAGTTATCGTTCGTCATAAGAAAAATTACCCTTGTTAAACATAAAATGATGCAGGTAAACTACCCTATTCCCTTAACCGATCTTCACCAAAACCAACAGGTCTTGAGACCTCTACAAGTCAGGGCTACATGCAAAATATTATTTGATTATGTTTGAATTTGTGGCTGTTATCGTTTGCCATAGAAAATACCCTTGTTAAAACAAAAAACGTGGCAGGTAAACTACCCCTTTCCCTTAACCGATCTTTACCAAAATCAATAGGTCTTGAGAACTCTACAATTCAGGGCGGTTTGCAAAAACGTATTTGATTCTATTTGAATTTGCGGCTCTTATCGTTTGCCATAAAAAATACCCTTTTAAAACATAAAATGTTGCTGGTAAACTACCCCTTTCCCTTAACCGATCTTCACCAAAATCAATAGGTCTTGAGAACTCTATAATTCAGGGCTGTATGCAATATATTATTTGATTGTGTTTGAATTTGCGGCTGTTATCGTTTGCAATAGAAAAAAATTACCCTTGATTTAAAAAAAACCGTTGCAGGTAAACAACCCCTTTCCCTTAACCGATCTTCACCAAAAACAATAGGTCTTGAGTACTCTACAAATCAGGACTGTAATGTTTTCTATGACGAACGATAACTGCCGTAAATTCAAACAGAATCAACTACTCTTTTGCATACCTTTTATAGTTATAGTTATACAGAACTCAAGGTCTGTTGATTTTGTTGAAGATCGGTTAAGGGAAAGGGGTAGTTTACCAGCAACGTTTTTTTATCAAGGGTAACATTTCTTCTATGGCAAACGATAACAGCCGCAAATTCAAACAGAATCAAATAATGTTTTGCATACAGCCCTGAATTGTAGAGGACTGAAGGTCTATTGATTTTGGTGAAGATTGGTTTAGAGAAAGGGGTAGTTTACCTGCAACGTTTTATGTTTTAATAAGGGTAATTTTTTCTATGACGAACGATGACTGCCGTAAATTCAAATAAAATCAAATATTTTTTTGCATACCTTCCTAAATTGTAGAGAGCTCAAGGCCTGTTGATTTTGGTGAAGATCGGTAAAGGGAAAGGGGTAGTTTACCTGAAACATGTTATGTTGTAACAAGAGAAATGTTTTCATGACGAACGATAACTGCCGCAAATTGAAACAGAATCAAATATTTTTTTGCATGCATCCCTGCATTGTAGAGGACTGAAGGTCTATTGATTTTGGTGAAGATCGGTTTAGAGAAACGGGTAGTTTACCTGCAACGTTTTATGTTTTAACAAGAGTAAAGTACTTAATTTTGATAAATAAAGTATCTTGATAAGAAGCTCATAATAATCCACTGTAGAAACGTAGATGAAATATCTATAAATGAAGAGGTTAGGTGAACGGGTGGGGGTAATTTTCTATAAATGAAAATTATAGTTGAAGGGGGAGGGGAGAATTTTGTATGTGTACTACGTTATCGGTAACAAAGAAGTAGTTCTTTGTTAAAATTCCTTCCCGGGCTGTTTAGCCGTAGTCCAATGTTTTCTGCAAAACCAGTCTTTTCGGCAGTGCCATCGACTTCCATCTCAGTGAAAATCGAGTGCGAAAACGTGAGGTGGTATACGTTAGTGACCACAGTACTGTGGTTTAAGGCTGAAGCAATAAGTAGAAAGAAGTAGTTTCTATGGAAATATTTCATTTCGAATATGATTTTAAATATAAATCTTAGAACATGGAAGTCCTGTATGGTTCTCCATACCGATATTTTCTATGACGAACGATAACTGCCGCACATTCAAACAGATCAAATAATTTTGTGCATATCTTCCTCAATTGTAGATATCTCAAGGTCTGTTGATTTTATTGAAGATCGGTTAAGGGAAAGGGGTAGTTTACCTGCAACATTTTGTGTTGTAACAAGAGAAAGTTTTTCATGAAGAACGATAACTGCCGTAAATTCAAACAGAGTCAAATAATTTTTTACATATGTTCCTGAGTTGTAGAATACACAAGGCGTGTTGATTTTAATGAAGATCGGTTACGGGGATAGGGCAGTTTACCTGAAACATTTTTTGTTGCAACAAGAGTAAAGTACTTCATTTTGATAAATAAAGTATCCTGATAAGAAGATCTTATTACCCAACCACTCAACTCATATGGGTGCCAGTGAAAAGAGACGTAATCTAGGAAAATAGAAAAATACCACCTTCAAAATAAAGGATGTGAGCTCAGAAGACACGCTCAGCCATGTAATTACTGAAGACTGGACGAAGTGAATGCGCCATGCTGAGCAATTGAAAGAAGAAGATTCTTTGCAAGAAGGTCTCCGCAGTGATAATAGGCTATGTAAGGCATTATCATTATCCTACAAAAAAGCGTAAGTGACAGCGACGTCAATAAACAAGACGTAAGTGATGAAGAAGAACACGTTTAAAACTGAAGAGGCATATATAATTTAACACTTAACCGTAAATAACTAAATTAGGAATTAATATTATTATGACGTTTACATTAACTAGACATGATAAATTATTTGTTTTTATTAACAAATAATTTTTTTTTTTTTTTTTAGGTACCCTACATTAGAAAAATCGGTATGGAGAAGCATACATGACTTCCATGTCATAAAATTTATATTTAAAATCATTTAAATACTAATTAAATAAATGGATGCTTGAGTTCTGAATAAATGACGTATCAGCTAAAATAGTACCCCAATGTCAGGTGGTTTAAGACTATCCTCAGCCTTCGTGAGGAAGGACTGTACTTTTGTATAAAATGTTTGTAGGTCAAACGAAGAGCTGGCCAAAGGGAGCTGCGATCTGATTCCTGTAATGAAATTGGACTCTCGCTGCGAGTTATCGGCCGAGGGTGAATGATGTCTGTAGTGTTATCAAAGTCTTTCCTGCCAATAATATACTAGTCATTTTACTTCCATGTTCCATAAGGAAATGGAAGTATGGTGATGGCAAAAAAAATCGTGTTCGAGATTATTGCAGATTCTGATTGTACTACCCTCAAAAATGAAAATATCGGTATGGAGAACCATACATGACTTCCATGTTCTAAGATTTATATTTAAAATCATATTCGAAATGAAATATTTCCATAGAAACTACGTCTTTCTACTTATTGCTTCAGCCTTAAACCACAGTACTGTGGTCACTAACGTATACCACCACACGTTTTCGTACTCGATTTTCACTGATTATGGCAGTCGATGCCACTGCCGAAAAGTCTGGTTTTGCAGAAAACATTGGACTACGGCTAAACACCCCGGGAAGCAATTTTAACAAAAAACTACTTCTTTGTTGCCGATAACGTAGTACACATATAAAAAATTCTCCCCTCCACCTTCAACTATAAATTTTAATAATATAAAATTACCCCCACACCGTTCACCTAACCTCTTCATTTATAGATATTTCATCTACGTTTCTACAGTGGATTATTATGAGCTTCTTATCAGGATACCTTTATTTATAAAAATTAAGTACTTTACTCTTGTTAAATCATAAAATGTTTCAGGTAAACTACGCCTTTCCCTTAACCGATTTTCAACAAAATCAACAGACCTTGAGTTATCTTTAGTTCAAAAAGGTATGCAAAAACGTAGTAGATTCAGTTTGAATTTACGGCAGTTATCGTGCGTCATATAAAAAATTACCCTTGTTAAAACATAAAATGTTGCAGGTAAACTACCCCTTTCCCTTAACCGATCTTCACCAACACCAACAGGTATTGAGAACTCTACAATACAGGGCTGTATGCAAAACATCATTTGATTCTGTTTGAATTTGCGGCTGTTATCGTTTGCCATAGAAAATACCCTTGTTAAAACATAAAATGTTGCAGTTAAACTACCCCTTTCCCTTAACCGATCTTCACCAAAAACAATAGGTCTTGAGAACTTTATAATTCAGGGCTGTATGCAAAAGAGTAGTTGATTCTGTTTGAATTTGCGGCTGTTATCGTTTGCCATAGAAAATACCCTTGTTTAAACATAAAACGTTGCAGATAAACTACCCCTTTCCCTTAACCGATCTTCAACAAAATCAACAGACCTTGAGTTCTGTATAATTCAAAAAGGTGTGCAGAAGAGTAGTTGATTCTGTTTTAATGTACGGCAGTTATCGTTCGTCATAAGAAAAATTACCCTTGTTAAACATAAAATGATGCAGGTAAACTACCCTATTCCCTTAACCGATCTTCACCAAAACCAACAGGTCTTGAGACCTCTACACGTCAGGGCTACATGCAAAATATTATTTGATTATGTTTGAATTTGTGGCTGTTATCGTTTGCCATAGAAAATACCCTTGTTAAAACAAAAAACGTGGCAGGTAAACTACCCCTTTCCCTTAACCGATCTTTACCAAAATCAATAGGTCTTGAGAACTCTACAATTCAGGGCGGTTTGCAAAAACGTATTTGATTCTATTTGAATTTGCGGCTCTTATCGTTTGCCATAAAAAATACCCTTTTAAAACATAAAATGTTGCTGGTAAACTACCCCTTTCCCTTAACCGATCTTCACCAAAATCAATAGGTCTTGAGAACTCTATAATTCAGGGCTGTATGCAATATATTATTTGATTGTGTTTGAATTTGCGGCTGTTATCGTTTGCAATAGAAAAAAATTACCCTTGATTTAAAAAAAACCGTTGCAGGTAAACAACCCCTTTCCCTTAACCGATCTTCACCAAAAACAATAGGTCTTGAGTACTCTACAAATCAGGACTGTAATGTTTTCTATGACGAACGATAACTGCCGTAAATTCAAACAGAATCAACTACTCTTTTGCATACCTTTTATAGTTATAGTTATACAGAACTCAAGGTCTGTTGATTTTGTTGAAGATCGGTTAAGGGAAAGGGGTAGTTTACCAGCAACGTTTTTTTATCAAGGGTAACATTTCTTCTATGGCAAACGATAACAGCCGCAAATTCAAACAGAATCAAATAATGTTTTGCATACAGCCCTGAATTGTAGAGGACTGAAGGTCTATTGATTTTGGTGAAGATTGGTTTAGAGAAAGGGGTAGTTTACCTGCAACGTTTTATGTTTTAATAAGGGTAATTTTTTCTATGACGAACGATGACTGCCGTAAATTCAAATAAAATCAAATATTTTTTTGCATACCTTCCTAAATTGTAGAGAGCTCAAGGCCTGTTGATTTTGGTGAAGATCGGTAAAGGGAAAGGGGTAGTTTACCTGAAACATGTTATGTTGTAACAAGAGAAATGTTTTCATGACGAACGATAACTGCCGCAAATTGAAACAGAATCAAATATTTTTTTGCATGCATCCCTGCATTGTAGAGGACTGAAGGTCTATTGATTTTGGTGAAGATCGGTTTAGAGAAACGGGTAGTTTACCTGCAACGTTTTATGTTTTAACAAGAGTAAAGTACTTAATTTTGATAAATAAAGTATCTTGATAAGAAGCTCATAATAATCCACTGTAGAAACGTAGATGAAATATCTATAAATGAAGAGGTTAGGTGAACGGGTGGTGGTAATTTTCTATAAATGAAAATTATAGTTGAAGGGGGAGGGGAGAATTTTGTATGTGTACTACGTTATCGGTAACAAAGAAGTAGTTCTTTGTTAAAATTCCTTCCCGGGCTGTTTAGCCGTAGTCCAATGTTTTCTGCAAAACCAGTCTTTTCGGCAGTGCCATCGACTTCCATCTCAGTGAAAATCGAGTGCGAAAACGTGAGGTGGTATACGTTAGTGACCACAGTACTGTGGTTTAAGGCTGAAGCAATAAGTAGAAAGAAGTAGTTTCTATGGAAATATTTCATTTCGAATATGATTTTAAATATAAATCTTAGAACATGGAAGTCCTGTATGGTTCTCCATACCGATATTTTCTATGACGAACGATAACTGCCGCACATTCAAACAGATCAAATAATTTTGTGCATATCTTCCTCAATTGTAGATATCTCAAGGTCTGTTGATTTTATTGAAGATCGGTTAAGGGAAAGGGGTAGTTTACCTGCAACATTTTGTGTTGTAACAAGAGAAAGTTTTTCATGAAGAACGATAACTGCCGTAAATTCAAACAGAGTCAAATAATTTTTTACATATGTTCCTGAGTTGTAGAATACACAAGGCGTGTTGATTTTAATGAAGATCGGTTACGGGGATAGGGCAGTTTACCTGAAACATTTTTTGTTGCAACAAGAGTAAAGTACTTCATTTTGATAAATAAAGTATCCTGATAAGAAGATCTTAATAATCCACTGTAGAAACGTAGATGAAATATCAATAAATGAAGAGGCTAGTTGGACGGGGTGGGGCAATTTTCTATAAATGAAAATTATAGTTGAAGGGGGAGGGGATAATTTTTATATGTGTACTACGTTATCGGCAACAAAGTAGTAGTTTGTTGTTAAAGTTCATTCCTGGGCTGTTTGGCCGTAGTCCAATGTTTTCTGCAAAACCAGACGTTAAAAGTTAATGTTTGGTCTCCATTAAGTAGTGCTCAAATTTACAAAGTTTTAATATTATGATGTTCGTAATCAAAACATCATAGCAGGTTTTAGTGCGTATGAGGGTACACCGTGGACAAAAATTTTCAACATTCCGTATGGAGCGTTGCTCAGAGTAAAGTTGCGAATCTACATTGTACGTTTCACAGAACAAACACGCGGAAAAGAAGGAGCGCTCCGAAGTCTCTCGTGGACTCTCAGCACCTTGCATAGGATTGATTCCCTAAAGAAAAGTCTGTCTATCAACCGTTCCTCTGTAAATATGTTACACTGGCCAACGATCCACAGGAGAAAAATCGCTGTCCACGCTGGACACCTTTTCGGCTTGCACGCGTTGTGTTGGTGTGGGTTTCGGCACTTTCCATTTAAAAAGCGTGCAAACGTAAGAAAATAAAAATGAGTGAGGCCAGAAATAACGAGAATTTTGTGTGTGTGTGTGTGTGTGTGTGTGTGTGTGTGTGTGTGTGTGTGTGTGTGTGTGTGTGTGTGTGTGTGTGTGTGTGTGTGTGTGTGTGTGTGTGTGTGTGTGTGTGTGTGTGTGTGTGTGTGTGTGTGTGTGTGTGTGTGTGTGTGTGTGTGTGTGTGTGTGTGTCCTGCCTGTCTTTTTATTGCGGTAATAAAACTTTGGAAACGTGAACATTACGTAATTGAGATATTCTTGCCTGCCAGGAACGAATTATTTTCACTCATACATAATTTAAATTAAAATGAAATAATTATAATTTTGTTGCCTGGCAACAAAATTATTTTATTTTTAACAATTTTTACTTCCATATTACTTCAGGAAATGGAAGTATGGTGATGGCAAAAAAAATCGTGTTCGAGATTATTGCAGATTCTGACTGTACTACACTCAAAACATGAAAAAAAGTCATTTTCCGAAAAGTGTCTGTGTGTGTGTCTGTCTGTCTGTGTGTAGATTTTTTTTCTATGGCAAACGATAACAGCCGCAAATTCAAACAGAATCAAATAATTTTTTGCATACAACCCTGAATTGTAGAGGTCTCAAGGACTTTCGATTTTGGTGAAGATCGGTTAAGGGGAAGGGGTAGATTACCTGCAACCTTTTACGTTTTAACAACAGTAAAGTACTTGAAAATTCATTTAAACTTTTTCAAACAATGGTAATTGTTAAAAATAAAATAATTTTGTTGCCAGGCAATAAAATTATAATTTTTTCATTTTAATGTAAATTATGTACGAGTTAATATCTTTATATATATAATTCTTCTGTACGTGTGTATGTCACAGAACTCCTCCATGTATAAAATAATATATCGTTCGTGGCAGGTAAGCATATCTCAGTTATGTAATGTCACTAACATATACCACCTCACGTTATCGCACTCGATTTTCACTGATGATGGAAGTCAATGGCATTGCCGAAACGTCTGGTTTTGTAGAAAACATTGGACTACGGCCAAATATCCCGGGAAGGAATTTTAACAAAAACTACTTCTTTGTTGCCGATAACGTTGTACACATATATATAAAAAATATGCATAAAATTAATGGCTTGTATAAGTTAATGATTGATCTCCATTAAGTAGTGCTCAAGTTTCCAAAGTTTTAATATTATGACGTCCGTAATTAAAACATCAGAGCAGGTTTAGTGTGTATGAGGGTACACCGTGGACAAAAATTTTCAACATTTCCTATTGAGCGTTGCTTAGAGTAAAGCTGCGAATCTACAGTGTACGTTTCACAGAACAAACACGCGGAAAAGAAGGAGCGCTCCGAAGTCACTCATGGACCCTCAGCATCTTGCAGAGGGTTCATTCCCTAAAGACGAAAATTCTGTCTATGAATCGTTCCTCTGTAAACACGTGCAGTTACACTGCCCAGCGATCCACAGGAAGCAAATCGCTATCCACGCTGGACAATTTTTCGGCTTGCACGCGTTATGTTGGTGTGGGTTTCGGCACTTCCCATTTAAAAAGCGTGCAAATGTAAGAAAATAAACATGAGTGAGGCAAGAAATAACGCGAATTTTGTGTGTGTGTGTGTGTGTGTGTGTGTGTGTGTGTGTGTGTGTGTGTGTGTGTGTGTGTGTGTGTGTGTGTGTGTGTGTGTGTGTGTGTGTGTGTGTGTGTGTGTGTGTGTGTGTGTGTGTGTGTGTGTGTGTGTGTGTGTTCCCTGCCTTTTTATTGCAGTAATCATAATAATAAAATGGAAACGTAAACATTACATAATTGAGATATGCTTGCCTGCCACGAACAATATATTTTCTCTCATACATGATTTACATTAAAATGAAAATATTATAATTTTATTGCCTGGCAACAAAATTATTTTATTTTTAACAATTACCATTGTTTGAAAAAGTTTAAATGAATTTTCAAGTACTTTACTGTTGTTAAAACGTAAAAGGTTACCGGTAAACTACCCCTTCCCCTTAACCGATCTTCACCAAAATCAAAAGGCCTTGAGAACTCTACAATTCAGGGCTGTATGCAAAACTTTATTTGATTCTGTTTGAATTTGCGGCTGTTATCGTTAGCCAAAAAAAAATTACCCTTGTTAAAACATAAAATGTTGCAGGTAAACTATCCTATTCCCTTAACCGATCTTCACCAAAACCAAAAGGTCTTGAGAACTCTACAATTCAGGGCTGTATGCAAAACATTATATGATTCTATTTGAATTTGCGGCTGTTATCGTTTGCCAAAAAAAAATTACCCTTGATAAAAAAACGCTGCTGGTAAACTACCCCTTTCCCTTAACCGATCTTCACCAAAAACAATAGGTCTTGAGTACTCTACAAATCAGGGCTGTATGCAAATAATCTTTTGATTCTGTTTGAATTTGCGGCTGTTATCGTTTGCCATAGAAAATACCCTTGTTAAAACATAAAACGTTGCTGGTAAACTACCCCTTTCCCTTAACCGATCTTCACCAAAAACAACAGGTCTTGAGAACTCTACAATTCAGGGCTGTATGCAAAAGAGTAGTAGATTCTGTTTAAATTTGCGGCTGTTATCGTTTGATATAGGAAACAATTACTCTTGATTAAAAAAAACCGTTGCAGGTAAACAACCCCTTTCCCTCAACCGATCTTCACCAAAAACAATCGGTCGTGAGTACTCTACAAATCAGGTCTGTATGCAAAAAATTATTTGATTCTGTTTGAATTTGCGGCTGTTATCGTTTGCCATAGAAAAAAATCTACAGACAGACAGATAGACACAGACACACACACACAGACACTTTTCGAAAAACGACTTTTTTTCATGATTTGAGTGTAGTACAATCAGAATCTGCAATAATCTCGAACACGATTCTTTTTGCCATCACCATATTTCCATTTTCTTAAGGAACACGGAAGTAAAAATGACTTTTCTTCATGTTTTGAGGGTAGTACAACCAGAATCAACCTTTATCTCGAACATGATTTTTCCGCCATCACCATACCTCCATTTCCTTATGGAACATGAAAGTAAAATATCGGTATGGAGAACCATACATGACTTCCATGTTCTAAGATTTATATTTAAAATCATATTCGAAATGAAATATTTCCATAGAAACTACGTCTTTCTACTTATTGCTTTAGCATTAACCACAGTACTGTGGTCACTAACGTATACCACCTCACGTTTTCGCACTCGATTTTCACCGATGATGGCAGTCGATGGCACTGCCGAAAAGTCTGGTTTTGCAGAAAACATTGGACTACGGCTAAAGAGCCCGGGAAGCAATTTTAACAAAAAACTACTTCTTTGTTGCCGATAACGTAGTACACATATAAAAAATTCTCCCCTACACCTTCAACTATAATTTTTAATAATAGAAAATTACCCCCACCCCGTTCACCTAACTTCTTCATTTATAGATATTTCATCTACGTTTCTACAGTGGATTACTATGAGCTTCTTATCAGGATACTTTATTTATAAAAATTAAGTACTTTACTCTTGTTAAATCATAAAATGTTGCTGGTAAACAACCCTATTCCCTTAACCGATCTTCACCAAAACCAACAGGTCTTGAGAACTCTACATTTCAGGGCTGTATGCAAAATATTATGTGATTCTGTTTGAATTTGCGGCTGTTATCGTTTGCCATATAAAATACCCTTGATAAAACAAAAAACGTGTCAGGTAAACTACCCCTTTCCCTTAACCGATCATCACCAAAAACAATAGGTCTATAGTACTCAACAAAACAGGACTGTATGCAAAAACGTATTTGATTCTGTTTGAATTTGCGGCTCTTATCGTTTGCCATAGAAAATACCCTTTTAAAACGTAAAACGTTGCAGGTAAACTACCCCTTTCCCTTAACCGACTTCACCAACACCAATATGTATTGAGAACTCTACAATACAGGGCTGTATGCAAAACATCATTTGATTCTGTTTCAATTTGCGGCTGTTATCGTTTACCATAGAAAAATATCGGTATGGAGAACCATACATGACTTCCATGTTCTAAGATTTATATTTAAAATCATATTCGAAATGAAATATTTCCATAGAAACTACGTCTTTCTACTTATTGCTTCAGCATTAACCACAGTACTGTGCTCACTAACATATACCACCACCACCTCACGTTTTCGCACTCGATTTTCACCAATGATGGGAGTCGATGGCACTGCCGAAAAGTCTGGTTTTGCAGAAAACAGAGGACTACGGCTAAAGAGCCCGGGAAGCAATTTTAACAAAAAACTACTTCTTTGTTGCCGATAACGTAGTACACATATAAAAAATTCTCCCCTACACCTTCAACTATAATTTTTAATAATAGAAAATTACCCCCACCCCGTTCTCCTAACTTCTTCATTTATAGATATTTCATCTACGTTTCTACAGTGGATTACTATGAGCTTCTTATCAGGATACTTTATTTATAAAAATAAAGTACTTTACTCTTGTTAAAACATAAAATGTTTCCGGTAAACTACCCCTTTCTCTTAACCGATCTTCTCCAAAATCAACAGACCTTCCGTCCTCTACAATTCAGGGAAGCATGCAAAAAAATATTTGATTCTGTTTGAATGTGCGGCAGTTATCGTTCGTCATGGAAACATTTCTCTTGTTACAACATAAAATGTTGCAGGTAAACTACCCCTTTCCCTTAACCGATCTTCACCAAAATCAATAGACCTTGAGCTCTCTGCAACTCAGGGGGTGCAAAAAATTATTTGATTCTCATTGAATTTTCGGCAGTTATCGTTCGTCATAAAAAAATTACCGTTTTTAAAACATAAAACGTTGCTGATAAACTACCCCTTCCCTTAACCGATCTTGAACAAAATCAACAGACCTTGAGTTCTCTTTAGTTCAAAAAGGTATGCAAAAACCTAGTTGATTCTGCTTGAATTTACGGTAGTTATCGTTCGTCATATAAAAAATTACCCTTGTTAAAACATAAAATGTTGCTGGTAAACTACCCCTTTCCCTCAACCGATCTTCACCAACACCAATACGTATTGAGAACTCTACAATACAGGGCTGTATGCAAAACATCATTTGATTCTGTTTGAATTTGCGGTTGTTATCGTTTACTATAGAAAACATGGAAGTAAAAATTGCCCTTGATAAAAAACCGTTGCCGGTAAACTACCCCTTTCCCTTAACCGATCTTCACCAAAAACGACAGGTCTTAGGTACTCTACAATTCAGGCCTGTATGCAAACAATTATTTGATTTAGTTTGAATTTGCGGCTGTTATCGTTTGCCATAGAAAACACCCTTGATAAAACATAAAACGTTGCTGGTAAACTACCCTATTCCATTAACCGATCTTCACCAAAAACAATAGCTCTTGAGAACTCTACAATTCAGGGCTGTATGCAAAACATTAGTTGATTCTCTTTGAATTTACGGCAGTTATCGTTCGTCATAGAAAAAATACCCTTGTTAAAACATAAAACGTTGCAGGTAAACTACCCCTTTCCCTTAACCGATCTTCAACAAAACCAACAGGTCTTGAGAACTGTACATTTCACGGCTGTATGCAAAATATTATATGATTCTGTTTGAATTTGCGGCTGTTATCATTTGCCATATAAAATACCCTTCATAAAACAAAAAACGTGTCTGGTAAACTACCCGTTTCCCTTAACCGATCTTCACCAAAAACAATATGTCTTTAGTACTCAACAAAACAGGCCTGTATGCAAAAACGTATTTGATTCTGTTTGAATTTGCGGCTCTTATCGTTTGCCATAGAAAATACCCTTATAAAACATAAAACGTTGCAGGTAAACTACCCCATTCCCTTAACCGATCTTCACCAACAACAATAGGTATTGAGAACTCTACAATACAGGGCTGTATGCAAAACATCATTTGATTCTGTTTGAATTTGTGGCTGTTATCGTTTACCTTAGAAAATATCGGTATGGAGAACCATACATGACTTCCATATTCTAAGATTTATATTTAAAATCATTTTCGAAATGAAATATTACCATAGAAACTACTTCTTTCTACTTACTGCTTCAGCCTTAACCACAGTACTGTGGTCACTAACGTATACCACCTCACGTTATCGCACTCGATTTTCACTGATGATGGAAGTCGATGGCATTGCCGAAACGTCTGGTTTTGTAGAAAACATTGGACTACGGCCAAATATCCCGGGAAGGAATTTTAACAAAAACTACTTCTTTGTTGCCGATAACGTTGTACACATATATATCAGTGGCGAAGTTACATGGAGGCAATTGAGGCAATGCCTACCCTAACAAATTCTGTAGAATAAAAATTATAAATACGTATGAACTACATAACGTAAAGATTATACATTGTTACTGGGACTGTCAAATTTATTAAACCGAAACGTGCTTTATTGAGCGACCGCTAGATGGTGACAGGTGAGATTCGGCATAGTACGTTTAAAGCGAATGAGGCAACCTGAACTTGCCTCAGCGTTTTTTGTATACATCGTATGTAAGCAATGTAGTGGTGTGATAGGGAAGTGTAGGGAGGGGGGATTGTCCCGCGCTGTACACATAGAGCGTTGAGGCATGCCTCACTTCTGTGGTCCAAACTGTTAAGTTAAAGCGCCTGTGTTGTTTCTAAGTGTTTATTTTATGCGGTTATTAAAAGTGTCACTGTTATTCCGCTGAACTAACAGATGATCAAGATTGTTATTTGAATTATTTGTAACATTAAACATATATATAGAAACTAATCAAGTTTAAAAATTTGAAGTTCAATCAGTTGTATTATTGTGTATGACTAATACAAGGATTGTTCAATAGACACACGTATAGAGCTGTAAAGCATTTTTTATTCAACGATTTTAAAAGAAGTCTCCAATAACATTAAGACATGAGTTCCACTGTTGCGCTAACCTGTAGATTCCCTGCTAGTAAAATTCTTACGGCTGTTTGTGGAACCATTCAGTTACAGCAACTCTACCTCAGCGTCCGATTTGACCCACCGTCCTTTTAGTGATTCCTTAAAAAAAATTTAAGATAAGATTTTTGCCTATCCATTCATTAACTACTAGCTTCGCCAGTAAGCAAATTGATGTCCATTTTTTCGGCTTGCACGCGTTATGTTGGTGTGGGTTTCGGCACTTTCCATTTAAAAAGCGTGCAAACGTAAGAAAATAAACATGAGTGAGGCCAGAAATAACGTGAATTGTGTGTTTGTGTCTTACCTGCCTTTTTATTGCCGTATTAAATGAAAAATATTATATTACATTAAAATTAAAAAATTTTAATTTTATTGCCTGGCAACAAAATTATTTTATTTTTAACAATTACCATTGTTTCAAAAAGTTTAAATAAATTTGCAAGTACTTTACTCTTGTTAAAACGTAAAAGGTTGCAGGTAAACTACCCCTTCCCCTTAACCGATCTTCACCAAAATCGAAAGTCCTTGAGACCTCTACAATTCAGGGATGTATGCAAAAAATTATTTGATTCTGTTTGAATTTGCGGCTGTTATCGTTTGCCATAGAAAATACGCTTGATAAAAAAACGGTGCAGGTAAACTACCCCTTCCCCTTAACAGATCTTCACCAAAAACAATAGGTCTTGAGTACTCTACAAATCAGGGCTGTATGCAAAACATTATTTGATTCTGTTTGAATTTGCGGCTGTTATCGTTTGCCATAGAAAATACCCTTGTTAAAAAAATGTTGCAAGTAAACTACCCCTTTCCCTCAACCGATCTCCACCAAAAACAATAGGTCTTGAGAACTCTACAATTTAGGGCTGTATGCAAATAATCGTTTGATTCTGTTTGAATTTGCGGCTGTTATCGTTTGCCATAGGAAATACCCTTGTTAAAACATAAAACGTTACAGGTAAACTACCCCTTTCCCTTAATCGATCTTCACCAAAAACAATAGGTCGTGAAAACTCTACAATTCAGGGCTGTATACGAAACATTATTTAAGTCTGTTTGAATTTGCGGCTGTTATCGTTTGCCAAAAAAAACATTTCCCTTGATAAAAAAAACCGTTGCAGGTAAACTAACCCTTCCCCTCAACCGATCTTCACCAAAAACAATAGGTCGCGAGTACTCTACAAATCAGGGCTGTATGCAAAAAATTATTTGATTCTGTTTGAATTTGCGGCAGTTATCGTTTGCCATAGAAAATACGCTTGATAAAAAACGTTGCAGGTAAACTACCCCTTCCCCTCAACCGATCTTCACCAAAAACAATAGGTCTTGAGTACTCTACAAATCAGGGCTGTATGCAGAAAATTATTTGATTCTGTTTGAATTTGCGGCTGTTATCGTTTGCCATAGAAAATACCCTTGTTAAAAAAACGTTGTAGGTAAACTACCCCTTTCCCTTAACCGATCTTCACCAAAAACAATAGGTCTTGCGAACTCTACAATTTAGGGCTGTATGCAAATAATCGTTTGATTCTGTTTGAATTTGCGGCTGTTATCGTTTGCCATAAGAAATACCCTTGTTAAAACATAAAACGTTACAAGTAAACTACCCCTTTCCCTTAACCGATCTTCACCAAAAACAAAAGGTCTTGAGAACTCTACAATTCAGGGCTGTATACGAAACATTATTTGATTCTGTTTGAATTTGCGGCTGTTATCGTTTGCCAAAAAAAAAAAATTTCCCTTGATAAAAAAAAACCGTTGCTGGTAAACTACCCCTTTCCATCAACCGATCTTCACCAAAAACAATAGGTCGCGAGTCCTCTACAAATCAGGGCTGTATGCAAAAAATTATTTGATTCTGTTTGAATTTGCGGCAGTTATCGTTTGCCATAGAAAAAAAATCTACAGACACACAGACACACACACACACACTTTTCGGAAAACGACTTTTTTTCATGTTTTGAGTGTAGTAGAATCAGAATCTGCAATAATCTCGAACACGATTTTTTTTGCCATCACCATACTTCCATTCCTTAAGGAAATATGGAAGTAAAAATTACCCTTGATAAAAAACCGTTGCAGGTAAACTACCCCTTCCCTTGACCGATCTTCACCAAAAACGATAGGTCTTGAGAACTCTACAATTCAGGGCTGTATGCAAAATATTATATGATTTTGTTTGAATTTGCGGCTGTTATCGTTTGCCATACAAAATACCCTTGGTAAAACAAAAAACGTGGCAGGTAAACTACCCCTTTCCCTTAAACGATCTTTACCAAAAACAATAGGTCTTTAGTACTCAAGAAATCAGGGCTGTATGCAAAAACGTATTTGATTCTGTTTGAATTTGCGGCTTTTATCGTTTGCCATAGAAAATACCCTTTGAAACATAAAACGTTGCAGGTAAACTACCCCTTTCCCTTAACCGATCTTCACCAAAAACAAAAGGTCTTGAGAACTCTACAATTCAGGGCAGTATGCAAAACATTATTTGATTATGTTTGAATTTGCGGCTGTTATCGTTTGCCATAGAAAATACCCTTGTTAAAACAGAATACGTTGCAGGTAAACTACCCCTTTCCCTTAACCGATCTTTACCAAAATCAACAGATCTTGAGAACTTTACAATTTAGGGCTGTATGCGAAACATTATTTGATTCTGTTTGAATTTGCAGCTGTTATCGTTTGCCAAACAAACAAAATTACCCTTGATAAAAAAAAAACCGTTGCAGGTAAACTACCCCTTTCCCTCAACCGATCTTCACCAAAAACAATAGGTCTCGAGTACTCTACAAATCAGGGCTGTATGCAATAAAATTATTTCATTCTGTTTGAATTTGCGGCTGTTATCGTTTGCCATAGAAAAAAATCTACAGACACACACACAGACACTTTTCGAAAAAAGTCTTTTTTTCATGTTTTGAGTGTAGTACAGTCATATTCTGCAATAATCTCGAACACGATTCTTTTTGCCATCACCATACTTCCATTTCCTTAAAGAACATGGAAGTAAAATTATATTAATCTACAATTACTTTTAACGGTATTAAAGACTAAAGATTACGTAACCAATAACGTTTTATATGGTGGATGCGTGGTAAAACATCAGAATTTAATTTCGCCGCGTGCGTGTCTGTCAGTAGAATTATTTGAGTCCACTTTCAATAACAATTTCAACATTGTTATCTACAGTGTTTGTTTCTTTTCATATTATAAGTATTTTTAAGCTGGCAGAGAGCTTGGGTGCAAGAAGGCTCCTCAAGCAGCCGTGGGCGGAGACGAAGCCTAGCGAAATCTTGACTATTACATAACTCGTATACCAGTCACTACAGTTATGTACACTTTTTTGTCATCAACACGTTTTACGGTTATATTACATTCGAGGAAAATAAACGAACAAATTGAAACAGCCGTGAATCCCTCAGGGATGACGCGGTAGGAAGTAGCATAGTGAGGTGCGAGTGAGTTGCTTGACCTAACAAATAACAAAGGTCTGTGTCTAACAAAAAGGAATGTTACTCCGGAAACTGTTCATACAGAATATGTCAAGGACACTTACGGACTTCCGAAATATATGCCAACATTTACTCATCTGTGAAAACACACCTAACATAACACAACCCACGTGTAATAAACAGATAGCCAGTTAATAAAGTTTTGATAAGGAAAATCCTTTTGTTTTTCCAGACGTTGATTGGCGTTGCTTGAAGAAAGTAACTTTACTTAATGACCATTTTCGCGTGTTCTAAAACTTTCGTACAACAGACATCCCATGGAGAGTGACTGTTGGTGTGTCGCTTTACTGTGTACCCTGTAAAACACCAGCATACTGTATACATTAAATGGAACAACAACAGTTTAGTCCAAACAACTGTCGCCTTAATATGAAGTATACTTCACTTCTTTGCAGCGAGTATACGTCGAGCAAGTTATTAAAAGTTTCGTCTTTCCAAAATTACAATGAACTTGAAATTAAATAGTTTACATTACTTGTATTAACTGTACACTTGTCGAAAATGTACTTGTGTAATTAAAGTACAAAAATAGCGTAATAACGAAAAAAAATTCAAAACTTAATTTCGTTGTCTAAGTAAAGTGAATGCAAAAGTATCTAATATATTATATACATATATATATATATGTGTGTGTGTGTGTGTGTGTATATATATATATATGTATATATTATAACAATATTTTTGTTGCTTGTAATTTATTTAATAAATGCAATGCAGTGGAACTTGGTTATAACGTCATTGAAGGGACCAAAAAAATAATGACGTTATGTCCGAGTGACGTTATAAAAGACCCTTTTCAATCACTAGTAAGGAAGGAGAAATAAAAAAAAAATCTTTGCATTATTAACATTATTCGTGATATTTATTCTAAAGTTTACAAACTGCATTTCATTTATACAAACAGCATGAAGAATATTTTAAAAGATCAAAAAGAAAGTACATGTAACTTACATTTAGGCTTACTGTCGAAAGTAATCCGTAATTTTCTTTTGAACGCTCCCTTTCTGAAAAATAAATTATTTCTGTTGTGCTGTGGAGATGCTGCGCTGCATTGAACGTGTCGTCAGACGTCTCTCTAAAGCAGTAAAATCGTGAAAGAGTTTCGGCGGCTCTCATTGCTTCCTGTACTGTCGGACAAACGATGTCGGCATCCTCCTCTTGCCCAGCATCTTCTTCAACACTATCTTCTGATTCTATGTTTTTTACTTCCGCGATAATTTCTGCGTCACTCAACACTTGGAATGTTTCTACTTGGTCATCCACTGATGCATAGGAATCAAGTTCATTTCCAAATTTATTTACGTCGAATTTCTTAATCCACTCCGAGAGCGCCAAGTCGTCGTCTTCGTCATCATCGGGTAAATTTTCATGTATGAGTTGTCCTTTACTAAAGCATTTTGCTATCGTCTTCTGTGTTACACTCTTCCAAGAGTCGTCTAGGAATTGTATTGCATCTAAGAGTGAAATTGTGGCAGGTTGCGCCGTGTCCATACAGAAAATAATTTTTTTTTAAAGTTGCTTGCGGTAGTGACACTTTAGGCTTCTAATGACGCCTTGGTCCATAGGTTGCATGACACTCGTACACGTACAGTTGGCCGGTAAGAAGACCAGATTTATGTTTGTCAAATTTAACTTTGGATGGGCTGCACAGTTGTCAACTAGAAGTAGAATTTTTCTGTTTTTCGATGACAGTTCTTTATCTCACTTTCTTAGTTCATCTTCAAAAATACTAGAAGTCATCCACGCTTTTTTGTTGGCAGTGTAACTTGCAGGAAGTTTTTTGATGTTTTTAAAACATCTAGTATGCAAACTTTTCCCGATAACTAAAAGTTTCCTTTTTTCGGTTCCCGTCATGTTCGCACAAACAAAAATTGTAACTCTTTGTTTAGAGAGCTTCCCACCAACGCACTTTTCATTTTTAAATTTGAAAGTCTTATCTGGAATTAATTTATAAAAAATTCCGGCTTCATCTCCATTAAAGATGTCTTCATCTTTATATGATCGTCTAATTTGTGGCCAAGTGTTACGCACCCAATCGCCTGTAACGTTCAGATCTACGCATTTTGCCTCACCACAAATTCCGAATTCTGTAGCTTTCTCTTTCAGAATTGGTCCACTCACAGGAATATCTGAACATCGACACTGTTTGAACCATTTCAATAATGCTGCATCCACATCACCATGTTCGCATTTCCTAATTTTTTTTTTCTCCATCTGGCGCTGGCGCCGGCGGTCCTGTTACAGTGCTTATCGCTTGCATACAATGTATGTCTGTCGCCATGGGCGTAGCGCGCGCACATATATACGTTTATATGAAATTTAGAGTAAAATATCTGAGAAATTTTTGACGCTATAACAGAGTAGTACAATATTTAGTGACGTTAAAACCGGGAATTTTTATAATGTTAAAGATATCAGTTTGACCGGCCTTATGACAAAATAACGCTACACCCGAGTTGACGTAACAGCCGATGCCGTAATAACCAAGTTCCACTGTATATGCATATAAATGATTGTAGTGTGAACTGACCTACCTGCTGTGCGTTCTTGCGTCTTCTTCCGACTAAGGCCGTAGGAATTTGTGTTTTGAATTCGCAAGTAGGTTAATTCAAATGTACAAAGCACAAAGAATACAGTTATAATTATTTCGTATAGTTTTGTGATGTTGGTAGATTTTGGAGTACAGCAATAACGAAACAGTGTTGGGTATTAAATTGGGGTTTATTATTCTAATAGCACGTACAATGAAAATCTAACGCAATTCTTACGTACTAAAAGAGTAATTAGTAATTTGTTCAGTGTTTTCTGAATGAATATTAGCTTTCAGAGGAAAAGCTTATGAATATGAATTTATACGAATTTTGTTTCTTATTGATTTCAAAAGTTAATTTTTAAAATGATTTAGTTAATGAATTAGCAATGCTTTAATACTGATTTTACTACTTCAAGATGCTTTTAAAATACTCTGAAATAAATTAGCCGTGAATCTAGTTCAACGTGCTTTTAATTTACTTGTGATTTGTTTCACGTATACTCCAGTATAAGTTTCTAAGTAATTCAATGTTAAGATTTATATAGCGCTTTTTATCTACGTCTATTTCTTATCTATTGCTTCTTACTTAACTTATACGTGTTCTACAGATTATCACAATATTGATGTTCTTATTAATTTAGAGTCTCTGTTTTATCGGCATCTGGATGAATTTAACTTTACAATGATTTTAAAAGAAAAAGAAAAATGATCTTTTAAAAAGTGTATAAATGATTTTTGACTTTCCTGGTACTGAAGATCTCGATGATGTCCTCTGGGGTCCCTCGATGTCCTGGTCCAATCAGCTGGTGGCGATGATTTCCTCTGCGTCCTGGATTCCGGCAAAAAGTTCAGCAACTCAGCTCCTTCTGCAATTGTTGATGGTTTTAACGTCCGTGGTTTAACTGCCACAACTGCTTCAGGCCCTCGGTCCGGATACTCTGCACTCGTGTGTGTGTGTGTGTGTGTGTGTGTGTGTGTGTGTGTGTGTGTGTGTGTGTGTGTGTGTGTGTGTGTGTGTGTGTGTGTGTGTGTGTGTGTGTGTGTCGTCTCGGGTGTCGCTCTGCGTCGTCAGTTCTTCAGCTCTTACCACGTTCTAGACGGCCTCGTTCTGTTGTACTCTTGATGTGACTTCACGTAGTATGTGTTCGATCTCTTACATGCGTACGCCAACAGTTTGATGTTTTGCGCAGTACGCTTATTTGTTGACAAATAAGAGTATCGTACGTAGACGCCTTCACAGTCGAGTCGTTACAGTTGATCTGTTTGTTGACACATAAGACTATGGTGAATGTTCGTCTTCACGTCGAGTCGTTACAGATGAGTGTCTAAGACGATCGTAGTTAAACGTCTTCACTGTTCGAGTCTTTCCAGTCGAGAGTCGAGTGTTGTTCACAGGTTGAGTCCTTACAGAAGAGTGTCTGTGTTCAGCCCGAAACCAACGGTTCTTCAAAATTTTTAGAATGATCTGATTGGCTGAAACACTCTCCCTTCTACTTGAAATTTAGTCACCTCACTCCGTGAGAACGAAAAATAATTCCCACAGTTCGAGAATTGTTATTATTTTTAATATTCTGAAATACACCGGATTCGATTGTCGGTCGGATGTCCGGTTGCAATTTGTATTGCGATTATCTTGGCTGTAAGCCAAGTTATGCTTATTCTAACATATACATTTGATTAGTAATTTTTATAATTATAACATATTCAAAGCTGAACCCCCTAGCTCATTCACTATGGGAGTTATTTAAATAAAATGAATTATCTCATTAACTCTTTAATTATATTCATTGAAATTTGCACACCCTATTCTTAATATTTCGGCAAACATTTTGGCTATCTTGGTTTTTGCCTATATTTATTCGTTTCCGAAATATTAATGATTTAAAGTTAGGGCGTGTCCCTAATTTATAACGGCGTGTGTGTGCTTACGTAACGCCACCGGACATAGCAGCTGGGCGCTTTACAATTGCTTTGAATGCTCGCTACAGCGCGAGACATGGTTCTAACGATTTAAATTTATTTTACATTTGATTTTTGAAACCTTCTACATATAACCCCAAATCTATGGGATTTGGTAACGTTATATACACCCCCACCCGTTTAAAAAAAAAATGAATGTAGAATATACAGTTATTTTTTTTCTACATGTACATTTGTTATGATTCACAACTATGCATTGTTCTATTTATTTACAAAAACATACACTGATATAATTACCTTGATCATACAAGCTTTATATATAACTTAATTCTAATAAATTAAGATCATGTGCATAAAAATATTGTGTAACAATGTTTGTAGCATGGGTAGTATTTAATAGCGAGGCATTTCACAAAGTATTTCATACAGATGGTGACAGACAATTGCGTCACGCGCGCTTAGGAATGTGCTTCCGTTTTCCTACTTCTATTATCGCGGAGCTGACGCCGTTAATTAGCCTATGCGTTTAGAAACCAGCTGTGTGCGAGCTCGTGGGCGCGTCGTCGCATTGTGAATGCATTTCCGGCAACGGTCGCCCTGTCTCACGCTTAGACGTGTGTGTTTGTTTTCCAGTGCTACGAACTGATCGTTACTTATTTAAAACTTACCTACAATTATTATTGTTTATATCTACTACACTAATTTATTTAAACAATTATATTAATATTTAAATTATTAGTATTTAAATTATTTTTAACTCTATACGATTTATATTTACAGTGTCTCTATCATTTGGTATCAACGCGCCTAAGATTTTTATCTCACTCGTAATATTTCCTTAACGAGGCTGCGTGATATTTTCCTATGACCTTTTTTCTATCTAGCGTCGTGACGATGAACGTGTGCGGCGCAAGCTGTTCGGCTAATAAGTAGGGCCCGTTGTACAACCGAAAAAACTTCGTTGTGTAACGTTACATAACCCGGTCCCAATAAATTAACTCATGGTAATAAAAGTCAGAAATGGGTAAACTAAAGCTCGCTCAAAATTTAATTATATCACTCAATATGATAAACAATTTGAGTGGTATACAGTGCAAAGTGAGTGATAGTGTACCCATTGAGGTGAAAAAACAAAAGTGAAAGCAACGTATTACCAAACTGTGTTGTATGTTTTAGAAAGGATAAACTTATGAAAGTAGTATGTAATAATACTGATTGATTTTTGTAATTTTATTTATTTATTGTAATTTATATTGTATGAACCACAAATTGTTATACCCAAGTTAATATTATATTTTTTCAAATAATTGTGTTAGATTATAAGAAAACCCAGGGTTAGTTTTAAAAGACATAAAAATTTAACCAAATACACTGTACTCACCGTCTATGGCTTTTTTCCTTGATGTTTTTTCCAGTTTACATGTTTCAAGGCGCTTGCCTCATCATCAGAACTTATAAAATCAATCTATGTCATAAATAATGACATTTGTCAAAATATTAAAAACACAATACGGCAATTAAACTATGTACATAAATTCGCTTTAAATAGTTTAATTGCCGTATTGTGTTTTTAATATTTTGACAAATGTCATTATTTATGACATA
This sequence comes from Magicicada septendecula, assembly GCA_034769895.1. Classification (NCBI taxonomy): domain Eukaryota; kingdom Metazoa; phylum Arthropoda; class Insecta; order Hemiptera; family Cicadidae; genus Magicicada; species Magicicada septendecula. Next base: position 1,030,376,092 of record CM068367.1, on the reverse strand, counting down.
GATTGATTTTATAAGTTCTGATGATGAGGCAAGCGCCTTGAAACATGTAAACTGGAAAAAACATCAAGGAAAAAAGCCATAGACGGTGAGTACAGTGTATTTGGTTAACAAACACGTGGCTTGGGACTACAATAGGATTTATTCCATTTAAATCATAAAAATTTAACTACCAAAGATAATATAAAATTAAAATAATCCTATGAAGGAAATGGCAACAGGAAGTAGTACCGGGTATGAACACTATTCGAGACTAAATAAATAATATATAAATTTATTTAAGGATAATAAAATGATAAAATATTTATATACAATGTCATAAAAAAATTAACCAAAACATATTATGTAAATTAAATTAGTAAAGAAACCGGAATGGAAGGGAATTATTTTTCCATAAATAAAATATAAATTTATAATAATTACAAACTGCCTACATAATAAAAATACTATGTGTTACTAAGAGTGATGAAAAATAACAAGTATTGTTAATAAGATATAAAAATTTTGAACTAAACCGGAGAGTTGAAGAAACGATGCGACAAAAATTATAAAAAATAACCTTTTTTGGACGTTGGAGGAGGCGAAATTCACGCAAGAGTAATAAACAAAGTGAATACTAACTAATTATACCTGAGGAATCCAAATTAAATGGTGATATACATTAAAAACCAGTGGATGAAAACATTCTGAGGATCCAATATAGTTCGGCCTACTTCCAGTAGACAATTAGAAAATATTCCAAACGAAAAGGAAATAATAACGCAAGACGTACCTCATCACAGAATAAAACTTCAATCCAGTAAGGACAACACGGAGCGAGGTAATATAAACATTTTTTCGTAATAAGTCCAGAAGAAAACTCGTTTTGTAACAGTGAAATAGAACAAAAAATATTCATTTTATCATATGTTTCTTTCAAAGTAAACAAATACATGCTGCTCTCTTACGGCAATTCCGGAAACTACGTAATATTTGAAAAATAAACAAAATTATTTATTAATTTTTTGATATTTGTAAAGCGTAGCAATTATCCATTTCTGACACTCTCATAACACAAAGAATTCACCCTGAACCCTGGGGAATTACTAAGAATTATGTAATAACTGATGTTTTTTATTATAGCGTAATATTGGGTAAATAACAACATATATGTTTTGTTCCTTAGACAGATCTATGTTTACTCGGCAAAGTCGAGATGATTTTTTTTTTTTCAAATAAGATTAATTGTGATACCTATATTTTGGTGGCAGGAGACAAAAGTCAATAATCAATAAAGCAATATTATTGAAAATTAATATTGAATTATAACGTGTTATAATTTATTGTAGTGGGTAGTTAATGAAAATTTCAGCACAACATACAGAAGAAATCGTCACAACTGAGGGGCAATAATGATACTTACTCTCTCTTCTGCATAAGGCTGAACAGATTACCTCCTTGACCCCAAATCACACACTCTCGATTTCTTTTAGATTGAGTAAAACAAGATAAACAAAATCCTTTATTTATACCTTTTAAAACGTCAGTTAGTATAATTCAAAAGTGACGCATACTGCGTGAGGCATATAATAACACTTTCGCAAGTGTACACCTCACATTAAGCCGCATGTTACAGAATTGGCGTACAACTGTGGGGCGGAATTAACGAAGCTTGATATAACTTGCAATACACTCGTAAGTGGTAAAGTGCCTCTAAAAAAAAAGCAGGAGGTTACAAATTGACGCCTGCAACGTGGGGTTTAAACGAAAACGAGGACGCCTAAGCAGAACGTTACAGTTGCTACATTTAAATCTCGACGTCCAACCGGGTTTGCCTTTAGGAGTACTTTTTCACCCAACGCAAAGTTCGTCAGTTTATGACTGTTGTTGAACTTTTCCGCACGCCTTCGTCCTTTTGCCGCTATTCTCTGTCTTACTAATTGATTTTTACACTGCACCGGCAGAGGTAGATTACTTGTTTTTGGCGTGTGCAAATATTCCTGCCAAAATATTTCCGGTTTTAGTCCAGTCTAACTCCGCTGGTGTGTATTCTGTTGTGTCATGGTAACTCTCATTTATTGCTGTTTCGAAAAATGGTAAGAATTCGGGCCACTTGCTCTGATCTTTATGACAATAAATGCGGAGCATTTTTCCTATCTCCCTATTCAATCCTTCGTATTCAATTACGTGTTTTGGCGGGCGCGTAATTTCAATTGGGTCACCGTACGTGTTGGTGTGTGTGTTGTGTTTAAATTAAAAATGTAACTATTGTCGTTAATGTTGCATTTTAACACACGTTCTCTAATGTCGATTTCCGCGTGTATTTGCTGCAACACATCCACTCCCAATAACACGTCGCATATTAGATTTTTTATCTCTGCTACACACACTTCAAACTGCACATTTTGTACCGCAATTGTTATATAACGTTGCGTGTCAATTTTTTTCTCTAGTGTCTGTAGCAGTGTGCGTATGTAGAATTGGTTGATTGGAAGCGATGGGGCTGTACGAAAATATGTTTTATTCGCGCGTAAAAATCTTTCGCAAATACCAGATACGACGCTGCCAGTATCTAAATGTACCTGCGTGGGAACGCCGTTAACATGCGCCTGTAGCACCGGACACGCTATGCTAGGCGGGCTTTGTTGTGTTGTATTGTACTCTAACAATGGCTCTCTAACATCCGGTGGGAACATGTTATTAACCGGCACACAAGTTACATCACAAAAATCACATTTCTTACACATAATATTTTTCTTATTTCTAACACTCTTATTTCTAAAAATTTTTGCAGGGCTTATTGCGCATCCTTTTTGGGTGCACCTTGTTGCATGTTTTTTGTATGGTGATACTGTTTTACATTTGCAATAGGGTCTCTAACAGTTTCTACTTCGCTAGTTTGTGCGGTCGTACCGGTGTTTGATACAGCGACTGTTTGTATGGTTCTCATTGGAGTTCCATCGTTGCCTTTGTTTATCGATTTCTGCCTGCTGAAATTCGGCTTCCCCTTATATTCAAAGGGTTTATTTTGCGGTTTTGGTGGTGCTTGTTGTGGAGCCGAACTGGTACTAGGCCTTGGATCAGTTTGTGTATGATATTGCCCACGTCTATTTTGGCCATCATTATTCTGATTATAATTCGGGTTATATCTCCACCCGCCGAAATCAAAAACGGTCTCACTTTGAGATACTAATATTAATAGTTCGTCAACCGCGCGTATTCCTTGCGTAAATGCGGCTACACGAATATTATGATTAAAGTGGTACGTCAATTTCGTGACTATATCGACCTCGGAAAACGCTGGTGTTAAATGTTTAGCGCGTTCAACCTGTTGTATAATATAATTTTCGGGCGTTATACCCTGCTTCCGGTCATAACGTCCGTATTCTAGTTCATTACGCAAGAGCCTTTGCGTGTGCGAATTCCAATATCGGTTTTCGAACATTTGTCTAAATTCCGCGTATGTGGTAATTTTATCCCGTACAATATTATACCACGTCCTCGCTGAATCACGCATCGTGTTAACTACCCATTGTATCCGGTCTTGGTCCTCTAATCGCGAACCTACCCTTGTCATTTCGTTTTCGCAAGTTAGCAAGAACTCGATCGGGTTTTCATTATTTTCACCAGTAAAATAGACTCGGTTCTTTTCGTCTACTTGCCCTTGTACTAAAATATTTGGTGCCGATTTCCTACGTACTTCCTGTCGCATTTTAGAAATCTCCCCGTTAAGCGTTTGTAATACATTTACTCTATTTGTGTCGATATCGGAACGTGTTTCTACAATCGACGCGTCTAGCCTAGCAACTTGTCGTTGTGTTTCGGTTGCGTCGGTTTGTATCCGTACTTCGAGATTATCGACCTTTTTAGCTACATCCGCGGTTTATTTTTCGCACCTGCCGATGTGTTCTTTAAATCGCCCCTCCATACGCGAAACTTGTTCAATAAACGATTTATGCATTGTGGTCTCAAAAACCTTAAAACGTTCATTTATTCTTGTCTCGACCGTATGAATTTTTTCTCCGACTTCGGTGACTTTAGAATCTAAGCTTTTCACGCTTTCTTCGATTTTAGCAGCTATTTTAGCATCGGTTTGTCTTATTTCCGCGTTTATATCAGCGTTAGTCTATTCTAGTACATCGGTTAAACTTGTTTTCTGTGCGTCTATTTTAGCTGTTATTTCCGCGATATTTATTTCAGCGTTGGCTGTAATTTGTTCAAATTTCGCGTTCATATTAGCTGTTAATTCCGCGGTTGTTTGTTTCATTTCTTGTAACAATTGTTTCAACATTTTGTCGGTCTCCATTTTTACACAATATTCTTAAACACTCTATTGCTGTACTTATTACCAATTCACAAAACTTTCTTTAGGGATTGTTTGAGTCGGAGTTGGACGCCAGCTGTTTTACTAATTAAAACAGCAAAATTTGTTTTAATTTATTTCACTTCAATTAAATTTTACAATTTAATATTTTATCAAAATTATGAATAATCGCGCCCCACTGTTGGTCGCGCCATTTATAACAATATTATAAATGATTGTAATTTATTTAATAAATGCAATATATGCATATAAATGATTGTAGTGTGAACTGACCTACCTGCTGTGCGTTCTTGCGTCTTCTTCCGACTAAGGCCGTAGGAATTTGTGTTTTGAATTCGCAAGTAGGTTAATTCAAATGTACAAAGCACAAAGAATACAGTTATAATTATTTCGAATAGTTTTGTGATGTTGGTAGATTTTGGAGTACAGCAATAACGAAACGGTGTTGGGTATTAAATTGGGGTTTATTATTCTAACAGCACATACAATGAAAAACTTACATCTAACGCAATTCATACGTACTAAAAGAGTAATTAGTAATTTGTTCAATGTTTTCTGAATGAATATTAGCTTTCAGAGGAAAAGCTTATGAATATGAATTTATACGAATTTTGTTTCTTATTGATTTCAAAAGTTAATTTTTAAAATGATTTAATTAATGAATTTGCAATGCTTTAATACTGATTTTACTACTTCAAGATGCTTTTAAAATACTCTGAAATAAATTAGCCGTGAATCTAGTTCAACGTGCTTTTAATTTACTTGTGATTTGTTTCACGTATACTCCAGTATAAGTTTCTAAGTAATTCAATGTTAAGATTTATATAGCGCTTTTTATCTACGTCTGTTTCTTATCTATTGCTTCTTACTTAACTTATACGTGTTCTACAGATTATCACAATATTGATGTTCTTATTAATTTAGAGTCTCTGTTTTATCGGCATCTGGATGAATTTAACTTTACAATGATTTTAAAAGAAAAAGAAAAATGATCTTTTAAAAAGTGTATAAATGATTTTTGACTTTCCTGGTACTGAAGATCTCGATGATGTCCTCTGGGGTCCCTCGATGTCCTGGTCCAATCAGCTAGTGGCGATGATTTCCTCTGCGTCCTGGATTCCGGCAAAAAGTTCAGCAACTCAGCTCCTTCTGCAACTGTTGATGGTTTTAACGTCCGTGGTTTAACTGCCACAGCTGCTTCAGGCCCTCGGTCCGGATACTCTGCACTCGTGTGTGTGTGTGTGTGTGTGTGTGTGTGTGTGTGTGTGTGCGTGCGTGCGTGCGTGCGTGCGTGCGTGCGTGCGTGCGTGCGTGCGTGCGTGCGTGCGTGCGTGTGTGTGTGTGTGTGTGTGTGTGTGTGTGTGTGTGTGTGTGTGTGTGTGTGTGTGTGTGTGTGTGTGTGTGTGTGTGTGTGTGTGTGTGTGTGTGTGTGTGTGTGTGTGTGTGTGTGTGTGTGTGTGTGTGTGTGTGTGTGTGTGTGTGTGTGTGTGTGTGTGTGTGTGTGTGTGTGTGTCGTCTCGGGTGTCGCTCTGCGTCGTCAGTTCTTCAGCTCTTACCACGTTCTAGACGGCCTCGTTCTGTTGTACTCTTGATGTGACTTCACGTAGTATGTGTTCGATCTCTTACATGCGTACGCCAACAGTTTGATGTTTTGCGCAGTACGCTTATTTGTTGACAAATAAGAGTATCGTACGTAGACGCCTTCACAGTCGAGTCGTTACAGTTGATCTGTTTGTTGACACATAAGACTATGGTGAATGTTCTTCTTCACGTCGAGTCGTTACAGATGAGTGTCTAAGACGATCGTAGTTAAACGTCTTCACTGTTCGAGTCTTTCCAGTCGAGAGTCGAGTGTTGTTCACAGGTTGAATCCTTACAGAAGAGTGTCTGTGTTCAGCCCGTAACCAACGGTTCTTCAAAATTTTTAGAATGATCTGATTGGCTGAAACACTCTCCCTTCTACTTGAAATTTAGTCACCTCACTCCGTGAGAACGAAAAATAATTCCCACAGTTCGAGAATTGTTATTATTTTTAATATTCTGAAATACACCGGATTCGATTGTCGGTCGGATGTCCGGTTGCAATTTGTATTGCGATTATCTTGGCTGTAAGCCAAGTTATGCTTATTCTAACATATACATTTGATTAGTAATTTTTATAATTATAACATATTCAAAGCTGAACCCCCTAGCTCATTCACTATGGGAGTTATTTAAATAAAATGAATTATCTCATTAACTCTTTAATTATATTCATTGAAATTTGCACACCCTATTCTTAATATTTCGGCAAACATTTGGCTATCTTGGTTTTTGCCTATATTTATTCGTTTCCGAAATATTAATGATTTAAAGTTAGGGCGTGTCCCTAATTTATAACGGCGTGTGTGTGCTTACGTAACGCCACCGGACATAGCCGCTGGGCGCTTTACAATTGCTTTGAATGCTCGCTACAGCGCGAGACATGGTTCTAACGATTTAAATTTATTTTACATTTGATTTTTGAAACCTTCTACATATAACCCCAAATCTATGGGATTTGGTAACGTTATAATATATATATACTGTATATATTCAAACACTTTTTGCTACAGTCCGTTTCTTGATGTATATATTATATTTAATTTTTATAATGAAGTTACCTCAAGATTTTTTTTCCTTATTAGGAACATGTTTCGGGAACCATTGTGTACCCATCCTCAGCCTTCCGGATTTTGTGCCTGGTGAAGTACATGTGTGTTGGCTGGTTGTTATTGTGGCTTCTGGTACTTTAAATTGGTATTATTGTGTGTGATTGTGGTGTATGTATTAGTATTTTGTGTATTTTCGATGTTGTGTGCTTTGAAAATTGTGCATGACACAATTGTACGTGGCCCATTTTTTATTGTTGTTATTATTTTTGTTTTGTTCATTTTGATTAATTCTTAATTGTTCAGTTTTTATTTTATATTTGATTTTATTTTCTATTTTGTTTACAGTGTTTTTATTATATCCATTTTCACAAGCAATTTGGTATATTATATTTCTTTCTTTGTTTGTTTCTTGTTTGTTTAGGGGTATTTTGTACATTCTGTTAAATAGTGAATAGAATGCTGCCATTTTATGTTGTGGTGGGTGGTCAGAATGGTTAGGTATAATGATGTTAGTGGAAGTTGGTTTTCTGTATATTGCATATTGTAGGTGGTTATTGTATCTTGTGATGGTTATGTCTAAATAGTTGATTTTGTTGTGATTTTCTTTTTCTTCTGTGAATTGTATTTTTGGATGTATGTTAATTTGATTTGTTTTAATATGTTATCTGCATTTGTATTTTTGTTACTTAATATATATAGCCCATCATCTACATATCTTATCCAAATGCCGTTAATTCAAACACTTTTTGCTACAGTTTTATACTTGTTGATTGCTTCATGATTTAATGTTGTTTCCGGTATGATATTTTAATTTTCATGTACAGTACAGTGTAACTGTATGACTGTCTACTACAGTTCGTAATCGTACTGTGATTATCTCACTTTGATGGATTATTACCAGGTTATAGTGCAGTACTGGATGTTGGTTAACCTGAAGACGGTTGCAGATTTTAGCAATCGAATGTCAATTTTAAAGTTTCATAAAGTTTCAGTGATAAATTCCGTACTATGATTCTACGCATAGATAACCAATCATTGCTTAATACTTTTAAAGAATAATATAATAATTACGATTACGACAACGCTTTCATAATATGATATACCTAATGTAACAGAAAATTGTTATTTAACAGTAACTTTACTACGTGTTCGTTGTAGTTATAGTATGGCGGTTAATAGTGTAGTGTAGTGTAGTGTAGTTATAGTGTAGTGTGTGTCTCTTTTTTCTTTTAATTTACAAAAGTGTCACTAATGATTCATGTATAACAGGTAATGGACGACGACTTGCAGAGCGTCATGGTGCTGGAAGACGATGTTCGTTTTGAACCCTTCTTTCGCCAGAAAGTAGAATCACTCTTGCAAGAAATCCAAAATCTTCGTCTGGACTGGGACCTTGTGTAAGTAATCAGTACAACAAATGTATATAATACCACGTATTGCGCTCCATTATTGTAACGACTGCTGATAAAAATAGTAGAGTGTGATAAAATGATATTTTGCATTTTGATTTTACAGGTCACTGATAAAACTTTATTTTGTAACAAAATTAGTCTACTTCACAGTCAGTCAGCAAGAGAACAAAATCTTACATCATTCTAATTGTAGTATTATGTACGTCATATGGTATGTCTGTCACTTTGGTTAGTATCCAGAATACCCAAACATGGGAAACCATACACAACGACAATTTATGTCGACAATATTGTTAAGGTCATTGTTGTCAAGTTCCTTTCGAACAATTAGCGCACTAAAACGTTGAACAAATAATGGTAATATTATACGATAATGTAATCGTATATTATGCTGTATATGTTATATTGAGTAACAAATAATAATTGTTAGTAAAGTTATGATAAAAAAAGCAGATAATCATCAACCCATTCGGTATTCAGAGAAACCGAAATAATAAATATACTATTTTCAAATACACAAGGTTGGTAATACACAGGTATTCTGGTGGAAGAAACTTACTATAAAGAGTCCTGACAGTTCTGGTCTTTCTACGTCTTAAAGATTTTATAATAAAATAATGAAATTCGGAATTAGAAGCAGTATTCATTGCGTCACTAAGTGATTACTTAGTAAGAGGTGCGGAGCGGCGTCTGGCTTGTAATCTAGAGGTTTCGGATTTTGCACAATCCAAAATTAAGGAATGTTTTTAAGTCTTCAGGTCGACTTCATTATGGGAATAAGTAGCTAGTGTAATCTAATAACACGCGGCTGGACTTTAGCACTGACCAGGCTTCGAGCTTACTCTCTTTCTCCTACGCCAAAAAGGAGTGTTTTTGTATTTCCATGCTACAAAAGAAGTCTGTTATTGTTGTTAACTGTGAAAATATTATATAATAATCTTACACTTTAGGATAGACAAGGTGTCACATAATAAGGTATAGTCATAAGTTTTCAGAATCTGCTCAACTTCAGTTCATAATTATAATTTGTAAAGAAATAACATTGTCTTGACAGACCTATATTTTCACTCGTCGTCTGATTCAGTTCAGTTCGTAGTCCTTCAGTCTTTCGACTGGTTAGTACCCTCCCCGCATATACCCGTGGTGCGTCTGATTAATAAAATAAAATTATAGTAATTAATAATGAATATACTAATCATGGGATTTCTGATTCCCTTTAACATTAAGCATTATGTAAGTAGTAATACAGTAATGTACTATTCATATACTAATATGAAATTTTAAAAATCTGCTAATTCAGTAATAAAGTAAATTCTGCTATATCATGTGCCCCGACCAGCTGAATAAAAATTTATTTGTCTCAAAAATACGATTATACTGCCTTATGATTATAATTATTGTATTTACTAAAAAACTTGGATGATTATAAGTCTGTGAGTGCCATGTATAGATACAGTGGAGTAAAAGGGAGACTAGTTAACTTGTGTAAGGGTAAAGTCAGACAAAGAAAAAGCGAGAGAGACAGAGAAAACAGACCGAGTTTCCGTTGTTTTTCGGGAGATTAATAGGGTGTTGTCTAATTACTCATCTTCCCTTCGTCTCTAATGTGCGATTTAAAGTTTTGCGTTTAACTCAACCGTCCGCCTCAAAATTCAGTGTGGTATGCTACCAAACCGGATAGGGTTGTCACTGCTACAAACGAAGGTCCTGTCACGGACATCGTTACGTTCAGAAAACAGTATCCATTTGCAGTGCTTTGGAATACTCGGTAAATGGTTGTGGCCACGACTTTCTGCATACTTCCCAAAATTCTGTGAAACTTTAAGTACCAGAAAATGATTATCTATTGGTTTGCCCGAAACGACATAACATTGCCCAAATTTACAGCCAACGGTAATGAATTTAAATACAGTACAGTACCGGTATATTCAAAGCTTCCCGGCGCAATAGTGCAAGGTAACATCCCTAAATATTAGAAAATCTCACGTTGGCTTCAAAATTTTGCTCTCACATTCTTTAAATTGATGATTACCTTCGACTGCACTTTTTTCAAACTTCTGTGAATAGCTTGAGTGCATTTATGTCCAAATAGAGTAAGTAATTTTAAAATATCTTAAATACAGTAGAACTCTAACTATCCAGATTAATTGGGACCGAAATTGATCTGCATGAATTACACCGGGCTACCAACTATTTAGTTTTCTAAGTTTAGCTTATTTTTAGTTTTCCAAGTAGTTTTCGTGAATAAATATTTTACAGTGAAAATAATCTAAGGAGAATAATAATCGTGAACGCACAGAAACTCAGATTCCGCATGATTATGCCGTAATTGATTATTAATACTTTTGTAATTTTAATCTATAGACTTTAAAAGGGTTGAGAAGTGTTTGCGAGTTGTTGTGTAACTCTGGAACCAGGCCGCCTTCGTCTTATTAAAAAAAAAAAAACATTATTCTCTAAGCTACGGTCTTAGACAAGATGAGAACTACTGAGCTTATTTGAGTGTACTGATAGGAAGTGCCCCTTGAAACGGGTGTGTATGCAAATAGCAATTCTTGGTGTCGTAAGGATGTGTGTGTGAGTTCAAATTTAAATTTTACAGGACATATCAATGTAATGTATTTCATTCATTATAAATCATGATTTTGGCAATATTTACCTTCTAAAATATGTTACAACAATCTCGATAATTTTTGTTTGTAACTATTTGTTCCCAGGTTGATATGTTTCAAACTGTTGTCTGCATAACTTTCTGACTTTCAAATAATGTATATAACTTTTAAAAAATAGTTTTTTTCCATTACACATGTAAAATCGAGATACATTTTCTTCTGGTCTCCTCGAGACGTTGCTGTATATAAGCCTTCAGTATCTGTCAACATAATTATCGGCAGTCGTATACGAGTAATGATACAAGTTTCTTAGAAACGATCGAGTTTTTGTGTCGTATATATCATACAATTTGCTCAAATATCAAATTTGTTTAAATTAGTCTTGAAAATAGTCTAAACGTAATTGAATATTAACATAGTTTACTGTAAATTAATTAACTTCACCAGAAGGCAGAAAAATTAACATCCCTAAATATTAGAAAATCTCACGTTGGCTTCAAAATTTTCCTCTCACATTCATTAAATTGATGATTACCTTCGACTGCACTTTCTTCAAACTTTTGTAAATAACTTGAGTGCATTTATGTCCAAATAGAGTACGTAATTTTAAAATATCTTAAATACAGTAGAACTCTAACTATCCAGATTCATTGGGACCGAAATTGATCTGGATAACCGGAAAATTGGATAGATAATACAAACGGTGAAAATTAACACTTTTCTGAATATTAATAGTGTATATTGAATTTATTATTAATTTTCTAAAATTAATCTTTTGTAATATTTTATTAAACAGCAAATTTGAAATTAAAATGTATCTAAATTTAAATAAGCAAATAATTGACTTAAAGCATTTTTTAAATTTAAATTTAAAAAAATGTAAACACTGTAACATGATTTCAGGTTTACCTAAACGCAGTAGAACATTAACAAAAGCAAAACCAAATTCTTCTCTTTTCTTAGTTTACTCTTTTTTACCGCCAAATCACGTAGACGTTTGCAGTGAATCAGACTCATCTCGTTTTCCTTTACCATAATGTCACTACTAAAGACTCAAGTGCTTTATTGTGTAATGGAATATAATGTTCGTATAATAGTGTAATCATATATCACAAGGTTGATCGTTATATGAATGTTGATTCTAATGCATGGGGGTGAGTCTATTATAAAGGGGGGGGGTGAAAAGCTGAAATGAGCTCTGAGAAAAAATATTTTCATCTCCTAACGGACGATTCTGATAAATGGAAATCCGGATGATTGGAGACGTCGGGTGAGCTGGAGTTGTACTGTAGTTGTAATTTAACTGATCTTTGAAGTGAATTTAAACTGTTTCACAATCTTATAGGCCTAAACATGGCGCTTTCTATGTTGTTGTAGACACTCGAGTGCCGAGACTTTTCATCGTTTATATTGTGACGTCTCCCTTGTTAAGACAACACAAAAGTCGGGAACTAGTTCAATTCTTTACCAGTTAATTAAACTAGCTCCCGTTGTTAGTAAAACATCCTTACCAACAAATTACAACACAATTATGACATAGGAAATTGACAAGGTTTCCACAAATTTATTCACTCACTTGGTGTTAGCGAAAACATCTCTTTATTACTATTCAAATATTATGTTTGACTTTGTTTCTTTTTAAAGAAAAATTTCTTTAGTAAATTCTGCTTTTAATGCTTTGAAGGTATTAAGTTTATTATTTCTTTTATCTCAAAAATACTCATCTAGATGTTTGTTTTAAATACCTCAGATCCGGGTCTGAACTTTCTCAAAATAATTAATTTATCACAAACTTCAACCAAATTATTGGAAGAATAATATTGGTGGTAATCTACATTATTATCTTACATTTATATATAGTGCTGTTACTACTACTTCATTACAAAATTTACAAATCTGATAATTTCTTCTTTACATTATTAAAGTTCTTTAGTGTTCTTTTGTTACTTCTCTTATTGAAACGAAAATTTACAAATGTTGTGTTTGGATATCACCTGAATTTAATATGAGGTTGTTGTTGGGTCCTTGGGGGTCATCTCCTGTCGTCTTCTAGGGTGGAGTACATGGTTCCTCTTGAAGCTACATCGGGTTGATTATATCTGCTCTCGACGATCGGTTTTTTACTTGAAGTTCATACAGTTGTAGTTTGAGTTTTCTTCGTCCGGATTTTGTAGTTCACATTTTACACCTTAATTATAGTTCTTACTTTGCAGTACTAAAGTCTGGTAGTTACATATCTTACAACTTACAGTTTTATATTTTTAAAAGAGATGTGTTGGCTAATTTTTCCTTTCTGTATATTCTTCCTAACTCTACACACACTACATTTTTCAAAATAAAATCATCTTACACTGGATATTCGTTTAACGGCATACACTTACGTGTATGTGGACAACACAAAACTCACATCCTTTCATGTCGAAGTTCAACTGGCGACTGCGCGTATAGTTTAGGGGCGAGGGCTCAGTAAGCTGGTGCGTATTTACGCACTAAGAAAATAGTTCGTACTTTTATATATTATTAATTATTCATTAATTAGAATGTAAATAATTTAATTTGACTTTATTACGACTCAGAGATTTCTTTATTTATATAGTCGCATTTTTAATAATTAAAGTAATTATTATTATTCTTTACTTAATACCTTTCTTGGCGTGTTGGTACTGGACAATTTCAAGTTAATTCAGGAATCTGGGTATAGGTAAGGGTGGATAATACTCTTACTTATTAAAAATAAAAAAAATTTTATTTTTGCGATTTTCGATGTTTTAAAATCGTCACATCCTCCTGCACTTAACTATGAAAAACGGGGTGGTGGAATATTAATAGAAAATCTAATAAACAATTATATTTGGACACAGAATTCCATACTGAAATTTCTCTCTCTCAAATTATTTCTATTCATCAATGGATTATCTTACACTTACGTAACATCTAAATTCTACTACATCTACTATACATAAAATACACAAAACGTAAATCTACCTTATTTTAATTCTTACATCTACTACCGGTTTTTTCTTGAATTGGTCACTCGTTTTACGGAGTTATACTCATGAGTATGTTACTAATAATAATCACGTATTGTAATAACAATCGAATTATTTTTAGTTTACAGCGCTAGGGATTATTTTTCTTTCTTTCTTTCTCTCTCTCCATCATCGTCATCAGATTTCTCATGTATTATATCATTCTCGCAGGACATTAGCTAAGGTTGATCAGGCCTCGCTAGTATTCGTACGAGGGGTTTTGAGTTTATACTCACTTATGGTATAGGATGTTGCACAATCTTATCCTATTTCGGTATAAGTATATACAATATATTTTATTCTTAATACTTAGATAGTATTCTAGGTTTTCTATCTTTCTCGTAGTCTTTCTTCTGTATTTTGACACGAAAAACATTTTTTTATTTGAGACAGATGGCTTCTGCGAACGTAGTTTTCTGTATTGGGTTCATACAGAGATACAGTAACGGGGGTGATGAACTTATGAATTTGGTAGGGGCCACACCATCGATATGATAGTTTTGAAGTGGTCCTATCAACTGCTTTACTCATAGGATGAGTTTTATACATTACTAAATCACCTATTTTATACTTTATTTGCCTGTTATTATGCTCATGATACTTCCTTGATTTTTGTAAATTCGCTCTCAAATTTGCACGAGCTTCGTTCCATATTTTTCGTATGTTATTCCCATTTACGTCGCGGGGTAATAACTCATTGATTTTCCACTTTGTGGTTAAAGGATGGTTGGGTTTATACTTGTACAGTAAATCAAATGGTGTTGATTTATGACCTTCATGATACGCTGAATTGAATGCAAATAGTATCCACGAAATATTTTGATCCCAGGTTGTCTGGTCTTTAGCATGATAAGATATTAATGCTGATTTTAAGTTACGCAAGTATCTTTCTGCTATGTTTCCTTGCGGTCTGTACTCGGTCACGGTAATATGATTTATACCTAATTTAAAACACATGTCGTTAAATTCTTTCGACTTAAACTGGGGTCCATTGTCAGATATTAGGTTTAAAGGTGTACCATAATCTTTAAATAGTCTTTCTTGTAGAATCTTAATTGTCGTAGATGCTAATGCACGACGCATAGGATACATCCACACGAATTTAGTGAAGGAGTCTACACAAATTAACAGCATAGTATTTCCGGATTTAGAGCGGGGATAAGGTCCAGAATAGTCTATGTATATTTTCGAGAAGGGAGTGGTAGGTATTTCGGAGATTAATTTTCCGACTTGACTGGTTCTTGCTGGTTTGCTCAGGGCACAAATTTCGCATTCTTTCACGAACTTTTTTATTTCACTATTCATGTTTTCCCAGTGGTATTCCTTGCGAATACGATGTATAGTTTTCCTAATTCCCATATGAGCTCCAATTGTCGATGAATGGTAGTAGTCCATTAACATGGGTTTGATTATTTCCGGGGCGATTATTCTCAGTAATTTTCCGTTTGCCTTTTTAAAACAAAGTACTCTTTTACTCAAGGTATATTTGTCAGAATTATTTCCTTTTTCTATTTGTTCTATTATTTTTCACAATTTCGGATCTTGTTGTTGGTGATATGCTATATCCTTAAATGCAAGGGGAAAGTTAGTAATTAGTGTATTAACGGTAGTGGTTTCAATATTGTCTTCTCCAGATCTTGTATTGGGTAGTTGGAACATGCGGGATAGAGTATCGGCTACTACATTTTGAGTACCACGAATATGTTGCACTTTGAACTTGTAGCAATTTAATCTTAACACCCATCTTCCGATACGACCTAACTGTTTTGGGTGATTCAATAACCATGATAAAGCTTGATTATCGGTTTCTAGTAGAAATTCTTTGTGTTCCAAAAATGGTTTGAATTTATCAAAGGCGAATACTACGGCTAAACATTCAAGTTCGTAGGCTGAGAACTTCCTTTCTTGCTCGGTCAATGTACGGGATGCATAGCTGATCGGGAGTCTAGTATTATTTATTTCCTGGTATATTACGGCTCCTAATGCTACACTTGAACTATCGGTCTGTACGATAAATGGTTTACTGAAATCCGCTAACTGCAATACAGGTGGGGATATAATGCTTTCTTTAAGTGTTTCAAACGCTTCTTGATGTTGAGTAGTCCACTCGAATTTCGTTCCTTTCTTTCTTAAGGCATTCAATGGGGCTGCTATATCCGCTAAGTGGGGTATGTACTTATGAAAATAATTAATCATACCTAAAAATCGAGCTATACCTTTGACGTCTCTCGGAGGTAAGAATTCTCGGATTGCGCGTGTATGTTCGGGATCGATGCTAACCTTACCTTCGGCTGATACTATGTGACCTAAGAAGGAGAATTGTTTTACTGCGAAATTAACTTTACTCGGATTTACGGTCAGTCCGGCTTTCTTTAACCTGGATAATACTTCACGCAAGTGATCAATATGTTGATTCATTGACTCACTATATACTACTATATCGTCAAGATAATGATATACAAATTTAAATTTAACATCATGGAAAATTTTTTCTAACAGTCGGCTGCATACTGAACTTCCTTGTGATATACCGAATGGTACTCTCGTAAATTGATATAGATTAAATGGGACAGCAAAAGCAGTTAAATGTTTTGATTCCTCAGCTAGTGGGATTTGGTGGAATGCTTGGTTGAGATCCATTATGGTGAAGATTTTCGCTCTTGTAAAATAGTGAAACGCACTGTGAATGTCGGGCAGTGGTATCGATTCAAATTCTATACTCTTATTTAGTTGTCTATAATCCACGACTAGTCTATGTTTGTCAGTTCCTTTTGGTACTAGGAATGCAGGTGATGAGTATGGAGAAGTTGACGGTTCAATGACGTGCTGATCAAGGAGTTTGTTAATGTGGTTTCTCATTATTTCCATCTTGGGCGGACATAATTTGTATGGGTGGAGTCGAATTGCCTTGTTGTCACTAAGATTTATTTTATATTCGATTAAATGGGTTAATCCTAACTTGGGAGTGAGTACAGTAGAAAATTCTTTTATTAACTTTTGGATTCTTAGTCTCTCATTTCCTTTTAAATGACTCAGACTCGATTCATGATGCTCTGAATGAATAGTTGCGGTTTCACAAATAGCGTCGTTACTTAATTATCTTAAATCGGAGTCGAACTGATATTTTCGAGTACGATCAAATCTGAAGAAATATTGTTTTGCATATATATCAAGGATTAAGGCAGTTTTTCTTATAAATTCCGCGCCTAATATTAAGTTTTGTCCTAACTCTTCAACTACTAGTAGGGGAATATACCAAGTAAAATTCTTTATTTTTAATTTCACCGTAATACTGTGCGATATCTTTAGGTTTTGTTTATTTGCGGTGGTACACTTTATGTTCACCATTTGGCTACGTTTAATCAGATTATGATTAGCTAATAAGGTGGCTAACTGTTTACTAATTATACTACGGGTAGATCCGGAATCAATTAAACCAAGGGTATTCGTTGCTCCAAGGTCTATCTGTACATAGGGTAGTTGGCATATACTTGTTTTACATGCACCAATAGAGTTGCACTTCTCGATAAATCTTGTTAAGTAAGGGTCTATGCGTTTATTTTTATTTGATGCTTATTATTTTGTTACCTTTCCTTCTGGTGCTTCGGAAGACGTAGGAGTTTCGTTCTTCCAGCTTCACATGTTTTTTGATTGGTCGGTTTTCTGTTGATAGCGCTTTTGTTTACATAACTTGCTAATATGTCCGGCCTTTCCACAGTTATAACATCTTCTTTCCTCATTTACTTCGCTCGTAGGTTGTCGGTGTTTTGGTTTAGAGTATGAAACATGGGGATAGCTTTGGGTTTTATATGTACTTACGAATCGCTTATCGCGGTAGTTTCGGGTATCATTTCCAATTGGTCGAGTTTGGAATGAATCTCTGTGTTGACTCTGGGACATAGAAACGCGTCTAGTCTGGTCAGAATACCAGACGTTGGATGAATGTATACAACATAGTTCTAGTTCGGTGAAAGTGGTAGGTCGCTTCATGAGTGCTAGTCGAGATCGCTCCTCGGGGGATAGTCCTACTAAGATAGTGTCTACTAACTGTTGTTCACTCCATTTAACTTGTAGCAATAAAGCAGATTCTCTTACCTCAGATATATAATGAGCTAATCTCTCGTATGTGCCTTGTACACGAAGTACTAAGTTTCGCTTCAATTCTTCGTAGATACCGGTGGGAATGAAATGTCTTATTAGTGTGGTATGAAGTTCTTCTACCGGGTGATTATACCTTAGGGATTCTAACACTCTATCTTTTAATGGAGGTCTACACTTAGGTAAAATTACTTGCAAAATCTGGTTATCTCTTAGTTGTTGCAGGTCCTTTAATTGTAAAATGTGCTTGATAAAATCAAGGAGCTTGGTAATATTCAGCCCATCAGTGATTGGTATGTCAGACAAAATACTTTCTACAGGGTGGGTTATCTTTCCATAGAGCTCGGTAGTTAGATTTATTTGACTCATCATTCTAGGTTTTTCCGCAGATTGATTAGTCCGCAAGTGAGAAGGTAAATCGTAGGTACGGGTCATATTTTCTTGTTCACTAGGGAGTAACGTAACGTTTACTGGTTGGATATTTACTTGACTATCAGTTAACCGTTCTTTGAATGGATTTATATTTGATTCCTGCAGAATCTGAATTTTTGCAGTACCGTTTGGCTGTTCTTGAGTCGGGGATTGGGTAGGTGAAATATTTAATTTCGTCATCGCTTCTTCGATTTCGTCTAATCTAAACGATTCGGATCGTCGACGTAATTCGCGCATTATCTCGGGTAATTGTTGTAATGCTTCCTCGGCGAATTTTTGTACATCATGAGGGGTATCTTTATCACCTGGCCAGTTCAACAAATTGGTGATACGGCGGGTCAGATGCTCGATTCTTTGGGTGGTGCGTAAAATTACTGCGGGGGATTTTTCATCACGCAGGGTTTGTGCGATCGAAGTTAGTTCTGTATACTTATGATAACATGTTTCTTTTTCGCTTTCAAAATCTAAAACACTCAAACGATTTAATAATGAGGGTTTGTCCGGTTTATTTTCACGTAACGTCTTGCGAAGTTCCGCGACAGTTACATTAGAGTAGGGAAGACCACGCAATAATGCTTCATAGCTTAATTCGTCTTTCAACAACAAGTCGGGGTTAAATTGAGCCATTTTTGATAATAACAACTTTAAATACACGACGTATTACGAACGACAAATCTTATGTCACTTACTTTAATTCGTTTTATCAATGTTTAAAATAGTTAACGCTAATTCATTTAAACACATACACATATATATCTTATTGCATTTGAAATCTTATATTAATTAATCAACATAACTTATCTCACAACAATTCAATTCTCTGTACTGACATATATAATTAATCAAAACAAAAACTAATACCATCGTATAGTGGAGAGAAATTTCATATATGAAATGTTCATTGCTTTAACAATGGCACAAAGGGTCAGCTGTTTCGGGGAGTCGTCTAGGGTGGTAATTTAGGACAATTCAAAACAGGAAAGAGCGTGTCTAAGGTGGTTTGTTTGGTTTAGCGAGGGGAGGTTATGAATGAGATGAGTGCATACAAAGGGGAGAGTTTACATTCCACAACACGTATTTAACATGAACAGACTGGCTTCTACCGACAGGTTTGGAATGGAATACTTACCAGCGATGACTTGTTTAATACGGCAAAGTCGCGATACTAATATTATTATAAAATAATTAAAATTTTACTCATTTATTTTTTGTTTATTTCTGAGTGAATAAATTTATGTTTGTCCAAGTTATTGTTAACGAATTATAAGATTACACAACAACAGCAACATAATTATTCTTTTTTTTCAAAGTAGCAGAGTTGCGCAATTTTGTGACGTCTCCCTTGTTAAGACAACACAAAAGTCGGGAACTAGTTCAATTCTTTACCAGTTAATTAAACTAGCTGCCGTTGTTAGTAAAACATCCTTACCAACAAATTACAACACAATTATGACATAGGAAATTGACAAGGTTTCCACAAATTTATTCACTCACTTTATTACTATTCAAATATTATGTTTGACTTTGTTTCTTTTTAAAGAAAAATTTCTTTAGTAAATTCTGCTTTTAATGCTTTGAAGGTATTAAGTTTATTATTTCTTTTATCTCAAAAATACTCATCTAGATGTTTGTTTTAAATACCTCAGATCCGGGTCTGAACTTTCTCAAACTAATTAATTTATCACAAACTTCAACCAAATTATTGGAAGAATAAAATTGGTGGTAATCTACATTATTATCTTACATTTATGTATAGTGCTGTTACTACTACTTCATTACAAAATTTACAAATCTGATAATTTCTTCTTTACATTATTAAAGTTCTTTAGTGTTCTTTTGTTACTTCTCTTATTGAAACGAAAATTTACAAATGTTGTGTTTGGATATCACCTGAATTTAATATGAGGTTGTTGTTGGGTCCTTGGGGGTCATCTCCTGTCGTCTTCTAGGGTGGAGTACATGGTTCCTCTTGAAGCTACATCGGGTTGATTATATCTGCTCTCGACGATCGGTTTTTTACTTGAAGTTCATACAGTTGTAGTTTGAGTTTTCTTCGTCCGGATTTTGTAGTTCACATTTTACACCTTAATTATAGTTCTTACTTTGCAGTACTAAAGTCTGGTAGTTACATATCTTACAACTTACAGTTTTATATTTTTAAAAGAGATGTGTTGGCTAATTTTTCCTTTCTGTATATTCTTCCTAACTCTACACACACTACATTTTTCAAAATAAAATCATCTTACACTGGATATTCGTTTAACGGCATACACTTACGTGTACGTGGACAACACAAAACTCACATCCTTTCATGTCGAAGTTCAACTGGCGACTGCGCGTATAGTTTAGGGGCGAGGGCTCAGTAAGCTGGTGCGTATTTACGCACTAAGAAAATAGTTCGTACTTTTATATATTATTAATTATTCATTAATTAGAATGTAAATAATTTAATTTGACTTTATTACGACTCAGAGATTTCTTTATTTATATAGTCGCATTTTTAATAATTAAAGTAATTATTATTATTATTCTTTACTTAATACCTTTCTTGGCGTGTTGGTACTGGACAATTTCAAGTTAATTCAGGAATCTGGGTATAGGTAAGGGTGGATAATACTCTTACTTATTAAAAATAAAAAAATTTTTATTTGTGCGATTTTCGATGTTTTAAAATCGTCACAATATGTATTGTAATTAGTTTTCTCTGAAAGAATTAGATGCGGCAGACGTCCGATAATAATTACAAAATATTTTTATTTCATTTAAACAGTACGAAAAGCTTGATGTTTTTAAACATTTATAAAGCTTCTTGTTTTATAAATTGTTAAGTAAAACAAAATAACATTCCTATTACTTTCGTTACTTGTGTGTCTGTTCATTCAATAACGCGAAAATAATTCACTATTTATAACTCTACAGCATTATCACTAGCGCGGTGGTGTGACTGAAGAGTCGGAAGGAACAGGTTTAAATTATTATTCATTGAACTCAAGCAAGTGAGTAACTCTTCGTTTATTTTATAACAATAAGTTAAATGACTTTCTACGAATCTATGTATTAATATATGTATATGATCTCTGTTGTGTTTTGCACAATAAAGCGAACAGCTTCCACTTAATGTGAGAGGAATTAGCAAACTGCAGTTAGCGTTATCATGTGTTCTGAGTGTTGGAGCTTCAATAACTGACAGATTGCAATATTGTTCCTGAATGTCAATGCGTAATTAGATAACGGCGGTTGGTATACATACCATTGTGTCTCTCTGTTATGAATAGTCACCTAATTGAAATAATCAAAACGCATATACGGAGCTCGCGGCCTGTCGCTCGGCACGTAAATTACGTTTGGCGGACCGTTCAGTTCTAAGTGAAAATGTCAAACATCATACGCTGCAAGCGAACGTACATTTCACAGATGTGCGGTGTTAATGTATTTATTTTGGAAAAACTAATATCCGTAAAAATTTCATAAATTCTTTCCATTATTAAATTTTATAGTATAGTGTTAATAAATATAATAAATGAATGAATTACCCGCGTTACTGCGCACTGATTGTTACGTATTTGATGGCACGCATCAATACTAGTGCTGTAATTATCTGTGCAGAAAATTTAAATCATCTGCAGCCTGCTAAGCTACACTTCCATGAAGACTTAAAATTAAATAGCGTTTATTTCCGTATTAGCTTCCATATTATTGTTATAAGCTGCTATATTGTAAACAGCGATGTTTCAGACTTGCATTTCGCTTTTGCAACAGTTGCAGTCAGTTTTAATCTTTCGATTCGGTGGGTGTTGTTGTTTCAACGGTTTAGTGTGAAATTATAATTGGTGCGTACGCCTACTTTTTTAATTGGTGTCTTCTATTATTTATAGCAACAGTGATTTGAATAATATTTATTGTTTCTTACATTAGTGTGTGTTGGACAGTAGTAAACTTAAATGGTCGCAAGCGCAATACAGGATTTACCCCTCTTACCATGTTCAAATTATGTCATAAGTCCACTATATCGCATGTCATTGTACACTACATGGAAACATCCCGTAGTAAGTGAACATGTTAATTTATTAGAAAACTTGGCTTCTATCATTACAGCGTTGGTATTAGCAAACAGCATCTGCATAATGTGTTTGGTAGGCTTACACGGTAGTCTTAACCACAGTACTGTGGTCACTGACGTATACACCTCACGTTAGAGTACTCGATTTTCACTGAAGATGACAGGCGATGGCACTGCCGAAACGTCTTGTTTTGTCGAAAACTTTGGACCACGGCCAAACAGCCCGGGAAGTCATTTTAACAGTATCTGCAACTTTCTAAAGGAAAAAATATAATATATTATTATTATTCTAAGTATAATTATAATCTAATAATAATTATTATTATATTTGTGTGAAACCACTATTTCAAGAACATTTGCTTTTTATTCTTGCAGACCGCTTTCAGGACTGGTGGTACCTCCATCTTTAGTGTTTGGCTAGCTATGGTTTTCTTGCTTCGCTGGTTAACTTCTGTTATATGTGTGTGTGTGTATGCGCGCGCGCGCGCGCGCGCGAAAGAGAGAGAGTTTTGTTTGTTATTGTTCATTTATTATTGTTAGATTATTAATTTATTATTGTATCAAATATTATTTTATGTTTGGTCTTTATTTATATCTGTTCAGGTATTAGTCCATTGTTTTTATTATTTTTGTATGTATAAAGGTCTTCGAATACAAAGGTTTCAGTTTTTTCATCGTTTGCTGTTGACTGAATGAGTTGAACATTTGAAATGTAATGCTAGGATGCTTTTATGCATTACTGGCTTGAGAAAAGCTTTTTTTCTATTCAAGATATCGATAAATAATCGATTTTCCTGTCTGGCCCAACGTTAGGACATTATTTCGTTATTGCGTTTAGGACATTCTATATTTCATATGTACCGTTTCCATTCAGGTCATCCGTTAGCTGCTTTGTAAAAATTATTTGTTTGTTTTGTATGCTGTTTCGAATTTTTTGATATTTTATTTGTGTTATGGTCGGTGTATCTTATTAAGGTCAATACTGTATTGGAGTTTCATGAACGATGAAAGAAAATGTAGTGAAACGACGTAGAATGAGTAGGCCTACTCCTTTTCTTTCTGTCACACACACACACACACGGCGATTGAATACTGTGTGAGAACAAACCTGATCAAATGTCCATAATTTCTCTATAGAGAACTATACTCTCTCTGTGGAACTGTCTGGTAGGAAAATCCAACCTGTATTTGCAAAAATATTAATTCCTCTTGCAAGTGACCATCAATGGTTTACTCGCATAAATTTAGTTTATTATCTGCCAGTTGTATTTGGCTGAATATGGCGTTATAAGTAAATAGTAAATACACATTTTGTTCACATGTGTGACTTTTATGTATGTACATAAATATGTTTATATATGTGCCTTTTGTATACAGACGTATGTGACTTTTATGGTTCTTATTTTTATTATTGTTGTCAGCGTGTTACTGTATTTCGTACCGTCTAGTGTGTGTTTTTTGATTTCGTTCTAAGCCGAAACAAATATTACATACTTAGTGTAACAGCCACACACTTCGTAATCAGGATAATTACAATACAGCGTCATACGCATTCACCTGTTCCAAGGAAAAAAGCAATGTTGGGTGTTGGGTAAGGAGAGGCGTGCGATAAAAAAAACGCTTCTTTTTTTTTCACGAGAAAAAATTTCTACTGCGTAGTTGCTATTAGTCTTTCTCCAAACAGTAGGCTATAAATAACATGAAGTTCTGGCCCGATATTTTATGGTCACGTCAGTGTCTGATTCTGTCATTGGCTGGTTTCTTTCCTTCACTGATGAGCTGCGGTAATTATGTTTCTAACAATTGCCACTTCAGCTAAGTACAATTCAAACGTTTACGTACAGTTTAACATTTTTATAAATTAATAACTTGTAGGTGGCATTCAGTGCTTGTAAATAATTTACTCAGAGCTTTGTTCCAATAAAGTCCGTTGCCAAACGCATTCTTGTTGCCACATTCCACATACTGAACACAGCGAATCAATTAAACAGAAGTGCTCATCACTCAGTGTACTAAACTATGAGTGTTAAACATATCTTTATTGTATTAAACCGTTAGGTTTATATGTGTTTCAATTGCCAAGCTCATACTGTTATGTTAAACTGTGTATAGTTTTTCATATGTTATGCACAAGTTGTGGAAGGCAAAATTTAGCTTACGCCTCTGACATAGGCAATCTGTGTCATAAGTAGCCTCTGGCGGCGATGTTTACAAGGTCGGCTAACTCGCAGTGCTGAAGGCTCTAGCTCAGTGGTTCCCAAACTTTTCAGTCCGCGGACTCCCCCAAATAATTTAAAAATTCACGGACCCCGTCTGAGTTCTGAAATAAAACAGTAAATATAGTAGAAACTCTTATACCGTATTTTAATTAAAATTCATTAAAATCAAATTCTCTTAACTTGCAAAATTATAATATTAATGATATTAAACATAGTTTTAATGTGAACAATGAAGCTGCTTTTGAACAATTAGCTCTGCAATATTGGGTTTAATATCTGATAATTTCAATATTAAGTCACTCTTGACACTAGTTTGTTTTTTAACTCTGGCTTCAAGTATGCCGTGAGCAGGAAGAATGCGGTTTCACACAAATAAATAGAGGGAAACACAGTTAAACGCTTCAAAGCTTTTTTTGCGATTTCAGGACAGTCAGTTATTACATATAACCAGAAGACAGCTAACTGTAATTGCAAAAACTGTAATTTTAATGAACAGTCAGTTGAAAGTTCTGCCAATGAATCTTGTTTCTGTAGTGTAAGAGAGAGGTCTACTCAGTTCGGCTGACAAACAGGTCTGCTACACTACATGATTTTTAAAGACATTATTAAAGCCATTAGTTTGAAATTACTTTTACAATTACAATTAGTTTGAACCATTAAAAAGTACTGGAATCTTTTACTAATTGTTTTAAGTTTCTAAAATTTAGATTTTAGAGCATACAAAATCGGAGAAAATTACGGTATATTTTAATTTTTCTTAAAAGTGTCTGCCGACGCCACTTTGGAAACCACTCTAGCTGTTTCTACGCCTTCCAGAGGTTAATCTATTATTCTCCACGCGTCAAGAAAATTGTCGCGGAACAATCTCGCAACCTTGTTTATAAAAAGCTATGTTTCGGACTTGCGACTCGATTTTGCAGTCAGATGCCGTTCCGATTCGGTACGTGCTGTTGTGACAACGGTTTAGTGTGAATTATTATGAGCGTAGGTCTACTTCTTTAACTGGTGTCTTCTATTATTTATTGCAACAGTGAATTGGGTAGTATTTATTGTTTGTTACATTAGTGTGCGTTGTTAAAATTGTTGTATATTAGTATTCCATTGTTTAACTTGTCATGAAAGTTGTAATTAACGATTTCGCTGTGGTTCGAACAACAGTTTCTACTGTTTAAAGACGGCCACAATGCGACCTTCGTAATAAAAAGTTACTGAATCAAACATGTTTTTAGTAAAGCGTGTAAATTACATGTAATCTAAAAATGTTTAATGTCATGTCGTATACGTAGATTGAAAACGTACATTCAAAATAACACACATATTATAAAAATGGTATTTGTGTCTTATTTGGTTTGATAAATAATATATAAAATATAAGAGAATACCAGATAAATAATGGTATTTCGTTTGATAAAAAGTAGAGAAAACAACGAAGATTACCGCTTACCGTTAGTAATACATCGCATCAGGACCACCAGTACTATAATTATCTTATATCTGCACCAAAACTGTAATTATCCTTGCAAAACCGCAGCGAGTACTGAAACTCCTCACTGTAAAATTGTATAATTACCCGTGTTACTGCGTACTTATTTGATGACACAGAGCAGTCCTATGCTGTAGCTACTGTAGTGGTGTATTGTATGTGCAGAAAATTCAACTCAGCTGCAACCTGCCAACCTACACTTCCGTAAACACTTATAATTAAATTAACTCTACTTCCATATTAGTCATGTCTTTCTGTAACGCTGTAATTAAATGTTCGGTTCACACACACGTTTTCTTCGAAACTACAAATACGCTTTTGCGTAGGCCTATAGTTTAACATTTTTATAAATTAATAACGTGTAGCCTTTAGTGCTCTTAAATAAATTACTCAGAGCTTTGTTCCAATAAAATTCGTTGCCAAACGCTTTCTTATTGCCACATTCCACATGCTGAACACAGTGAATCAATGAAAGAGAAGTGCTCATCATTCAGTGTACTAAACCTCTATGCTAAATATATCTTTATTGTATTAAACCGTTAAGTTTATATACGCTTTAACTTCCACGCACATACTGTTACGTTAAACTGTGTTTATGTCTATAGTTGTCCGAATGTTACTGCACATTTTCCGTTTATACCCTCGGAACGATCTGATGACAAGGGCGTTACGCTGTAACTTGTACGAGAGTCTTTAAATAAGTTTTTATAAGGGTGCGTAAAATAATACAAAGTTCACTTCCCTGTAATGTTGACTGCAGATCCTTCAGACGACGGGTTGATATTATCTGGATGAATACGTGGGTCAGTTTACTCTTCCGGTCTCAGGGTCGCTTCCAGGCGGATAATAGTTCTCGCGGGCACGGGTACATACAATTCCATATCGCGAGCCGATACGGGGGTATTAGGCTTACACCTTTGCAGTTATCTTGAAGTATCTATATATTCCTAACCGGACTATCTTGCACTTCACCGATAGCACACAATTATAATAACTATCGCAGTGACTCTACGGATTTTTTAACTTGAGTTTGTCACAACTGGCAGACCAAACGTCCTAGACCAGTGCAGTGTCCACTCGTTATCAATTCCGAAGCAAGACTGAGTGTATATTCACAATTTTATTTTAAAACTGAACTTCGTGCAACTTGATTCGTTCCTCGGTAACCCCTACTCATGTTTTTCTTACACATAGTAGCTTATCTGCACAAGAACTCTTAGAAACAGAACAATTTATGTTCAGAAACCTGAAATGTTTCACGACCGATTTCATGGGGGTATAAAACCTTTTTACTAAAAAAACGCATACATTCAGTTACTACTTTTTAAAACGGCTAGTGTCATCAGGTATGTCTTTTTATTACGTGTATTTTGACATAAGTCCCGTCTCAGAATTTCCTATATTTCGATAGTTATTCAGATTAACGTGTTTTTTAATAATATCCCATAAAATAATTACGTACCCTTGCATTCGCGCACAACTCACGCGGCTAACTATAATTACGCACCATTTCACTCCACTTAATGTTCCGCTACTTTCACCATTTCACATGTTCCACATGCACCATTTCACGCCACTACTTTACAGAGTTCAAACTGCAATCTCTACTTATTCATATAGCTGCTTTATATGATAGGGATCATATGGCAATATTGTTTGCTACATTCCATATGTAATTAGAATGTCCATTTCAGTATATACATTATCCATTGTGTGTGTGTGTGTGTGTGTGTGTGTGTGTGTGTGTGTGTGTGTGTGTGTGTGTGTGTGTGTGTGTGTGTGTGTGTGTGTGTGTGTGTGTGTGTGTGTGTGTGTGTGTGTGTGTGTGTGTGTGTGTGCGCGTGTGTGTGCATATTTCAACTTGTTTTGTGGAATCAACAGAATGACAAAATTTAAAAAGATGTGTGAAATATACAATAAAGTAACCCCTCAGGAATACGTTTCAGAGATGAATCCATATTACTTAAGCGTGTATTAACATTGTATCCAATTTATTATGAATTGTGGTTTTCAAAATAGGATTACCGTCATTTAAAAGCACATTATACAGATCGTTTGAAGCCTCTGCGGGACCTGTAAGGTGCTGTAAACTGATTCCAAGTCCGTTGTTTACTACGCGTAACGCTGTCAGTATTATGTATCTGTTTACCTACGACCTCAATCACAACGGAACTTGTCCATAACTTGCACTTCAGTTTCCATAAGCTGTCCTAAAAATACGGGATTTTCTGTGGAGAGTAGAATGATCCGAGTGAGTATTTGGATGACATGGAGGACTTGTTCCGTACTGAAAATAATTTTAATAAAAACTGTATTAGCATTCTTTGTCATACGGAATTTGTGGCATAAAATTCAAATAAACAATATAATTCCACTACCGCTACAATATAACTTGATGTTCAAAAATTATAAACTCATTCTAAGGTTTAATAACTTAATTTCTTTAGTTTCGATTTATTTTAATTGAAAAGTGAGAAACAGAGAACAGAAATCTTGATTACATTCTCTTCATTAATGTAAAAACTGATAAAAAAAATGCAAGTATTATACTTCGAACGAATTCTTTGTACTTTCGTTGAGAAAGTATTATTATTCTTCTGAACTAGGGAAGATTTTTAAGAGCTCAGCGACAACTTCACATATTGTAACGGTCCCGGATTACTCAGCCTAGGGGGTGGGTAGACAATAACTCAAAATATTATCCTCAACTCACTTCAATAGGTAATCGTTTGAGGGCGCCACCTTGTTTTCACACAGTGCTATATTACTACGACCATAACAAGGAAAAGGCCGACACTGCAAGATGATGACATGAGGAGAAAGTAAAGCCTGAGGGCCATCCAAATAAAAGGAAAAAAAAGAAAGCTCTATAATGACCACTATTTATATTTAACACCTTAGGGGTAGTGAGTAGAATTGGAAAATAATTATTAAATTGTAAACAACCAAACAAAATTCTTAAGATGTGAGTGAAAGTGTGCTAAATTTTGGTCTGAACTATTTGTGAACTTAATTCTAAAATAAATTAGAAAATCCAGTCAAATTGATTACCTTAATGTACAACCACAGGTTTCGAATAACTGTACTCAACATTATAGAGAGCCTGATTTATTACAAAATTATCAAACTGTATTGAAATATCAATTAGGCTTAACCATATAATAATTCAAGATCAAATATCTTAATAAAAGCAGAAAATATAATATAATACAATTTAGGTGTCAACCTCCAATATAGCCCTTAATAGGTTTCAATAGATTATAACCAAATAATTAATTAGTTGTACAACCAACGACTCACACCTCAGATAACTTCCTTAAATTATTCCAAAAATTCTAATTACCATACCCCTTATGGATCCTTATTCCCGACAAACCATTACTCATTGGGTGGCCACCACAACGCTGAAAGAATTAACATTAACAACACATACAATACACTTAACATTTAATATACAGTTGGACAAATAAATTCATGAAGTCACAATATTTAACATATAAATAAATTAATGGAGTGGCATTTAGACAGTTCCTCCACAAGCCGGTGTAGTCGAAGTTAGGTTGCCGCACTAACAAGGTTGCTACTCTTTGTTGGACATAAGAACAGATCCCGCACTCCAGTAGACCGAGTATCAATATGGGAGTTCAATAATTCGAAGTAAGATTAACTACTGAGTCCCGTTTAAGAGAATTTTTAGATAAGTCACTGATACCAGGTAACAATTCAGAAATGTTTTAGTAAAGATAAGATATAATGTCCGTTAGAATGATAATTTTCCACTTATCGGTTTGGAGAGCACCAGCCGTTGGCAACCAGGAATGTAGGACAATCACCCGGAGCAGGCAGTCAGGCAGCAACTCCGGCAGTGAAGGTATAGCCACCAGGTAGATGTGATACTAAAGGACACAGCTCCCGGAGAAATCCCTGAGCATTTTGAAAAAGCACTAAAGTCTAGATAGGCTAATTTGTGCTACACCAAATAATTACAATAGTAATTAAATTGAAAACACGGAAAATATTGCTAAAAGATGGATTAATGACGTTCGTTTTAGGATACACATACAATATATTAAAAGCGTAGAGGCTATACATCCCTAGTATAGTCTGATAACTGACAATGTTGCCAAAAAGATGACGTTCTTTCTTTGGTTTAAAATATAGATTCCAAATCAATATTTTTTCCTTTTATTAATTTTAAATATATATATATATATATATATATATATATATATATATATATTACAACGCTACCTTTCGTCTAACACAATTATCTAATATTTGTGATGTTAGATAAATGTTACTTACCCGTGATATTACTTTACCTGGGCGCCAGAACAAATCCCAGATACAAATGACACGGTTTCAGCTTAGCTCAGCACATGGAGACACTCTTTCTCAGGATTCGTTCAGTGATTGTGGTTTTCAAGGGGAATCGTTACAAATAACACTTTAATATTTCTTGATTATTTTAATGAACGTTTAATTAATTATTTTTAAACTTTAAATTTTTAATGGTAGGACTTAATTCTACCCTAACACTTATATTTACTGAGTGAGTGTGAAAAGTAATGATTAAGACGCTCAAATTACCTATAGCTCTTATCTGGTTTGATTAAGAGATTGCTATCTCCCAAACCAGTGCTAAAGAACAGGTCTGCAATAATTTGCACGTCCAATACTACACACCACTTTCCATTCAACACTCCTATACTATATTAGAGCTAATCTTATAGTTAAAATACAAAGTGTGCTTTTCTTAGTGTCCTTTTAAAAATTGTTTATTGTTTTATTATTTGTTTAGTGCTTATTTCATTGATCAATGAATCTATTTCTTACTGTTTGATGCGTTGACCGAAGATAGGAATCCGTAGAGGTCCTCCTTTTGATGGTGTTGCACAGAAGAATTGATGTGATCAATGCTGTAGAAGATGCCCTGGCAATTACAGATGCTGTAGCCTTCTGTAGCACAGGTCCTTCACGGCTGATGCTTAATTAATTAATTATTTAATTAATTAACGGTTGTTTTACGCAGCGAGTGTTATTGAACGATATTACTTCATCTACACTGCGGACTACTTCTCGAATTAGATCTTAAATTGCACTTTTGCGTGATTTAAAAATTTTTGTAAGTGAATTATACACGTCTAGTGTGTTTAAGTACCGAACGAAGAGTCATGCTACCCCTCGCTTTGAGCTGGCGTCAGTTTTAAATACGGGCTGCTGATTGGTTGTACAAATAAATCATGCGTTTTTCCAGTTTTGACAATCTCGAACAGGTCGGTCAAACACTCCGTGACAGGTTGCAAACGGCAGAGAAATTCTTGTCAAAATCGTACTTCCTGTATTTGCAAATCGATTGATTACAGGTATTTGCAAATGTGTTTCCAAAGATCTGACCACAGAATATTATTGCTAAGGTCTTTATCTGTATGTGTGTGAAAACACCTTATTCCTACGTAGCATAATTCTCTCGTTATTCCTGTTGGCGTGCGTCATCCGTATAACTTCGTCAATTGTTAATTATATTAGCTGAGATTGCGGCTACTTATAAAGCTTTTCTTGCTGAATACAATGCTGTTTTCAGAATTGCCGTATATTTATAACTTTTGAAGTTATCGCAGGTTGAACTGATAATTCGCTTTGAGTAAAATTACATGTTTGAACTGGATTCTGATGTAGCGGTGACGTGGTTAGAGTGAGATGGCTGCGATTATACGCTCTCTCTCTTACTTACGGCGTTACACTCGTACCGTCTATAGCTTTCATATAACGCTCAGATAGGACGCTATTATGAATCGTTATATATACCCCCACTCGGTATAAAAAAAAATTTATTATTTAAATCATTAATTTTTTTCTAATGTACAGTTTGACACTGATTAAAAATTTGCACATTTACTTTAGCACTTTTTCCCGCACAAAACTTGCACTACTACAATGTGGCTTACATTTATGTTATAACTAAAGATTACAATGTTTCTTAACCTAACATGGTATTTTGAAATTTATATGATCATTTTTAATCATCATTTTGGATTAATTACTGTCAATAATTTAAATAACAATATTAACATTTATTTATATAAAATTTATTATTATTATTATTAATATTGATTCAAAACAATTATAAATTTATGGGTCAATATTTTGTTTATATTTTCTTAAACTATCCCCATGGTACTTTCCTATAATTTTATTTTTCTCCACATCTTTTAACATATATGTGTACTTTGCAATCTGTTTTTCTATCCTATAAGGTCCCATGAATATCGGAAAGAACTTGGCCGTGGTATTATCTATGGCAGAGGATACAGGATTCGCTTTCACTAGCACTTCCTCTTCTTCCACAAACCTTACCAACTTGTGAGTTCGATTATATCGTTCTACTCTCTTTTGACCTTCTCTTTGTATTCTTTCTTCTGCTATCCTGGTTTTTACCTCATAGGGAATAGGTAGATTGTAGTTGGGTGGACTGTTTATGGTTTTGGTCCATACATGTACAGGTTCTTTATTAATAAATAATTCTGAAGGTGTGTACCCCGTTGTTTCATTACATGTATTATTTATACAATCTGAAATAAAACTTAAGTAGTCTACCCATGCAGAATGGTTCTGATTACACAATATTCTAAAATACCTCTCTAATTCTCTATTTACTCTCTCAGCTAAATTTGCTTGAGGGTGACGTATGGATGTAAAAATAGGTTTAATATTTAATTCTTCCAAGGTTTCTCTCCATAGGTTATGGGTGAACTGTTTTCCTTGGTCGGACAATATTTTCCTTGGTTTACCATACTGTGGGATGTAGAACTTCGTTAATGCTCTAAGTGTTGCTTTTGTCGTGGCTCTTTGGACTGGGTATAATGTTACAAATTTGGAAAATAAATCTACTGTAACTAGAATGTGCTTTACCCCTCCTTTTGCTTTTGGTAGAGGCCCGTAATAATCCACAGCTAGTAACTCTCCTTTCACTTTTGCTTGGATTGTTTGCATTTCTACCCTTGTAGCTAAGTTCGGGTGTTTACATTTCTGGCACAGGTCACAAGTAGACAATAATCTTTTCATGCGTTTTGCTAACCCCTTTCCTATGAAACTTTCTGTTAAGGCTAGATGGCATTTCTTAAATCCAGCGTGGCCCAATGACAAGTGGCATTCCCAAATAAGTTCATCTATCATACAGCTAGGTAATAGTAACTTCCACTTATGTGAACATAGCTTATATAGCTTACCGTCGTATATAGAAAATCCTGGTTTGGAGTTGGTAACTGCACTCCTCCAAGCTACACTAATCCTAGGGTCTTGTTGTTGATGAGTCCCTATTTCCTTAAGTCGTCTAACTACTTCAGGTGTTGTTATATGTTTTACCGCGTAAATACCAATATCATTGCTACTACATTTAATATTCTCTGTTTCCATGTTGTTTTCTGATGGTGGATTTCTACTGAGTACATCTGCTACCAAGTTGTCTTTCGCTTTGCAATACTGTATTTCAAATTGATACTCTTGTATAGCCAAGATCCAACGAGTCAGACGAGCACCTAGCAATTTACACTTTAATAAAAATCACTAACGCCTTATTGTCGGTGATTATAGTAAGTTTAGCACCCAGAATATAACTTCTAAACTTTGACAGGCTATGCACTATCGCTAATAGCTCTTTTTCTGTCGTAAAATAGGTTAATTCTGCCCCTTTAAGTGTGCGACTTACAAATCCTAATACCGCTTTTTGGCCCTTCTCATCAATCTGATACAAGTGTGCTCCAATAGCAATATTGCTGGCGTCTGTTTACAAGTAAAATCTTTCTCCTACTCTTGGATGATTTAATACAACAGTATTTATAAAAAGACTTTTCACTTGTTGCAGCGCTTCATCGTGGTCCTTTGTCCACTTCCATTTAATACCTGTGTTTAATAACTTTAACAATGGAACAGTACTTTCCGCGTATTTACTTGTAAACTTCTGATAGTAGTTAGCTAAACCTAGAAATGACTTTAGCTGCTTACAGTTCTTTAGAGTTGGAAATTCTTGTATGGCCTTTACCTTCTCTGGGTCCATGGCTATGCCTTCCACTGAGATTCGGTGACCTAAGAACTTAATTTCCTCCTTACCAAACTCTAATTTCCTTAGATTCAGCGTCATGTTTGCTGATCTTAATTTTTCAAAAATATTCTTTAAATATTTAAAGTACTCCTCGAATGTTTGTGACACACACAGAATATCATCTACGAACACTAATGTATACTTCTCTACCTCATTACCTAAGGCACTGTCTAAACACCTTAACATTGCTGCTAAGCTGGTGCTCAGGCCAAAAGGTACCACTTTAAATTGGTAGCACTTGTTTTTATACAAAAATGCCGTATACTTTCTATCACAAGTTCTAATGGGAATTTGCCAAAAACCTGATGTTAAGTCCAGTTTGGTCATATACTTAACCCCATTACATTTTTGAAACAATTCTTCCACGCTCCTAGCGCACTCGTAATCTGGTACTAATAAAGAATTTAACTTCCTAGCATCTAAGCATAATCGGATACTCCCGTTCGGCTTGGTGACAACTACTAAAGGGTTTATATAGGG
This sequence comes from Magicicada septendecula, assembly GCA_034769895.1. Taxonomy (NCBI): domain Eukaryota; kingdom Metazoa; phylum Arthropoda; class Insecta; order Hemiptera; family Cicadidae; genus Magicicada; species Magicicada septendecula. The sequence goes on along the minus strand of CM068367.1, from coordinate 1,030,341,233 downwards.
ACTACTTGCTCTCTCTATAACACCATTCGCTATCATCTGTTGGATCTCTATCTCCACTTCATCTCTATAATGTAGAGGGATTGGATAAGTCCTTTGTACAAATGATGCATTTTCAGTTAGTGTCAACTGATGTTCATAGAACCTAGCTCTAAGAAATAATTTTACACCAATTAGCAGGCTAAACAATCAGTTACATATATGAACATATAAAACAATTTATCCCAACACATCTAACACGTAATACATTTGTAGGCAATTACCTTACTACATAAAACTCATACAAATGGCTTGATGGCTCTAAAATATGTTGGTATAAAGTATCAAAATGATTGCTATGCCCTTTACTATCAGTTAAAATATTTATTTTCCAAAGCATACTGGGACTAACTTGTCTGCTTGGTAGACTTGAAATAACAGGTGTACTGACGAAATAATTTAGTTATCTACTCACACGAATATATTCTATAGATATTATTATTATTATGAAGTTACATAATCTGTGAAATTTGATTTGAGAAATTTATGAACAAATAAAATATCTCACCTTAACCAACTGGAACATTGGATTAGGAGGGAGCAGTGCAAAAGTAAGGGTCTGGTGTTGTGATTTCCATGGGCAGCTAACTCACACTGAACTATCCAGAACATCTAGGCAGCAGTGGGATTGAACAGGTGTTCAGCCGATCAGGCCTCACTTGGCTTGCAGTGATGAACAATAAGCGACAGGAAAAGTAAAGCAAAATTCTTGTTTGGCCAGTTGGAGCTGCAGCATTGTTATCCCAACTGATAAGCTTATCAACAGGTTGATCAGGCCTGTGTGCCGTCTCGAGTTGAATTCAACTTACTCAGTCTTAATTGTTGGTTATTAAAATTAAAAACGTTACAACATATCAAAGCAACTTTCACGAAGTCGGAAACGTTAATTAATATAGTGAAAAAGCATCATGTAATAAAATAGGCTAATATTGTTATTGTGCTAAACAGGTTTGTCATGCTAGATGTGTGGTCAGAATGTATAGGTCTGTTGTAAACAAATACTATTACTACCACTACAACAACAACAATCACAACAACTATACTACTGTTATTACTACTACTACTACTACTACTACTACCACTTATACTACTCCCAATAATAATAATAACACTAACGTTGTTGTTGTTATTGTTATTGTTGCTGTGGATGTTGTTAAGGTCAGCAGATTTGTTCAGTCACATCCAGCAGGCAAAATCAGGCAGCAACTGTGGTAAAGTGCCAGTAATTATTTTATGGCGCTTAGTAAACAGTCCGCTGACTGGTACAACTTAGCAATGATTCATATGAGGTAAAGAGGTTTATATAATAACTGAAGCTATTTTGTTAAAACCTATACGTGTGACATCGCGCCAGGAAGAAGTTTTTCAGCTTTAAAAAGAATAAAAAAGAGAAGTGAAAGAGGAAAAGCACAACGAGCGACATTATATTTTCTTCACTGAAAAAGTAAGTGAATGATAAGGGAGTTTGCTCTTTCAAATAATGCTGTACAGAGAGGAGAGGCAACTTTAAACAGATAGTCTCCTAGGTTTTTACTTTTCCTTTCTACTACGAACACCATTAACAATCCTTAAAATTTCAAGTTGATTGGTGGTAAGTCCATGAATGATAACGAATGTCAGTTTTCCAGTCCGGAACACAGGGGTTTCATAGGAGGTGGTCAACGGAACAGCTTTCTTTGGGAAGTTAGAGATCTTTCCCGAACCATAATTAACATGGGATATACTGGTACGTGAATATTAAGAGAATATAAATGCTACGAAAGTTATAAATATGGAAAGACAAAGTTTACGCGTGGCTAGTAACATGTATTTGTAAGTGGGCCATTAAAATAGATTTAAAGGTAACAATGGCAACAAACACAATAACGTAATAATTGTGACATTTATAATAACATTGTAATATTGACGACGGGTACGTCACATAGGGGCGTAATTGATTATGTGCATCTTATCTGAGACAGCGTAGAGTGTGAGTACATACTTGACAGTGAAACAGTGATAACTTTCGTGAAGTGACCATTCAATCATAGATAACATAGGCTTACTTGTTCTTGTCTTGCCTTTAAGTGTTTACGTAAACAAGTTTCACTGCGAACTCAAGAAATAAAACAACTGTAATTTACCAAACTTCTTTATAAAAACGTTCATACAACTAAATACAACAGACTCGTGTAAAACTAATCGTAATAGCAACTCAGCCAGTTTCGTTTCACATTGATTTATTGGAGCATAACATTTTCAAACATTTGAACATAAAGTCATGTTGAAAAGCATGAATTCACATGAATTTTGCTTAATTAGTTATCAATTCTTATTCGCCTGTTACTGTAAGTACAATACAGTGATATTTTATTTATAATCAGCAATAAAAGTTTGTATAATCTTTATTATTTATTATTTTTTCTTCCCTATAAACGCATTTAGAGTGTACGTTCTCTATAAATGAACGAAGTATTAGTGTAATGGATTTAAATCATATAAATTTAATTCGTGAACATATGCGGCAAAAGGTCCATTGAGGAATACACAACAACAGTAGTACCATAATTAAATTTAAAAAAGTCAGCGGGGGCTGTGTCGGAGCCACGGCCGCAAATCTTCAGACCGTAGAATCCGTCTGTGTGCTTTAGGGTTGCTAATGTGTTATGAATAAAATGAACAAACACATATTTAGTTTTACAAAGTACAAAATTTTATTTGCAAAATCATCACACAAGTTAATTAGTTGGTTCAAGCAAGACTTTATTTATAATGGGCCTATGATAGGAGAAGTAGCTGACATAAGGTAAGATATCAACGCTGATGTTTCTGGTGAAAGTCAAATCGATGGTGGTGTTACCCAGCGTAGTCGGTGGCGACGGCACGTGGTCTAAATTGAATTGTTCCTTCATGAAGTCCAGCGCAGGTAAATTAGTCTGTGCGTCGACGTTGAAATCCCCCATGATCACCATTGGCACGTCGGTGTCTACGCTCACATCATCAAATATTTTATTCGTTCTTTCAGAATATTTAATCATATTACCGAATAGAAACGTCTTGAGAATGGAAATGGTGACGTTCGGGTGGATGTAAGAGCACCCGAGTACGAATCTCGATTTCCCATTTAGCGTGATGTCCACAAGACACATGTCTCCACCATCGGTATCGATCATTTGTTTCTTGTTGTTCAAGTTGATGTCAATCACTCGATATTCGGTGGGACTGCGTATATTTCTATAAATTGCGACACCTCCGGCCGTCCGTCGTCGCTTTTCTACTGTTGGGCGACACTGACTGCGAACCGTTGTCTCTTTGCTCCTTCAATTCGAAGCCTGACAATTGAACCGGGTTGTCTAAATCCATCCACGTTTCCGTAATCGCGAGATAGTCCGACTTTAGAAGTTGACTATCGGATGCGATGTCAGCAGCGTGTGCGACCAAACTCTGGGCGTTAATGTTGGTGATTATAACCGTGATCGCGCTTTCTTTTCTTCCACTATCCTCTTCGTCTTCCACCTCGTGGGAGGACGTGAAGCATCGCACTTGCTGTGTTTTCGTAGGCAACCGGTGTTGTAGCAATCTGGAATATTCGTCTCGAATTTGCTTCACCATCGGAGCCGTGCTTCCCGTACCGTGATAAAATTTAAAATCTTCTCGTGAGTTGGTTATGTAAAGACCGTTCAAGCTGTCACTCGACTCATTGCTACGTACACCAGTTGATTTTGCTGAGATTTATCGTAATCGAAGACGTCACGGTCGAACGTCGCTATACAAAATATTGCGACAACACAAATAACTTAACTATTGGCACATAGGATATGGTGGTGCGTGTGTTATAATGCAAAAGTCTATATTGGAAGATTTAAGATTATTTATTGTACACAAGAAATATGAAATCGTTTATGTGATATATTTAACAAAAATAAATCATAATAGTTATTTTTTTGGTACCAACAGAGTAGCAGCGGTTACTGAAAGTGATTCAGTTGAAGAACAGAAAAAAAAAACATGTAAGGCTGCACGGCGTGGGTCCGTGCAACAAAATAAATATTACACATAAAAATACAAAAATCAGATACAACAATAAAAAGCAGTTCAGTCGATCGAGTGTGAATAATGTTAGCTGTAAGAATTTATTCGTTGTGTCTGGCCTATATCCTGCAGAAATTAGGGATAGTTTAGTTTACAATAATGATAACAGTGAATGTGATGAAAATATTAGTGTTGAAAATGACACTAACCTTATCGTCAATGCAAAAATCAATGGTTGTGTGGGTGAAATATTGTTCGACAGCGGCGCGGAAATCTCGCTTATGGACGAGCGGTTCCTATTAAAACACAAAAACCACTTCAAAAAAATCCCGATTCTGCCTGTTAACCACGAAATTATAAAATCGGCGACGGGTGAATCGCAGACAGTTGACAAACAAGCACTAATAACAATATACGTACAGGGAGTAGAAATAGAAATCACTGTACTTGTAATTAAAAAACTCGTATATGATGTTATTTTGGGAGTCGACACATTAAATAAACCGCACGCTACCATTGATTTTTCGAACAAAACATTGAAATGTACAATTAATAATAAACAACACACTATCAGATTGGGACGCGGGGAAGGTAAGGAGAGGTCCGTATGAAAACAGTATACGTTAGACCGACCGGCGGTCCAGCAAGCCGATAAGATAACGCATAACTCACTGACCCACAATGTTCAGATAACGGGCAGCGAGCAAAATCAACTACAGCGTGTGTCAGATAAATTCAAGTCTATATTTTCAAATAAACCGACAACAACTAATGTATACGAACACACAATTCAAATCACGGACGAGAGTAAATTTGTGCGAAAAACGTACCCCATCCCTCTACACTATCAACAGCAAGTTGATGAAGAAGTCAATAAAATGCTGGATAATGGCGCGTGATATAACGCACAGATAGCAATTTTTTGAACCCCATGGTAGTTGTCAAGAAGAAGAATAATGACATTAGGTTATGTCTTGACATGAGGAACCTAAACACCATCACAAAAAAATGCTACGACTGTGCTCCGAATGCGGAAAACCTATTTGTTAAATGCCAGGGGGTTAAAATATATGTCCCGCCTCGATCTCAAAAGTGGATTCTGGCAAATCCCCCTTGCTAAGGAATCACGTAAATACACGGCATTTCTGTACCGAAATAAATGCTACCAATTCAAAGTAGTCCCCTTTGGATTGGTAACAAGCTTAGCCACCATGGTCAAGTGTTTAGAACTAGCTTTAGGTCCTAAAGTGGAAGATTTTGTTAGCGTATTCGTGGATGACATCTTGATCATATCCAAATCTTTCGAAGAGCATTTCCAACACCTCGAGATCGTCTTTCAAAAATTAAAGGACGCTAACCTGGCCCTCAACCTCGAAAAGTGCGAGTTTGGTAGATCACAAATTAAATTTTTAGGGCATATAATTTCGGCGGATGGAATAACGACTGATCCAGAGAAAATACAAGCGATCATGGAGTTCCCGAACCCCAGGAAACCTATGGACATCCGAGCGTTCCTCGGTCTGACTGGTTATTTCCGATGTTTCACTCCTGAGTATTCCGAAACAACTGAGCTGTTGCTGGAACTTTTACGGAAGAATACAAAATGGAGATTGGAGGAGCGTCACGAGCGTGCCTTTAACGCAACCAAAGATCTTTACAGCAGGAACCTTCACGTATTCCACCCCGAGAAGGAGGGACACGTATAGGACACGTATGTCCTAAATTGCGACGCCTCGGATTATGCCATCGGAGGACTACTCTACCAACGCAATGATAAAGGTGAGCACAAAGTGGTCGCACACATCAGTAGATCGCTAAAAGGGGCTGAACGCAACTACTTCACTTCAGAGAAGGAAATCTTGGCCATAGTCTACTGCGTCAGCAAGTTTCGATACTACCTGGTAGGGCAACATTTCGAAATCCTCTCGAACAACCAGGCCTTATCGTTCATGCTGCGCTGCAAGTTGCCTAACGCTCGCATGTCCCGCTGGATCATGGCCATCCAGGAATATGATTTCACTATTAAATACTGCAAGGCCAGCGAGAACAAAACGGCGGACACCTTAAGCAGATACCCTCCGGTAATGGAAGAGCGACATTCTTCGAATAATAACGAAATACAAAGTCTTGCTGTTAAGTACAAAATAGAAGATAATCTGAAAGGTAAGAAAAAATATTGGTACGGAACAGCAACGGGACACCAAATTAAAACAAATCAGTGACGCGATCCGGGTCCAAGAAAACACCAAATACAAAGTATATAAGAATGTACTATATAAAATTGTTAATGGGGGTTGGAAGGTCATGGTGCCTGACGCGATGGTGGAAGACCTTACCTGGACGTGTCACGAGAGCCTCGCACATGCTGATGCCTATAAATGTTACCTAGCGATGCGGGAGGATTTTGTATGGCTAAATATGGCCAGGAAAATAAAGGCCATACTGCGCACATGCCACGCCTGCCAAACTGCGAAATATCCCAACCAACATACCCAGGTAGAAATGGGTAACATCGTATCAAAAAATAAAAACGACCTCATCTGCATTGACTTTTTAGGTCCACTTCCGCGGGCGGCTCGTGGGATGAAGAACCTTGTGGTTTGTACCGATGCCTTCGCCAAGCATGTCAGCCTGTACGCCATCGGTAGACCTACCACATCTGCGGTAATAAACATCATCCTAAATAAATACTTACCTAAGTATGGCCCCATTAAAAAAATACTGTCTGATCAAGGTAAACAGTTTACGAACACCAAGTGGCACTCTGAGCTAGCAAAACACGGAGTCCAGACTGTACTGACAGCGATCCGGAGACCGCAAGGAAACCTTGCGGAACGCGTCAATAAGGAGTTGGGGAGATTGTTCCGGACTTATTGTAATGTCAACCAAAGTAAATGGCCGGAATTCCTGGAATTTTTCGAATCGGCCATAAATGGCAATTACAATTCGACAACAGGATACACCCCAAATGAACTCCAAACCGGGGCGATGCCAGGACGGATCTGGGAAGGTCACATCGAAAGGATAGCTACTCAGAATGTTCCGATACCAGGCGAAGTAAAGAAACTTGAGACGAGGCGACGCATTAAAAAGTGCGCAGAAGAGCGCACTGAAAAATTTAATGCCGAGCATAAACTCGTGAATTTCAAGACTGGGGAAAGTGTGCTCTTGCGTGCCTTGAATGTTGGGAAAAGGGAGGACAACACAGCCGCGAAGTTTTTCAGGCTATACAACAGTCCATATACCCTATCTGAGCAGGTTGGAAAGAATACTTTCATATTAACCAATCCCAACACTAACCGTGCGATTGGCAAATTTCATGCCTCGTCGCTGAGAAAATATTATACAAAAAATGCATAAATAAATAAATATCAGGATATAGGATGTACGAATGTGTAGCTGTATTTAAAATATGCCAATTTATGTACAAGTGTCATATGTAGGTTAAATCAGAGAGTGAACGTTAATCAATTAGAGATAAGTAATGCAGTCTGATGCGTAGCACGCCATGGGTTGGAATTGTTTACATTGTCGACCTCGTGCACTTGCTATCTGCTTCTCAATATCAACCATGTGTACAGGAAAAAAAAACTGGTCGTTCAGCACCCTGCTGAGGAAAATTCCGACTGACCATCGAACCTTCTTATTGGTGGAAAAGAAGTTACATGGTTATTTTGCGCACGGCACTAGTGTGGTTTCATGCAGGAAAGTGCATAGAATTTGCAAGGGCATGCATAGATGGTTATCTATGGATGTCTTATCTCAAGTAGAATTGCGTTTTATAAAGAGTTTTATATTTTTAAAAAATCATATTTTAACGTTATAATACGATCAGGAAATATAGGGAAACTGTAGCTAATATAATAGTTTATGTCCAGTTCAAGTGTCAATATGATCGGATAATTATATCACGCACGGCAGGGAAAAAACGTTTATCACGCGCGCACATTTCTACTGACACAGTACATGATTAAATAGAACATAAAATAATAAACAGTTTGACTTATACTACTTCCTTATCCGTTCTAAGATACAAAACGTATAGCGAAAAACCAAATCTAACAAAATACCATTTAAAACCTGAATGTTTATCGTCCGTGTATTTAGATTAGCCTGCACTGCTTATCAGGATCCTGTGTTTTATTGCAATATATGTATACAAAATATATATATATATAATATATATACAAAATATATCAATACAATCGCATAGTAAAAACATTAAAAACTGCAGGAACGGATAAAGGTATAGTTCCGATGCCGCTAAATATCATTTGTTTATTTACTTGTTACTATGGTAATTAATTCTGGTCTCCATAGTGTTGCAACAGCATCACTTTAACAGCCACTATCTTTACGTCCATCTGGAACCACAGTCTGTCACAAACGTCACACGCTTGTCCAAATTCATTATTAAAGAAGGTTTTGTGGATGTGCTTTGTAGCTAACTGCCACGTTTTGCTGAATTCGATCGTCTGATATACTTGCGAAGTCGGGCGCTCTTCCTCATCCAACTCGACTTCAGTATTTATTTCCTTGTCTTTTAAGCGTTGCCGGTAAATCCTCTGACGTCCGGCATTGGTCATTTTCGGTTTTTTGAATTCCCCATGATTTTCTCTACTCTCCTGTATGCGTTTACGATACTTTTGAGCACGTTTAGCATCCATATACCGCGACATTTTGTCCGAACACACGATTTTTACAACTTGAATTACGATTATTCAAACCTCTTAATAATATCACCGGTATTACGGTACACTATGTAGATAGCACTCGATGAGCCAATTTTAACGACACCTCACTCAACGTTCTATCGCATCGGAAACCGGAGAAATACTAATTTTAGTGCGCGCCGAGCGGCGCAATACATTTCTATTTCTCCCCCCCCCGCTCACCCCGCGCCGGATAATGCAATAGCCCGCTTATATTGTGCTATTTATTATCTTTGTTCCTTTATCTGTCGAATGGTGCCTCATATAAGCGTGAATCTTTTGTCCTTTAGATAATATTTCAATTTCAAACGTGACGTGAAAACGAAACGCTCGATTTTCTGGTTGGGGGTGCCTATTGCTGGCCTGAAAGGTAAGACGTATTCTACGTGAAAATTGAATACTGTGTTAAAGACATACGACTCTCGTATATTTTATATATACAGTGTATATATATATATTTTTTTTTTATAGCGACGTTCGACCGTGTCGTCTTCGATTACGATAAATCTCAGCAAAATCAACTGGTGTACGTGGTAATGAGTCGAGTGACCCCAGCTTGAACGGTCTTTACATAACCAACTCACGAGAAGATTTTAAATTTTATCACGGTATGGGAAGCACGGCTCCGATGGTGAAGCAAATTCGAGACGAATATTCCAGATTGCTACAACACCGGTTGCCTACGAAAACACAGCAAGTGCGATGCTTCACGTCCTCCCACGAGGTGGAAGACGAAGAGGATAGTGGAAGAAAAGAAAGCGCGATCACGGTTATAATCACCAACATTAACGCCCAGAGTTTGGTCGCACACGCTGCTGACATCGCATCCGATAGTCAACTTCTAAAGTCGGACTATCTCGCGATTACGGAAACGTGGATGGATTTAGACAACCCGGTTCAATTGTCAGGCTTCGAATTGAAGGAGCAAAGAGACAACGGTTCGCAGTCAGTGTCGCCCAACAGTAGAAAGCGATGACGGACGCCCGGAGGTGTCGCAATTTATAGAAATATACGCAGTCCCACCGAATATCGAGTGATTGACATCAACTTGAACAACAAGAAACAAATGATCGATACCGATGGTGGAGACATGTGTCTTGTGGACATCACGCTAAATGGGAAATCGAGATTCGTACTCGGGTGCTCTTACATCCACCCGAACGTCACCATTTCCATTCTCAAGACGTTTCTATTCGGTAATATGATTAAATATTCTGAAAGAACGAATAAAATATTTGATGATGTGAGCGTAGACACCGACGTGCCAATGGTGATCATGGGGGATTTCAACGTCGACGCACAGACTAATTTACCTGCGCTGGACTTCATGAAGGAACAATTCAATTTAGACCACGTGCCGTCGCCACCGACTACGCTGGGTAACATCACCATCGATTTGACTTTCACCAGAAACATCAGCGTTGATATCTTACCTTATGTCAGCTACTTCTCCTATCATAGGCCCATTATAAATAAAGTCTTGCTTGAACCAACTAATTAACTTGTGTGATGATTTTGCAAATAAAATTTTGTACTTTGTAAACTAAATATGTGTTTGTTCATTTTATTCATAACACATTAGCAACCCTAAAGCACACAGACGGATTCTACGCTCTGAAGATTTGCGGCCGTGGCTCCGACACAGCTCCCGCCGACTTTTTTAATTAGTTCAACTTGCCTTTGTTACGTTTTTCAAGTGCACATGACGTCACCAGGCTATATCGTCACGATCTAATAACGTTTTATATGTTTTACTTTATTCAGTAACTAATGTGTGTAGACTTGAATAAGTTTGGCCATTTTTTTTCTTTTTCGTTCATAACTCTGAATACCACATTTAACATGTGCATCTATGTGATATCACCTAAATGAAAAGTTGTTATATAACCTACATTATAAACTTCGAGCATTTACAGTATTTCTGTTACGCCTTTTTCTATTCTCAGAATAAGTTATTTTTTAACGCATTTTATATTTTAAATGTATTCCTCTCTTATTCCACATAACCTGCCTTCAATCACCCCCACCAAATTTAAACAGTTATTTTGAAAGGACGTTTTAATGAGTATGGGTTCTTCTTCTTCTGAAACGATCTAATCTTTTTTCTTCTTGTTTTTTAACATGATAATGTTTTTAGGCTGGGGCTCATTCCACAAAATGCATGATGCAAAATGTGTAACGTCATCGAAAAATGTAACGCTCCAGGTGATGGTAACACTATATTTTAACATGATTATGTTTGTTATATAGTAAATATACTTGTTATATAGTAAATATTTGTTATATAGTTACATAGAAAACGTGATAATTATATACAGAACAGGAGAGTCTGCAGTTTATGCACATTATACGTTTCAAAAGCCTAAAAACATTATCATGCTTCGATGTTTCGGTTTCGTCGAAATTCTTTTTTTTTAGGCTGGGGGTCAGTCCACAAAATGCGTGATGCAAAATGTGTAACGTCATCGAAAAATGTAACGCTCCAGGTGATGTTAACACTATATTTTTTCCACACTTTCGATTCCCCACAGTCTAGAAATCTTCGGTTTCTGTCGTTTTAACATCGCTGAACAGGAGAGTCTGCAGTTTATGCACATTATACGTTTCAAAAGCCTAAAAACATTATCATGCTTCGATGTTTCGATTTCGTCGAAATGTTTTTTTTAATTTTATGATTTTAATTATTTTTCTGTATTTTCTACTATAATATTAAATTATAGCATAGCCTATATTTGTAACAAATATGTTACAAAGCATTATAAAACATGCGTAAATAGGGAAGTTTGAAAACAGACAAATAAAAAAGTCAATACAGGTAAGTTATGTGCGCAGTTTTAACAGTTTAAACAAACTAATTTGTTTTTGTTTTAGGTTTTGATTCCGTCAAAGTCTGTTTTATTACCGTTATGTCATTTTTGTACTTTTTAAATAATTTTGAAATTTTATGATTTATTTGCTTACAATAAAATTAACATATGCCTACTGGCGATGGTCACATGGATCGTTGTGTTTGAAGAGTGGAAACAGAATAATTGAAGTCAAATGAAATTGGTATTTATAATTTCAAATACAGTTGAAAAACAGACACTCATATAACCAGTCTCCAAGTTTACGATTGTCCAACACACAGTAATGCAATGCACAATAAATGTCATTCATTTAACAGAGTTACAGTAAATAATTCAAGTCACCAATTAACGCACGCAGATCTAAGCTTCACTAACTCTGCTTCTGAATCCCCCCCCCCCCGCCTGTAGCGTCGATGCCGGTAGCTGGTCGACAATGATTTTGTTAAATGCTCAATTTTTGCTAATTCTTATGTATTTTTGGGTACTGATTTTGAATATGTATTCAGAATTTCTCCATCAGCCTCATTTTTTTTTACCGGCCCTTTTTTTCCGTAAGTACCATGCGTTAACTCCATACGCATAGAATTTTGTGAACTTAAATAATATCAACTAAATAGCTTCTTTGCTTTATTTATGGTAGCAAATAAATTAATAAGTCAATTATGATTATTGTTTGGGTTAGTGAATAGTCATCATTATTGTTATTTACAGACTAATCAAAACAAACAAGAATGTATGATTCATCTCCGTAACAGGCAGTCTGAATTTTAAACATTTCTTGTCCAGTACGACGTCTAGTGTCGATTCTTTACTGGAAGCTTTGGGTCAAATGCACCATCCTGAAGAAAGGCGTCTATTTATAGACACTTCAAAGCTTAGTTTGAAAGCAGTCCTACTTCACAATCGAAATAAATACCCATTAATCCCTATATTTTATGCTGCTCACATGAAGGAGTCATACAAAAACATGAAACTTTTATTGAGCAGAATTCAGTATGAGAAATATTCATGGTGTATTTGTGGACATCTGAAAGTGATAGCACTTTTACTTGGATTACAATTTGGGTACACTAAATTCTGTTGCTTCTTGTGTGAATGAGACAGCAAGGATAGGAAGAATCATAACAAAAAAAAGCAGTGGCTAAAAAGAGAGGCACTGACTGTAGGAGAGAAGAATGTTGTAAGTCAAGCATTACTAAAACCTGGAAAAGTTTATTTCCTTCACTACAGATTAAGCTCGGTTTAATGAAAAATTTTGTTAAAGTAACTGATCGTAATGGTGCAGGATTTCAGTTTCTAAAAATCAATTTGCTAATATAAGTGATGCTACGATTAAGGAAGTATATTTGTTGGACCACAAATAAGAAAACTAATGGATGATCCTGAATTTGAAGTAAGTTTGAATAATTTTGAGGTTGATGGATGGAAATCATTTCAAAATGTGGTTAACAACTTCCTAGGAAACCATAAGGCGTATAACTACTGAGAACCTGTAACTGAGGTTCTTCAAAACTACAGAGAACTTGAATGTAATATGTCACTCAAAATTTGTTTTTTACAATCGCATTTGGATTTTGCGCCGTGAGTGACGAAAATGGTGAACTCTTTCACCAGGAGATATCCACCATGCAAATACGCTATCAGAGAAAATGGAACCCAAAAATGCTAGCTGACTACTGCTGGAATCTAAAGAGGTATCTACCTATAGCAAGTTACAGCAGAAAATCCAAAAGAAGAAGATTTTAAATAAGTACAAACTGAATGTAACATATTGTTATATTACTGTCACATAATTTTCTTTTTTCAAGAGAAAAATTGTTAATTACTAAAAAATTGTGCCCGATAGGAAAAAACGGTTAAAATATTTGAAATCAGTGCTGAAAGTACCATAAGTATCAGTTATTCATTTTCATTTAACAAACAAAAATTAAATTTTTTTCACTGTAATTGACCAACGTCTGGAAGGCGTGTCTGTAACGATTCAGAGCGTTGCGTAATTCTACTGCTCACAAAGTGAGTGCAAAGCGTCGTTTTCTCTCTTCTCAACATGCTCCCTTCTTAGGCCTGTTTGCCCATAACTGTCAAATTCTCATGCTTTGTTTGTCTTAATTTCGACTCTGAAAAGTCCTCTTTCCACATCCAGAGCACTTTCTCCGTCACTCGCAAACATCTCTTCTTCGATTGTATATGGCATTCCCATTTCGCTATCAATGTCATGAGTAACATCTTCAGCAACCTTTCCTGATCCCTTAACAACTGTCTTCCTATTTTCAAGCTTTTCCATACCTTGTACGTACAGTACGAATTTTCTTCCTACTCCAACATTTAGTTTACTTGTAGCCAATTCTTTCTCTCCAGCGGCTTCCCCTACAGTGTCTTCCTTTAACTCAGGAACAAGCGCTAGCCTTTCCGCGACGACCAAAGTTGTTTTTCGATCACCTCTTCTGTTGTCACACAATTTAGCACTTCGTTATTCTTTTTTTGTTCTGTTTCCGCAGCCTACACTAAGAGTTCACACTTCTCTGCACCTGTCAACTCCTTCTTCGGCCACCGTCACTTAAAGTTATCGAATGGTTTGTTGTCCCATTGTTTCAGCTGTAAAAAAATAATCTTCTCTTGACTAAGTCTCAGGACATTCTCTGTAAAATCCATTACAAATCGTAGTCATTCATAATGCCTTGTCAAGAATCACTTCATCGACAGTGCCAGACACGAGCATGTGGTTATTAAACCCGAAAAGACCCAGGCTTAATCGTACATCAACCTCTCCTAACACTTTGACCAGAGTTCCATACGTATGGTAAAAGAGTTCAACTGTGGCTAGAGGTGGCTGATTATACCAGGGCACACAATACACACTGTAGCGAAAGTGTCAACTGTGAAAGCGGCTGCTTTACCGTCAACAAATACATTAACAAACAAGTAAGTTTCCACTGACCTTATGAAGTGTAGCGACATTGTGCTGCTCTAGATTTTACTTAAGCGAGCAGCAGCTTCAAATTGGCAAAGATAAGTCGTTCAGTGAGTGCTCCCATCAAACGTGCGGCCTGGGCGTGAACTGGCTCCACTACAGCTAGTGGCGCTTTTTCTTTGCTCTTACTTTTTGAATCTTTTCCAGGGTTTATTAATGGCCTTTGATTGTCAGATATTTCTGTCATTAATTTTTCGACTTCAATTTTAATTTGTTTGATTGCGTTTGTAATCGAATCTTCTATATTCGTTATATTTGTTTTCATAGTGCACACAGATTTTTCTATTTCAGATACCATATAAACTTGTTTGTTCGTATCACCTCGCAACAGGTAGCAGGTAGCAGGTAATTTTGCAGTGGTATCCTCTTGTACGGACGCCATAATATCTCCTGCTTTATGTTTAAATTCTTATTCTTGGCGTTTCTCTGTTGCGTCATTTTCACGCTTACTTTTTTCGTCCTATCGTTTTACTGCTTTTTCTGCTTCCCGTCGACATTTCTCTTTCATCCAAGCACGTAAAGTTCTGTCAAAGCCAATTGATTGCTATGCATTTTTTTCCTATAACTAGTCACACATACCAAGTTGTTTTACGATGTAATTATCCTCTGATTTCCACCGTTGAAACATTATACTGAGTTCTGATACCAGAGAACCGACCGTCGTGTTTGAATAAGAATAATTGATACCAAATGAAATTAATACATACAACTTCAGTGACAGGTTAAATAATCAAAGACAACAGCAAATACCCATATACAACAATTCTTCATGTTCACGATTGACCAACACGCCATAACGTAACAAACAACCTTATAAAAACTGATCCGCTGCTTCGGGAACGGCGCTTTTATCCAGATTGACGTATCTTCTGGAACGATCTACAGCGTTGCTTAATTCTGCCGCTTACACATGATTGCTTGGAGCGCGATCACGTGTTTGCTGCACAAGGATGTTCGGATGCGAGTCTCCTTTGCACGATTTGGCACGCAATAAGGTTTTTGATAGCGTGTAGGTGCGGCTCTGTGTGTTTCCCTTTCGCCCGCAAGAACTTAGAGCCGCACTAGCGTGCCGGCGAGTTGTCATACTGAGGTGGACGGCTCCCGCAGCACTTGCACAGCCTCTGAATGACAGCCGAGGCGACTTGATCAGAGCCTGTTCTTTTGAGTATAGTTGCAGATGGTAAACTAGCCAAGCGTTGGGTGAACGCAGTCAGTTGACGCCTCACTCGTAATAGACCTAGTCAGTTGCGGTCAGGATGAGCACTTTACCCCATCAGTTGCTACGAAGTGAAAAATTTAATGTCGTAAGTAGCTGGGATGTTTTATATTATTAAATTAAGTATACTAAATTATGTAGATCTCGAGTTTACATTTGTAATTCTTAATTGTCCCGTGTTATTTCCTATACGCTGCGTGTTCTTTCTGTTTAATTGTATTTGACTCTACAAACCGAATGAGATGGAAATAACTGACAGAACTTTGTAATTTTAAAGATCTATATTTTACTTATTTAACATAGTATAAATTTAGCTATTTAATTACTCAAAATTTAGTAAACTTATTAATTTAAAAATCCATGTCAGCGTCATAATTTATGTTATTGCTTTAGAAGACACAACTCTAGGTTTTTGTTATTCGTTGAGCGTGTTTCAACTTTTTTTTCTATCGTGGAAGAAAATATAATACCAATTCTATCCTGTGTATATATATTTTTTTTAACGCCTCACGTTGTACGCGTCAGTTATGTAATCTCAAATATGTAAATCAAAACAAATAAATAAATAAAAAATAATTATTGAATAGGCTGGGGTAATGGATAGGCCTCTAGTTATGAACGCCTATTAGCTAAAACACAAAATTGTTTTCTGTATTAATTAATTAACTCCCTTG
The DNA here is from genome assembly GCA_034769895.1 of Magicicada septendecula. Lineage (NCBI taxonomy): Eukaryota > Metazoa > Arthropoda > Insecta > Hemiptera > Cicadidae > Magicicada > Magicicada septendecula. The sequence continues at coordinate 1,030,324,764 of CM068367.1, read as the reverse complement.
TTGTATTAAAATCGAGTCCCTAGGCCTCGTTGTTAAGTCAAATTATGTAAATAAATTATCAGTTAGTTTCTTTATTATTCTTAAGGTATGTCAGTTCTTCGTTAACGCTTCACTAGGCGCTCAGTTTTGAATGCACTGTTTCTGTTTTTTAATATCACTGGTATAGATATCACTGGTAGAGATACTTACGGGTTTTTATCTTTATTACAAATAATTAATTCGGTTTTTGTTTCTTTGATATAGAATTAAAATAAAATTTGTTGAAAAATGAACATTAATTAAAATCAAAATATTATCGTTGCTTGCCTGGAAATACAAATTTACTCTTCAATTCTCATGAACGCCAGCACTCGTAATTTGAGAAATTATTAATTATTAGAAATAATTACACTTGCACAAACTCAATTCTTTTCAATATTTTTTATTGAGGTTGAAATCCTTTCTTTTTTTAAATAAAAATAAATAAATAATTCTTAACATGAATTACCCCGGCTTGGTATATTAATGTTCAGCGGTTGGCACTTTTGATTGTATTCGATCTCAGAATGGTTATCTGTTTACACCATGTAAATATAACCACGTGTGTTCTTTTGACTACAATAATTATTGAGAAAATGTCAATTAGTGAAGTACAAAACATCACAGTTTAAAATTATAATATGATATAACAAAAGAATAACTTATAACTATAGTACTGAACAGTTCGTGAGTGCCGAACAGTGTCTTTTTAGGTTAAGGAATACTACACGTCTTTAAAACACAGAAAAATAATTACTTAACCACTAAACAATACAACAGTGTTAGTGTTTGATAGTTCAGTGTTTGTGAAAAAATAGTTCACTAGTGTATATAGTGTCACAGGTTGGTTTATAATAACTGGTAAAAGGTTTTTTTAACTTGAATTAATATCACAATATTTTCCTTTTTATGTTCACACTTTGTTATTCGTTTTGGGTTGTTTTCACTATATAATTCATTTATTATGATTTTAACAATTCACGATATAGATTTATCACTCGATTATAATTTAACTCAGGTTCACTGTACACCTAACCTGTCTGATGTTCGAGTCCGATTGCAATTTCGTGTCCAAAAGTGTTGCGGAGGCTTCGATCTTTACTACTCGAGGTTTAACAATCAACTAACTAGCTTGGGTTAAATTTTGGGGCTTTCTGGTGCAAAATATGCGAAATTCCCATTGGCTGAAACTCCAAGCATTGTCATCTCATGGCGTCGGTTTTTCTTGTCAAAATTATATCAAAATATTAATTTTAACTTACCTATCTTATGCTAGGTACAATAGTAATAAAATTATAACCAATTAAATCCTCTTTCTCTACTGATCATTTTGAGATCTCACAATATAGGTTTTTGTTCAGTATTTCTCAAAGTGACATTTTTTTAATTTTGGCCTAATATAATACGAGATTTCATGTTTAAAAGTATTCTTTTTGATACACACCCATTTCCCTTTACTTTACATATGATCTTAACTGTTAACAAAATTGATTTTAATACTAATTATAATAAATGTGAACATTAATTTCTTATAAAACATATTGATTGTACCATAGACATAATATTGTCTAGTGTACCCTGGAACATTATCTATTTCTTAATGTACAAATGCTTATTTACAACACATAATAATATTAAGTATCTATTCTTTATCCTTAACAGTTCTTTTTTACCTTCCCTGAAGTAAATGCAAGTTCTATAAAAATAGCATTGAATCAAACAATTTTAACTCATCTACTACCAATAATCATTATGACCTATTACCTAAAATAACTACACATTCTCGAAAATAACATCTTACTGAACAAATTCTCAGTTAGTCTATTACAAATAATTATTATTACCTATTCCCTAATATAATAATCAGTTCATGTTTCATATTCCTATTACTACAAATATTATATAACACTATTAATTACATCTTGGTACTTCTTCAACATATAATAATGGTCATTCTGACAAACTGGATTACAATAATTAGTTTAACAAATATTACAGAACATTATTAACTACATCTTGTTAGTCCTTTAAAACATAATAATTGTCATTTTGACACCTCAATACTACAATAATTATGTAACTATTATAACAATTTCCAAACATACAACACGCGAATATCCTACGTTACTTACCCCGCTGACTACGATCTTTTTACGAACTTACCGTATTATAAAAACCAGAAGATCCCAAACTCTCAAGGCCGCCACCACATTTGGAAAAGGGAATGTGGAAACCTTTTTACACTCTTCCCATTAAAACAATTGAGTTAATTTAACTCCCTTAATTCAAAAACGTTCACAGGCTCGTTTAGGCGAGTTTTTTGGCACAGAAATAGGTTTTGGTAATTATGCGTAATAATAACTACTCTAACACATGTTTATGATAACAGCAAATCTTATTTATTATAATCAAAAGTTAAATTCTTTCTGTTTTTCTTACTTTCTTTTACGTGATACTATTAACAATATTATAAAACATAAAATTACATAACCAAATTTTCGTATACAAATTTTTATCTACAAACCAGTACTTTCTCTTTTACTTTTTCTTTCTCCCCTTTTTCTCTCACACACTCTCACTCTCTTTACACATCTTTTTAACCGTCTTTTTATTGAGCTCTTATTTATTTTGTTATTATAGTTTTCTTCTTTGTCACTGTTACTTATCTGTACTCTGTATCCAAATGTTGCCCACTATTACGTTGCAAGTCCCCTTTTTATTCAAACGCCAAAATTTACGTTTTAGAACTTTTTATATCACTGTTCCATGATAATTAAAATACTCTTTGGTAGGCCTACCGTACTTGACTGCGTAGGCCTCCCGACACTATTGGCCGACATATGTATTGGCCACGAGGTTCAACCGGGTGTCCCCTCGTCTCCCGCCTTCAAGCATCGAAGCTACTAGACGTTTCTCGACTCCGGAAGTTCGTTGTAACATTGAAAACACGTGGAGCTCTCATGATCCAAGCGTGACATGATGATAATTATGCAAATACCTCACCTTATACGGTAATGTCTGTTCGACTTAGGACATGAGTCACGTACTTCGTTATAACTTCCAATACCTCCCTAACAATGGATTTCATAAAATTATTACATAAAATGGTTATGCCCCTTTTGTCCCGTTACAATTAGTCCAGCAAATATAACTAATTAACTATGCATCTTGGTAATTCTTTAAAACATAATCGTTGTCCTTTTGCTAACTCTATATTATAATAGTTTTAATGTAATAAAACCTTATTTACACATTTAGGTAATACAATTTTTCCTCTCTAAATTGTCTATATGTTCATTTATCATTGGTAGATACAACTACCTAATCCAGTCATACTGTTTTTATTACATTTTATACCTACTACTAAACAATCATTATTTAAGATAACTGATTGATGGATGTACACACCTTCACTTCACAGTTCAATGTTAATCAGCTATACTTGATATTATAGGGCTTTTACCTATTCTTAATATAATTTACTATATAGTCTTTACTTGAACTAGTGGTTACAAGGTTTTAACTAGACATGTTTAGTATTCTTTTATTATATTCTATCATTATTTAGTCTTAACTACACCTATTAGTACATATAATTTACTATATAAGCTTATTACTTCTCTGTTGTTCTGTACTTCAATAGAAATGGGTTTCAAATCTTTATTTTTAGGGAACCGTCACGTTTCAATATACAATGACAACATATTATACCTCTTATATGTAGCATATAAACATCAAAACATGACACACATATTAAAAATATTAAATCATTTAAATTGCGTGGGTGTCTGATAAGAGTCTCAACTTTTAACTTTTCTTAAAATTTTTAAGTCATAGAAAATCATTTACGAAGGTATTATTATATTTATTAAATCAACTGAAAGTCTACTATTAATATTTCTATAAAATAATATCTACTTTAAGTAAAATAATTATTATTTACAACAGAGCACCCATTTTCAGTTAACCATGGTGTGTGTGTACGCGCGCGCGCGTACGCGTTACCATGAATTGATATGTACGTACATTGTTCGCATCTTTGTTTCTTCTGCGTCGGACCAGAATAGTAACTGAACATGAAATGTATCCTGCATTTCAAAATAGTTTAAATGTGGAAGAGATTAATTGAACAAGTGTTAATGATTTGTATTTACAAACATGAGTGCAATTTTAAAATAACATTGTTTGCCGTGTTCGAGTCTTCAGTTTCAAGTATTCCAGCGTTTCCTTCAAAGCAGCGACGACTTTAGGTGTTGGGAGTTTATTACGGTATCGAAGTTACATAAACTACGGAAACAAATATTTCCATATTAGCGAATACTCTTTGTGTAGTAGTTTCACTGTGCTTACACATTTCGTGCAATATAAGTACAAACATCACATATTAGTCGCATTATATTTTATATATCAATATGTTCGGGCACTGTACATAATATCCGTGTAGCGCGTCCAGTTTTCAACACTTGTTTTGTTTTAATTAATCTCTAATATACAAAATGAAATTTTAGCTCTTTGTCTCTGTATTCCATTTATTAATAAGTATCTAATTACGTCCGTCACACAAAACACAGTACACATCAACAACAATACACTTCATTTAAAATGAACGCAATAATATGTCAGTCAGCAACGGTCGATATTAACAATCCGTGTTATTACTAATGATGAAATACAATTCTGTTGTATAGCAGAATGTAACGTTATATAATTTAGTTAATGTAGGACCACTGCCTCTGTTTAACACTAAGTATTTTAAGATTTTTGTCTCTAGCCCATTATAATTTTTGTTGTACGTATATGTAATATACAATAATTTTGCAGAAATGGTGAGAAAAAAATATTGTAGAATTCCTTTTTCATGTTTATAAGCAGGTGTGGACAATAAATTGGTTCAAAAATTTAGTTAAATTGTAACTATTGTATTAGATTTAGAATTGTGACGTGAGACATCTTAAATTGTTCATAATTTGTCCCTATATCCACGTAAGTGCCTCCCTAGTGCGTGAGTGCGCGTATGCGGGAATAAATTAAGTGACTATTAACGTATCGAAATGAAACTTATATAGAGTATAAATCATATTTAACGCTACTGTTTTCTGATGTCGTATGAATAATTAAAAATATTTTAATATGGTTTTTATACAATTTCATATTTTTTGTTTTATACATTTTGTTGAATATTTTAGTGAGGTCGTAAAACAGATAACGATCGGACATAATCCTTCGATTTTGTGCAAAACCTGACAAAAGCTTATATTATCAATCTTTATCTATGACTTAGAAAGCAATTTCAACCAAGAACCCTCGATATGTCAGTCAGATCGCGAAATTATGGTCCGGCAGTTTTTCAGAAAGCGTGGACCATAGCAGACGAACCCTCTGTGCGAGGTACCGCGAGCTAAGTGTCATGTGAAACTTACCAATTATTATAATTTTCAAATACCAGTCTGAGATTAACAGACATCTTTAAATCCTATATTACTGGGATGATGATAATATAAAGTAATGCGGGTCAGTGTCTTATAGTACTATCCGTGTTAGCGCAAGCTGTCCGCTTAGGTAAGTTATATCTCATCTGAAGTTATAACTCAAGGGTACGCGAGGACGCTTCAAGATTACAATAAGTGCAAGAACAGCGCCATTAAGTAATTAAATTACTAAACCCGTATAAACGAACACTGAGATAATAATATTAACCAAATAGTTAGCATATCTAGCGGGTAGATGTGCGAAGTTAAGTGAACCCACAGTGGATCGCAGAAACGTCGCAGCCGAAATCAACGCACTCAAGCAGACAGAGCTAAGTGTGGAGTTCATCAGTCAAGTAACATCCAGTAAGTTATAAACATTTATAAAACACGTTAATTACAATTTCTATGTTAAAACAATAAGTTAATTTCATTTTTGTAAGATTATTACAAACATATAAGAGAATTTACTTAGATAATATTCAATATATATGAACCTCCATGATTTTTTTTCAATAATTCAACATATGCAACCTATATGTATCATTGCTAAGATACATTGCATATGTTGTATTTGGGCCCCCAACTGTTGGGCAAGGATTGAATTTGTTATTCAAACGTTTAGACAATAAATACAATCAAGATACGTTGCAAATGTGTGTGTGTGTGTGTGTGTATGTGTGTGTTGATATTATTGTCGCGTATTAATACCATTGCTAATGACCAGGAGTCGTTGCAACGTAGGTGCTATAACTTTTTCCCATATAACAGTTCTGTCTATGAACCCTTTAAGCCTGCGAATGCTGTTCATTTCTAACCCCGAATTCCTTCGTGAAAAGTACTGTTCTCCTCTCTCTGCCGTATGCGATATTAGGCTGGCGAATTCTCTACTTTTTATCTTAACGAATCACTGAATTCTCGCATTCATATCTGAATTTGTCTTAAGTTGGTTTTTTTTTAAATCTCGTCCACTTTGATGACTCGCCTCCCTTTCGCCTTCATTTTCAACCTCAATGCTTTAAAAAAAAGTCTACGCTGAACAAATGCAGCAGTGGATATTTTTCAACTTTAAACTAATTTAAAAGCATTTCCTCTCGCAACGCTTTGAATGTCTTTTTACGGGAAAAATCTGTCTTTTTTAATACATCAGACTTAATTAAAATTAGATACAAATGGTATGGCCTGTATTTAACTTTAACTTCGTCTATTATCATAATTTGACAATAGAGTTCTACTAAACATTTTGAATAGCCCTACTAATGTAGAAACCTGCAACCTGAGTTGTGCAGAGCTAATGAAAGAATTGCCCCCACTTAATTAGTATTGTATGCAGTGAGTAGAGAGAGAAATCACATCAGTGTTTGTTTGCTGTCTCACACACACACACACCTACAACTGATGTACACATTACGAATCCCTGTGCAAGACTTTTGCACATGTGCGACATGTGCCTTTTAAATTGTATTAGCCTCTCAAGAAGGAGTTTGTGTACTTCACATTTCACTCTCAACGTCCAAAAACAATTGCCAGGAATACAAAATCGTATATGCCTTCGTTCGTTATGTCGCTGCGTTCTGTGAATCAAATGTGAATGTGAAACACACAGAACTTGTAAAATCACGTGCCGCCCCCGTCTGCCTACCAGCGATTATTCCGCGTTACTAGACCTTAGCCCCTGACGCATACCGACTGCTTCGTTTATTTCCGTAATTCTTCGTAGAGCTGAGTAAGGCGCGAATACCCAATTTTTACCCAATGCTACGAGCAATGTACGAAATCCTCCGATGTTGAATTAGGCGGGAAATGTACAGTAGAACACACAACGTGCTGTTTAATGTAATGTGTGTTAAGTAATAGTGTGTCGGTAATTATATTATTTGTAACACCAGCGTGTTTGTAAATAAACTGTGACAGTAGTTCGCTTTTGAAATATTGCTTTACTGTTTCATTTTAATTATCTGTGGGTGTTAATTAACAGCGTGTGACAATCATATATTAATTATAATTTTATTCTTTAATATCACTGTGATTATATCAAATAAAACTGTCTCCGTAGTTCGTTTTATAATATACATTTTTATTTCATTTAAATTATCTGTGCGTGTGTTCATCGAGTTTGTTGTGTGATATTTATTTGTCAATTTTGTGTGTGTTCATAATCTAGTTTTTATAGCTTTTTAATTTTTGGTTTATTAAAGTGAGTGAGCTTAAACAATACATGGGTATGTTCGGAGTGCGGTAAGGATTGTGAAAATGTAGAGAATCTTAGCCAGCATTCGAAATTACATCCCGAAAAAGTAAACAGTGAAGTGCCGGTTTTGAGCAGTTTGAAGTCACGTACACATCAATGTAACATCTGTGATAAACAGTTTAAGCATGGATACACATTGAAGCGTCATGACCGTGAATCACACGGTACAGGGGTACAGAGGATCCAGACACTTCTGAATTCGGCACTTATTTTGATCAAACATACTCCAAAAATACTCAGTCTTGGGCCAACTGTCATCGACTTCAAGGAGGTCTGAACACCAACATGGATATCGAAAGAATACATCATACAATTAAATATATATTTACACGGCAAAAAGGTAAAACGTTTGGACAAAGCGATAATTGCTCTAATGTCTTTCGTCCGCGATAAGTTGTTTGGTAGACTTATTGTTTTAAGCAAAGGCAAATTAACTACTAAGTTGAAAGACATTAGAAAAAGACATAAGTCCATCACAGAAATCGACTTTAACTTAATTATCAGAGAAGAGACAGGCAACGGGCGGAAAGTACCGCCGTCTTCTGGCGTGAAAGAGGTATATTTAGTACATGAAAATGATGTGCATTGCAAATGTAATTTTATCTGTGTAGACTGTGATGTGTATATACAGACATATTCATGCACATGTGTTAAATGTAATATGTGTAAACATATTCATGCTGTCTGCAGGATTAACAAAGCAGGGCGTAGATTGCAGTCGAATGTTAATAGTAACGAAGACGATGGTGACGATCGATTGTTCATACGGAAAACGAAATTGATACGACAGAAAAACAAGAAATTTTATCCCAAGTCAGCAAAAGAGAAAGTTTTTTGACATGTATGGAGACTTTAAAAGAAGCACTCAAAGGGGATGTAATTGAATTAATTAACAGTGTAACCACATTAGAAGAACTGGAAATGATTAAACGACAAACTGCTGCTTTAAAAGCGACATTAAGTGGAATTCGCTCTCGCGTTGCAGTTCAAAATATGCCCAGCTGCTCGACTTCTCAGAAAAGAAATATCGTGCCACAGAGGAGACTATATTCCACCAAATAAAGGAAATTAACCACGGTACTGTTATGGTAAAGCCCAGTGAAACCGACATACAGAATGCTGCAAAAAAAATGATTGTTATAAAGTTAAAGTAATTTTTAATAATTTTTAAGTTTGTTAGTTGTAGTATCATTATACGTTCGCTATTCCTGAAATTATTAAATATTCAGCGCGTGTGTATTTGATGTGCATATAGGACTATGGATTTAATTTTAATAGTGTAGTTTTTTGTAAATAATTATCGATGTGTTTTCGTTCCAATGATTGTCGCGCGTATGCGAACAATCTAAACAATTAGATTCAGCCTGGATCAGCTGCTTTTGAAGTGTGTACAGTCTTAACGTAACCGGATTCGAAAAATGCATATTTTCAATTTTTATATAACAAGAGGTTACTCAGGGTTTGCATTCAACATCTGTTAAATTTTGGCTAAATTATTAATAATAATTAATAAGTAAATGGAGTAAGCTGTCTGTTAAAAATTAGTTACATTAAGTCTCTTTAGTGATGGTTTTTATTTTTAATATTGTTCTAAACAACTTTAAATTTTTATCATTTAACCCGAAATATTCACTATCACTAGTGAATGAATGGTTCACTAGCGCTTACTGTGGTCATTATTTGAACTGCAATAGCTTAGACAATAAATGGCTGTGGCTATTGTAGTAATTGTGCTTGTGATGTTCTAACCTCAGCTTAAACAGTGTATTAATAGTATGTTAGTCATTTACTACAGTGTATTTTGTTATATTGCTAAAAATGTCTAGCCGTAACTTCGTAATCATCCAGATAATTTTTGTTATATTTGTGGTGAATTTGTAGTTAAAAAACACCAAAGAAACATAACTGTTTTTTCGGAAAAGTGTACCTTTCATACTTTGGAGTGAAGTTGAGAGTTCAAGATAAACAATGGGCCCCTCATAAAGTTTGTTATGTTTGTGTAGAGAATATAAGAAAGTGGCTACAGGTAATGAAAAATCTTTTATATTTGGTATTCCGATGATTTGGAGGGAGCCTAAAAATCATTACTGACGATTGTTATTTTTGCTTTTGTGATGTACGTAAAAGGCTATAACTCAAAGAATACGAAAGTTATTGTATACCCAAACCTTCCATCAGCTATTCGGCCTGTGCCTCACAGTTCACAGATTCCAGTTCCTATGCCACCAGAAACATTAGATGATCCATCAGACGATTCTGATTTGAATGCTGAAGAACAGAACAAGGATAAGGAATTTCAGTGTGAAGAGGATGATAAGTCTCTTCAGTTGTTCACTCAGTCAGAACTGAATGATCTAGTGAGAGACTTAGCATTAACCAAAGAGTCTGCCGAAATTTTAAGCTCCAGACTAAAAGAAAAGAATTTACTGGCAGCCGGGACATCAGTCTATTTGTACAGAAGTAGAGAAAAGGAATTCAGTCCCTATTTTTGACAAGAAGGTGACGTAGTGTACTGCAGTGACATTACCATATTAATCATCAAGTTTAGCATTGAATACAAAGTAGACGATTGGAGACCCTTCGTAGATTCTTCTAAAAGGAGTCTAAAAGCTGTACTCCTGCATAATGGGAATAAGTATGTTTCAGTACAGTTGGCCACTGAGTTCACTTGAGAGAAAGGTATGAGAATTTAGAACTGGTTCTATAAAAGATTAAATACAAGGATCACGGCTGGAAAAAGTATTAACCATGGCTTCTAGGTCACCAGGATGGTTATAATAGTCTACGTATCCATGTTTCCTATGTGAGTGGGACAGCCGAGCGTGAAATCAGCACTAGGACTAGAAAAACTGCCTGCAAGGAAATCTCTTGAACCTGGAAGCAAGAATATTCTATGTAAATGTCTTGTCGACTCGAAGAAAATACTTTTACTTCCACTCCATATAAAACTGGGGCTTATGAAACAGTTTATAAAAGCCTTACCTAAAGAAGGAAACTGTTTTAAGTACCTGTTGACCAAATTCCCTCACTTGTCAGAAGCGAAGTTAAGAGAAGATCTTTGTTGGGCCAGATATACGAAGATTAATGAAAGATGAAAACTTCGTGCTTGCAATTACAGAGGTTGAAAAAGATGGTTGGATTAGTTTAAAAAATGTCATTAAAAACTTCCTAGGAAACAATAATGACCCTGACTACGTTAATATGTTTGAAAGCACGTTACAAAAATTCAAAGCTTTGGGATGCTCAATGAGCATCAAAATTCACTTTTTACATACTCGCCTAGACTTTTCCCCTAAACTCTTGGTGCGGTTAGCGAGGAACAGGGTGAACGCTTCCGTCAGAATGTTAAGGATATTGAGAGACGATATCAGGATCGGTGGAATATTAATATTATGGGAGACTACTACTGGATGGTACACGGTGAAAATTTAGATTTCTCCTACAAGAGGAAAAGCAACAGACTCAGCTTCATGAGAAAAAGAAAAAGGCATTATGCAACTTCCAACTAAGGCAAAGATGTAATAAGTTTTTAAATATATTATTGTGAAAAAACAGATATAATTAAAAACATAGTTTCCAAAAAAAATGCTGTTTTATTTAATGTACTTTCACTAACATTTTCATGATAATATTCCCTAGCCTCACTAGGGAAACGCGTTGCACTAAAAATAACAATGCCGATTGCAAAAACAAATAGTACATGATAGAGAAAAATTGAAGTCATATTTGAAATCGACAATATAAAAAACTATAAAATCAGATAAAATTTTGTAAAAAGTTTTTATGAAACTAAATTTTGCAGGCCTGTGCAATAGATCGCGAGTGTTGTGATTAGTTTCTGCGATGAGTTCTAATTACGAGCAACATTACAGAAAAATCTGGAACACTACCCTGACTCCAAAAAAATTTACAGGCATTGCACAAATGCAATGCAATGCACAGAGAAGGGCATTGAAAATGCTTCAATAAATCTAAAAAATGTATGTATTTATGTTCATTCACCAATCAATGAATTCATTCTTCATTTACCAATGTACAGATTATAAGTTAAATGTAGTCGCATACATAAGCGAAGTTTTATATGTGTACTACGTTATTAACAACAAAGAAGTAGTTTCTATGGAAACTCACCGGTTCCCATTTTCGATCACGCACCAGCGATCGGCCGCAAATGTGCGACACGTCCTTATAAACATTTTCAATGTTAAAATGGTTATGTCTAATCGAAAACGATTCAGCTAGAGCATATTAGAGTTTATTGTAGGAGTGAAATTAACGCTAAATTGACTGGATACAAAAAATAGTAAGTGTTCTTGTTTTAATGCGCGGATTTTTGAACTGATGTAGGTTCACATAAATATTCTGTAGGTATAAATCCTTTTCAGGATTTACGGTCTCTAGCGACCAAAGTTGTTAATTTTCCTCACGCAAGAATCGAGAGGGTCTTCAGCTAAACATTAAATAATATATATTTTTTTTAATCTAGAGGATTTTTAGTTGAAAATAAACGATTCATATCAGTGAATTCAGAAAGATAACCTTCCTTCTTATCCTGAGCGATTTCGTTAGAGTTAATCGTATCGGTTCTTTCATCCATGGAAAACGCCACACCTAAATATCTGAAAACGTCACCACATGCCTGTGTCACTGGTCAGATTCAACACGTTTGTATCTTTGGCTATCGGCATATGATCTGTTTTCTTACTCTTTCTTCAACTTTGACCCCATTGTGAGACTTTTAACATAACCGAGTTGGGCAACACTGAGGAGAGGTGCACTATCATACAGTAGTTGGATATGTGTTAATATACGAAGAAATTAGCAGAAGCATGCTTTGCTCCAAGTCTCATTACGTCTAGGACGGGCGTGTGCCGTGAGTAGTATTAAATTCACAATTAACTTAATTTGATTTTGTCCGAAAACGAGCATTTTTCACTCAAAAATAATAGTTTTCACCTAAAAAATACACATAACAGTTTCATGAACCGATTAAACTCCTATCTACAGGATAAAATTGGTTTTTAATATTCATGTAAAACGTTTTCGCTTTGTAACTATTTTCTTTTAACACACATTTGCAAGGTTGCTAATGGACCTGATAATGGTTTAATAACACCAACGCGTCGGCAGAATTGAACACTACAGTAGCACAGCAAAAGCATTTATCATTAGTGTTTTAAGTTAACCACCAGGTACACTGTATGAAGTAAAGGATTGGTCTTATTCGGCTGTTTGTATAATTTAAACTGTGTAGATTTTGGACGTTTTCAGGACGGCTTCTAATTGATATTTTTATTAAACAGCGAATAAATTTTTAATTCGATCTGGAAATAAGTGATTTTTGGGAAATTGAGTCAAAATGAAATCTTGACTAAACAAAATGCTGTAGATCGTAAGGTAGCGTAGATAGAATGAACTCAGTTTGTAACAGGTAACATCATTTGTCGCTTAATTAGTCCGTGTATTGTCTGCTACTAAGCGTGTCACAGTGAGCTTAGCCATTTTCTAGTGAAGTTCAATTTACTTGAACGGTATATTTCGGAAACGTGTGGCGAGCAAAGTTAGTGGCAAAGATTAGACGAGTAAGTTACTGGAATGGTCATTACTATAGCATACACTATCGTCAATATAGCCTAATTAGTTAGATTCGTTTTCCAGCTGATCAGCAATAGCACAAGGCTAAGTGCATTTCTGGAATGTCTTTGTGACGAGTGACAGGAAATACATAAAATCGTATTGCCTAATAACATAGAGACATATTACCTACAGACACTTACCCTATCTCGATGCACAATGCAGGGATATAATATTTTGCTTTAGTGAAACATTTTAGAAGCAAAGTATAATAGCACGTAGTCTCAGTAGATAAAAAATTAAATTATAATCATTCGCTGAGGGAAGTATTATTATTAAAAAAAAGTAATACAGTATTACGATGGTGGTTAAGCCATACTCATAAAATATCAGATTAAAAACTAAAACTCTGAGTATACTGAGCTCGCAATATTTACTTAAAGATCACGTTTCGTTATCTGATTTTTAATTACTTAATTAAATTCTTGGATTTCGTTGTCCATGACGTGTCCGTTACTTAACTAAATACAACTATTACATTAACGAATCGGAACACAAAGTTTTTTATAAGTAAAAACATAAAGTTTTACCTTAAAACCTGAACCGGTTTTCACCTTTAAAAGGCTTCTTCAGAGGTTGCCGCTGGTAGCGCTGTCCGTCCTGTTGTGGGCGGCGGAATCGAATTTCGAAAGATCGATGTTGTGTGTGTGTGGTGAGATATGTTCGAATAATGCGTGCGATTTGAATTGTGTCTGTTCGTTTAGGATGTCGTTTTTATTTGTTTTCGTGTGTTTGTATATTTCCAGTTGTTCTAGAGTGTCTAGTTTTTGGCCTTTTGTGTGTACGTGTAGAATGTTCATGTTATTGTCGATGTTTTTGTATGCGTGGTTTGCTTCAATGAGGTGGTTTGCAAAGGTTGATTCTGTAGTGGAGTGGAGTGCCTTTGTGTGTTCAATGTATCTCTGTTTGAAGCTACGTCCTGTCTGGCCTATGTAGAATTTGTTGCAATTTCAGCAATTTAGTTTGTAAACACCGGATAAATCGAATTTGTTTTGTGCTTTGTGTGTGTGTTTTGATAGTGTGTGTTCTGTTTTGTTAGTAGTTTTGTAAGCGATTCTGTATCCTGCTTTTTTGAATTTGTGGGCTGTTTTTTCAGTTTGTTTGTTGAAACATCGAAATTAAAAAATTATCCCCTCCCCTTTTAACTACCCTTTTTATTTAAAGATATTTCATCTACCTTCCTACAGTGGATTATTATGACCTTCTTTCAGGATACTTTATTTATCAAAAGTAACTACTTTACTCTTGGTAAAACATAAAACGTTGCAGGTAAACTACCCCTCTTCCTTAACCGATCTTCACCAAAATCAATTGCCTTGAGTCCTCGACAACTCAGACACACATGTAAAAAATTATTTGATTCTGTTTGAATTTGCGGCAGTTATCGTTCGCCATAGAAAACATTCTATACACAGACACAGACACTTTACGGAAAATAACGTTTCTTCACGTTTTGAGGGTATTACAATCAGAATCACTATATCGCTATCACCATACTTCCATTTCCTTATGGAACATGGAAGTAGAAGTGATTTCCTTCCTGGGAAGGGGAGATGCTTTTACTAACGTGTTTCTTCAAGAGTGTACATAAATTTACTACAAACTGTCGTATGTACCAATAAATGCAGAAACCGTAAACTCTGTACATCAAAGAGCTAGGAAATGGGTTGCTGTGCAATATCCTAGAAGTAGCCTTTATGAGAACGTAAAAGTAAAATAGCCGTATGATCGTCACATGACCGTTACATCCAACAACAAACAGCAACATCCCCCTCTCGAGGCAAGCCGGTCATAAAGACAGTAATCAATAAAACATATACACGAAAGCAACCACTGCCGAGGAAACTCAAAATAAAGAATACAACAACTCCGCAGTCAAGTCGAAAGGGACATACGCAATTAGGAGCACTTATAACTCTTACGCAGAATTTTAATAAATTTGTAAATAATTCTCCATTATACAAGGTAAAAATATTGTAATCATACCGAATTTTCACTGTACTTTTAGACATAAAATATGTATTCTCTAAATATCTACTTCGATATCTATTACGATATTCTCTCTGACGTTCGAAATAGTGTATTCGTAGAATATGGAGTATTGAACTGACAGTTTCTCTGAAACCAACATTAATTTCAGTCACGAATAGATTAGATGACGTTTGTATCTATTTACAATAACATAAGAACAAGAACTTCGATGTCAGTATTGTGGTTGATACTGTAGATCACCTCAGATAACATTAGACGCTTCATAGTACGTATTATGTTCAAACCAGTATAGTGGCCAGCACAATGGCATTTTAGTCAAATCCAAGATTGTTTTGCTGTTTAAAACTGTTTTAAAGTAATCAGTTTCTTTTTATAAATCTTGCTTCAGTGGTAGCTTTGATGTTGAAAGCGTACAATTAAAATTTCTGTAAATATGCCACCAAGTATATAATAAAGTATGTAACTTCAGTCGATTGTAATCTTGTAAACATGGAGTATAATTTATAAAACGATAGTGAATACATTCTAGCTTATCTATTTCTGTGTTAACTCAGAGAAATTAATTTTGCTGGCAGTCTTCATTGTTCCAACCTTGTAGCCCCACTACTAATTGTTTCTTACTGAACGATACCTTTTGATGTCTCCAATTTTATCAAGTTCTAAACGCCTCATCCAGGACATTTTTTGTCTTTACTGTAATATGTTAACACTAAATACTGTTACGTGTGGGAGAGCTAAATAAAATGTAATTATGTAAATTAATTAGTAAGTTAATTAATTAAACAGCCTTATAAATAAATTATTATTCAATCTTTTTTTCTTTCTTCAAATGATGAAAATTGTAGATAGATTTTCATTGAAAACCAACCAAACGTAATAACCCAAAATGTTAATCAAAGAATTTCTACGCATATTTACGAAAGAGCAACTATCTACAATAACGGTCACTTTGGCGTAGGCTCTGACATGAAACCTCAATTAATATTATTGGAAGAGCTCCAGATTTCCCTCGTCATTAACTAACGAAGCCAAACGAGGTAAAATATGTATATTTTGAGTGGGGTTACTAATGAATTCTTCAATACAGCAACCAGAGTGGAACAATTAAAAGCGCTTACCACTTTTGATACATTAAGAAAGGAACCACAGATTTAAAGCACAGCGTTTTTAAAAATATAAAATTTTCAAAAATATAAGATTTTATTTCTGCGTATTTAAAGTGTTTATAGTAGCGTACGAGTAAAGCAATGAGAATATCGTATTGTCATCTGATGCAACGACTGTTACAATAAGTTGCATTCATGTTGTAATTACGTAGGGTGCCTCTGCTGATATCTTAAGCACAATTCATCGTTAGAAAGGTTTTCACTATTAAGCAAGTATGACGTCGTTAAATTTTATAATTAAATTCGTTAGCAACACATACAGGATGGATTAAAGCAGCAACCGTTTACGTTACGCAAGTTTGTGTTAATTCTCATCTCATCTCCTTACTGCGTGTCCTGCCTCTTACCAGATGAAGTGTAAGAGTACTGCTGTCGAACTACACTAAGAATTTCAAGTGAAAGAAGTTATACATTTTCATAACGCTGTTTTCCAAACAACATTTTTACTAGAAATTAACAAATTAAAACTGTGACCTTTCCCAAAGAACGGGAAACAGACACACAAAAACTCCAATTTAACGTGTACGATAAGTTATAGAATAACCGTTTTCTATGCTTGTCGCATAGGTTTAGTACTTCATAAGCTACAGTTGTAGCAAAACCCCAATATACTACTTGGCATATAGTAATATTTTTTTAAGTATAACGTTTGTAAGATTTCAGTATAAAATGAAAAGTAGGCCTACTTGTTGCTATAGTGCCGGTAGTTATTATGGTTATTATATAATACTATAAAGTGTAGGCCCACATGTGTAAATTTCATTAGGCTATTCAATTGTATATTAAAACTCGTACATAATAAAATAAACGAGCATATGAACAATATTTTAATCGTTTTCCAGTATAAGAATGCATATATTGATGTAATCCGTAACTAGTGAATAAAAAAAAAAACAAATTTTAAACATTTATGATAATGTATACCATAGCATAGCCCATAGCAAATGACAGTAGTACAGATTACTTTTGAAGTTCAAGAAAAACCAAGTGCTTTACGCCAGAAAAAGCCCCCACCATCCCCTATGTACTACCGAATTGTAGGCTGTGGCAACACCAGAAAATCCCATGATATCCAACACATTAGCCTGTAATCTACAAATTGATTGCCGATTCCATAATAAAAAATGCCGAAAAATTATTTATATATATTGTAACGTAACGAAAATATGGTCCCCTACGTTACATAAATCCATTTATACGTTTTAAAAATAAAATAAAAATACTACCCATAATTGAATAAATGAAATAAGAATACAAGGTAGAAAGAAAAAAATTTAATAATGTTAATAAATACAAACCTCAAAGTTCAGTGAAAGATGTAAACAACAGACATTGACAAATAATGTAAAAACTAATTTAGACTGTTTTATAATAATTGATGTTTTAAATGAGAGGAGAACGAGTAATTATTACATGACTTAGTTCATACAAATGTACCTGTTATTACGTTGTATCATGTTGTATTATTATCATGATAGTTACGTTATTTTTTGTGTGTAACAAGTGGAGTTATTCTTTTAAAAGAATACCAATTAACTAATTAGTATGTATTGTCAATATATCATTAGAGAGCTGTTGTTAAACTCATTAATTAATTACCAATTAATTTCATTTTGTGTGTTATCCATATGTCATTATAAAGCTTTTGTTAGACTTTATAGAGTTAAATGTTTGTATAAATGTACTTAGATAGTAAAATTATTATAATTGTAAACTTGGCCAGAAAGGCTATAATTGTTAACGAGATACAAAAGGGTTTAGTGTAATCATGTCATAAACAAATGAAGGATTCCATAATAATGCAGATACTAACAAATTAAATACAGAAATAGATAAAAGTATAATAATAGGCCTAACAACCAGTAACATTATATATTAAGTCAGATCAGAAAGGTTAGGTAAAGAAATTTGTAACAAATACTAAATAAAATCTAATGATAATGATAATAAAAGTTGATAATAATTGCTAATAACAAATAAATAAATTCAATTTAAATAAATTCTCGTAATGCAATAGTCCAATGATACCGATAGATAATGTTTTGTAACAGAAAAATAATACTTGTTAAAGTAAGTAGATTAATAGGAAACT
This sequence comes from Magicicada septendecula, assembly GCA_034769895.1. Lineage (NCBI taxonomy): Eukaryota > Metazoa > Arthropoda > Insecta > Hemiptera > Cicadidae > Magicicada > Magicicada septendecula. The sequence goes on along the minus strand of CM068367.1, from coordinate 1,030,306,143 downwards.
ACAGCAAAATATATAAAATTTAGTAACAAACAATAGGTAAAATTATAATAGGATATAATGGAAATTTAGTAAAGGATTATTTTGATGAGTGGAAGAACATTGTATGATAATGGTTATAGTATAATATAATATCCAATAAGAGTAGAAAAAATGGTTGTCAGGGACGACGAGAGAAATAGAATTTGTTGATTCGATTATTGAATAATATTACATGAACGAAGACGGTTTAGTTTGAAGACACTCAGAAAAGATTTGATTAATTTAAATAAAAATAATACAGTTGGGAAGCAAATTGAATAATAAATCACCATAGTATGGTCCACTGACATTCAACCGTCTTATATAACTGAACAATCATAAACCTGTACATGAAAATTAACGAAAAATATAAAGGAAGAACTCTAATAGTAAAACTCAATATAATGAACAAATATTAACTTAATTAATCAACCAAAACAGAGAAATAACTACCTGAATAAAGTGATATAATCCAATAACATAAACAAAACGAAAATAAAACACAAAATTATATTTGAACTTCAGTTTCCACAATTCAATAGAAAAAACATAGTTGGACACGAAATTCGTTGAAGCACGTAACCACATAACTCAGACATTGGTGAACAAAAGGAGCGGTATTTCTGCATCATCCCAGGACCAAGAAGTCAACTTTTATTTCAACTTTGGAGAGAAGACTGACGAGGATAAATTCATCTGCATTCGCTATTGACCAAACACGACGAAGAGGTTAGCTGTACACTGCCTTATCGAGTCACGATGCCCAGCAGACGGTAAACTACAATTATTTTAAATAATATTTAATAAGAACTTAATTCTATATTGTAATACCTTGTAATCCTATTTATGCATTTTCTGACCTTACTAACAGTTGAAAGAACCTTCACGCCCTGTGTTTAAAGAAATATAAAATCATAACTAAAATAATATAAAACCCTGAATCCGATCGATAATCGATTACTTCTAACATATAGACTTTTGTATCTCCGGAAAGAAATAACTTTGTTGGCAAGAAATATTAAAATATTAATAAAGAATCCTTTCAGAATTTAACGATATCTTCTCATTTATATAATATTTAGTGTAGTGTGAACAAGATATAATATAAGTAGAGAGTGTAACTGAGAATTATTGTACGCGGTGGACTAACCTACAATTTTCAGCTGTCTGGGAACCACAGCGCTATTCGCAGACTGCTTTGGTATTAAAGAGAATGAGAAAACAATAAAATTTCTTCTCTTCTCTTCAACGCGGGATAGGCTTGAACGAAAAATTAGAATTACACACTCTATACATAAATTTAACCACGACCACACAAAGATATTAATTAGAGAGGATCAGTAGGTGTTATAATTGGCGAACCCAACAGTGGGGCTTTAGAAGATAGTGATACGGGGGAAAAGACGCTATACGTGTTATGTTATAATATATATATCGAAAAGATTTGATGAGTCTTAATCGCATACATGATTAGGGATTATACGTCCGCTTTCATTTAACCTTGTGGGAAAATTAATATGGGATTATATCATTTTTGCAAACGCTTTCTATATTTTTAATGCAGTACATGTTCTGTACCACATTTAAAAAAGAAATATTTTTAAACTTTATTTTCTGCAGCTAATTACAAGTACAAAGTTACGTGCGTTAAGTAAGAAACTTCAGTGTACTCCCACTACATATCTGTAACATCGTGAAAGTGTTGTTCGGAAAAATTTGTGAATTAAAAGTGCATTTTAAAAATAACTAGATCACTGTTCAACACAAGCGTCTAATCTTGCCAAGCCTCTTTTTTAAACAATTTTAAAGCGTAATAACTATTAAACATTTGCACGCTAGTATACAGATTTATACCTTAAGTAGAATTATATAACAATAATAAAAATTATACACAGATACAAAAACATACTTCGTACTATCTTCGAAATTTTTAGTTAATGTGTGTTCTAATTCTTAATAGTATTGAGATCTGTTTCTATTTTTTTATTTCCCAAGTGTTCAGTTTGTAAATATTGCACACAAAACAATGTAAGTTTTTATGGTTCTCTTGTAATTTTAACATATTTCATGTGTGTGTGTGTGTGTGTGTGTGTGTGTGCGTGCGTGCGTGCGTGCGTGCGTGCGTGTGTGTGTGTGTGTGTGTGTGTGTGTGTGTGTGTGTGTGTGTGTGTGTGTGTGTGTGTGTGTGTGTGTGTGTGTGTGTGTGTGTGTGTGTGTGTGTGTGTGTGTGTGTGTGTGTGTGTGTGTGTGTGTGTGTGTGTGTGTGTGTGTGTGTGTGTGTGTGTGTGTGTTTTCGTGAGTGTCCAAATATTTTCAGTCAAAGATCATACATATTCTTCATTATAAGGACTTCAATGCTTTCTGTCGTTGATTTATATTCTGAAGTGTACGTAAAAGGAAAACGTATAAGACGGATGGAACAGGGAGAAACTGACACAGAGAGAGGGATTAAGAAGCATTTCAGTCATCTTGTGTGTCCTGCACCATCCAACACCCTTCTTGCCAATTCGTTGAAATACGCTGTCAGTCTAGTTCTGTAGTAAGTCTGTTGATGCCTGTGATTTCTTCTCGAGCAGAAGGCACCTTGAGATCCTTCTTTATGCCGTAGTTGGTTCCTACCACTGGGCATAGACCACTGCCCGGACTAATATGTACTGGAAACACTGCAGGATCGCTGTATTCGAATTACTTGCCGCCCCCCGTAGCTGAATGCCATACTGTCTGGCCGCGATTCGATGATCGAGCATTGTGTAAGGTGGGAGAAGCATGGCTGGGTACTACGGTAGGCTAAGTGGGGGTGTTGTAATCTCTAAGCTGAGAACATTACCTCGTCTCACTAGTCCCCCCCTCCCGCCAATGAGTTTGTCTCTTGCGCTCATCGAGAAAACGTCGTTGTTATCGTTATTAAATTTATTATTTACTTCGTTGTCAGCGAATTTTAAACAGGGAACTGTTATTTTTGTGCGTGTTCAAAACATGGAACAACAAAAACTTACGTCAACACCTACTACTGTACTAGCTTCAGAACTCCGAAAACAAACCGGAAGGTAATTCGCAGTAGGGAGCGCACCGTTGACAGCAACATAATAGAAGCATGTGTACAGGAGGCTAGTTCAAGAATTCTGCTGGCACTTATTACTTACCCTAACAAGAGAGCAGCCCTAATAAGTTCACTTTATGCACTTGTCTATTTAGTTTTAATGTGCTAAATACATAAATTTATGATTGGATAAATAATACAAATTTAGTTTTCGTACATAATAAAATTTGCTATTTCTTTAACTTTCAGCACCGCATGTTCTCACATTTTTAATCATGTTACCGTACTTTTAATCGTCTTTTTTTTTAATACAAAAATTATTTATGTGGGATACATTTACAGGGGAAGTTATTAATTCACACTTGAACACTTGAAACTACGGCTTTTGTAGAAGTCAGTTTGCTGACGCTGAGTAGAAGGGAACTGTGCTCTTAATAGCGTAGGGAAACCAAACGGCTAGTACACATATTTCACCCTACCTCGCTTACAAGCGGCGCATGGTGGGGGAGAGCAGCCTCGATCATCCAGTCGCGGCCAGCCATTACGTCCAGATTAGTTTCAGAATTGTCTTATAGAGGAGGAGTTCTCTACGAACATCTGTGACCTCCTTCCGAACAACATATGATCGTCTACCTTTTACATGTTTTTGCCATGTAAGACATCACGGCAGATGCGTGCCGACAAATAAGAAATACACATAGTGTCAGGAAATGCATAGCGTATAGTGTGCACTGTGACATTCAAATGTTTGTTAAGCAATATACTTTACGATGTACGTTACATATTTTTTTATTCCTTCTTATAGTCTTAACAACATGATTTATTCTTTCCAAACGCAAAACTTAAAACACGTTTTCTGGTGACAACTAATAATATTAGCCTTAAATGCTTTAAATAAATAAAGTTAAGTAAATAAATGACAATAACCTTATCATGTTACGATATTCCTTGCCATAAAATCGATAATCGAATGCTGTACGTAGTAGTGAATTCGATTAATAACAGTACAGTTACACTTGATATGATTTTTCACATTATAGTAGTTTAGTGATATATAGTAATGTTACTAACATATACTTTAATAATGTATAGTCCCTAATAGTATATATATATATATATATATATATATATATTACATTTAATATTTATAAATAAATTTACCTCAAGATATACTTTTTTTCCTTATTAGGAACATGTTTCGAGAGCTCCCGTGCTCTCATCTTCAGCCTTCGCTACTCGTTTTAACTAGTCTGACGTTGTATCCCGTTTTTCGAAGTTAAGGAATAATGTTGATGTATCCGTTCAGACTCTACATACCAGATATATGAAAGTCTTTACATCCCTTAACCCGACACATTCCAGTTGAAATTCGTTTTGAACTTGTATTTCACCTGTTGCAACAATCTGTTAGGTACAAACGATTTAAGAGATTCGTTATTAAATAGAAACACGACACACTGCTACTTCTGCCACAATCACCGCCATTAGTTAATTCTCAGTAAACGGAGAAATAATTTTCCGTACCGCTAATAAATAAGAGTCTCGCTAATTTATTTCTGTCAGCAATGCAGGTGAATATATTGTTCGAAAACTTTATTAATTTCCGGTTCTATACGTTTGCATAAATGTATATAAAGCACCCTTGATTGCAAATAGATTGACACATCAGCAGCAAGTGATTTATTATCGTTACAAACTTATTCACTGAAATAAAAACTAATTAGTTTTCGGTGCGAACTAATTAGTTTAATTATTTAAAAAGCTGAAAAAATTAACTTTTGGTTTTAAATTTTATCTGATTATGTTTTTCATTTTTACACTTTTAATTCTACTTACTGCAGCTAGGAAAGTTTTGATCAGTCGTCAGCGACGGTCTAGCGCTCATACAAACTTTTAGCACGGGAGCTCTCGAAACATGTTCCTAATAAGGGAGAAAAGTATGTCTTGAGGTAAATTTATTTATAAATATTAAATGTATTATATACATCAAGAAACGGACTGTAGCAGAAAGTGATTGACTACTGTGTGTGTGTGTGTGTGTGTGTGTGTGTGTGTGTGTGTGTGTGTGTGTGTGTGTGTGTGTGTGTGTGTGTGTGTGTGTGTGTGTGTGTGTGTGTGTGTGTGTGTGTGTGTGTGTGTGTGTGTGTGTGTGTGTGTGTGTGTGTGTGTGTGTGTGTGTGTGTGTGTGTGTGTGTGTGTGTGTGTGTGTGTGTGTGTGTGTGTGTGTGTGTGTGTGTGTGTGTGTGTGTGTGTGTGTGTGTGTGTGTGTGTGTGTGTGTGTGTGTTTACAGTACATGGTTCTTTAAAATAGTACATGAGTTTTTAATATCAGTATAGTTATTGAAGTTGATACTTTGTTTTATTGAGAGACGAAACTAATATTTTCAAGAAAGGGTTATTTTGTAAACGGTTTATTCAGAATAAATTTATGCACAATCAGTGAGAGTTACTGATGTGTTTGCATCGTTTTCTGAATTTCTTACGCTTATTATGTTTTAATCTTCGAAAACTTAGTAGCCCTATTCGGTTTACACCGTTTTCTTTGTTTCCTGGGTCTTTTACGTTTCATTGTTCGATAAATCCATTGTCTCACTACATTGACTTTAGTAAATACAGACGAATACTTTTTCTCAAAACAACCACGGTTCCGAGACAGAACTCCGTACAGTTGGTTGTCTGCAACAAGTGGATCCCCATCGTCTTTCTGTAACAAATTAAGTTTTGGATAACTGTTATACACGTGTAAGTGTGTATATACGCTAATTTAAGAAAACATATTTTTTCAAGAACTTACTTTGTTTAAGTTTCCATAGCGTTACTTAAGTTTTCAGTGCAACAGCAATAATGACGCTCTTCGTATAGTCATTAAAATTAAACGAAGTAAGTTTCTGAAAAATGGTACATAATTCAGTGTAATAATTAAAATCAAGAGTACTGTGCGATACAGTGTGTGTGTGTGTGTGTGTGTGTGTGTGTGTGTGTGTGTGTGTGTGTGTGTGTGTGTGTGTGTGTGTGTGTGTGTGTGTGTGTGTGTGTGTGTGTGTGTGTGTGTGTGTGTGTGTGTGTGTGTGTGTGTGTGTGTGTGTGTGTGTGTGTGTGTGTGTGTGTGTGTGTGTGTGTGTGTGTGTGTGTGTGTGTGTGTGTGTGTGTGTCCAATTTCGTTTTGGTCTGTCTATAGTGTTATATGAGGAGGCTATAGTGAGTTTTTACATGGTTAAGTGATTCGAAATTGGTATTTGTAATTCTGCAGGAATGCGAAAAACTTCACAATTCAAATCAAACTCCTCACATTAACAATATAAAAGTGAGTTTGGCAAGGTCTAATATCAATGCTGTACGCAATATCAAAATTGCAAGCCTTTAAAGAAGAGACTTATTGACGTCATTTACAAATCGTTTCGGTGTTGTTCAATGAAAATGTAACGAAATGGAGAAATGGTCTCAGCCAGACTTATTGAAAGGTTGGAACCAGACTAAATACTGGAAAGACAACTATAATATTTAACAGAGGCATACAAGCCGAGAAAGCGAAAATTGGTGGTACAGGAAAAAAGTGAAATGTTTTGGTAAAAATTATAACCTCGTATGAGAACTGCAGACGATAAGTACGAGTGTTCTAAGTGTCTCTTATCTTTGATAACATTAACTTAGTTGAAAAATTATACTAATAAAATCGTATTTGTGCTTAGTGTATATTACATGGTTACACGTCTGTTTACTCCTATAATTATATTATTTTTTATTTGTTCTTATACTCCAACTTATGTTTAAAACTATTTTCATTAAAGTATATGTTAGTTTCTTAGAACTTATACGGGGTAAAAGTCGACGGTATTTTAAACATAGGCCTATTGTAGTTAAAACGGCAAGTACAATGATTACCCAAGTATTAATAACGAGATGAAATAATTGCTTGAGGAACCTCGAAGTAAAGTGTTAATTTCGCACCAGTAATCAAAATGATTATATCAGGAAATATTTAAAAGTTATTAAAAAATAACTGTAAATATAAACTGTAACTGTAACTGTAATATAACTGTTAAATATGTGGTAGTAATTAATTTTTGAATTTAATACAGTAATACGTAATAATTTAATAATACTAAAGATGACAATTTAATATTACAAGTGTACGTACATCTTGGAATACGATGTTTGAACATGTAGTTTGCTCTCGTCATCGTCACTCAGACACCATCTTCATTGCGAATTACTTCTCATATCTCTACTGTTTGTGTCTGACGTGTGTATGCAATTACTTTTTCAGCAATAAGTGGCTTTGTTATGTGAAGCGTGAATACCGTAATTGCCCCACCTCGTCGTCAGATGGAAACAATTTGTTGTTTGTTTTTATCAGTCGACATTGGAGACGTTATTGATTACGTTTCTAAGAACTCTTTTATCCGTAAAGTTTGTCTGAGGCATGAGAGAAGTCAAAGTAGTACCATTACAGAAAGAAGGTCAACCCCCACTACGCACCCGTATGCGACACTTCTTGTATTGCCTTCAGTATAACAAAATCATTCATTAGATAAAAACACACAATGGAAGATTCTACAGATATCACTTCAATACTCAATTTGAACCATTTGTCAGTGTTCGTGTTGCGTTAAACAGAACTACAGGCAAATCAGTTTACAAGAGCAAATCCGTAATCAGAGCTTTGTGATATTAGAGTTTCTCGTATCAGCTCTGAACGACCGATCCACAAAACGCGAACGATGCAGAGACAGTAAATCCTTACGATTTTGACTGACAAATACTTTACACTACAATGTGTACCATGCTGTTCTAGATGACGACGATTTGCAAGTGACAGTTCAAAGAAAAAATCTTGTGAACTGCCCGTGTCACTACAGTGGTTGCCGAACTATTTGTGGTTCTAAAGTGACAAACGGATAAAACTTGTACCCTAGTCTTCAGACCACTGTCGTCTTATCTCGAATAATATTTTTTGTTATTTGTTACATGTCACATATTTTAGGGTCTTTCTTATAATAAATTTATGGTTTACAGACATAAATTTGTCTTCAGTATAACTGGTTGTATTGCACTATAATTCATTCACGTACACTTATATTAATTAAACAAAGTGTAATTACACTTAGGTTTTTGTGTGCCTGTGTTTCAAAATAATTTCAAACTGGCCGTATTGGTCAGTGCATGCTAACGTGTAATACAATATTGTAAAAAGTAATGTGTTTACATCCTTGTTTCATTAATACGTGAATGAGAATTACTAACAGACTTGTAACTGTGTATGTGCATTCAAGTATAATTGTACTTTATTGTTTAGAAGACAGTACTTGAATTCAAGTTGTAATATACTACTTACCCAGCATGGGCCATAGTCAACACTTTCAGCACAGAACATTCTGTTAGTGAAGTTCCGTGTGTCATACTCAGTCTGGCAAAACGTTGTATTCTTAACGGCGACTTCTATACTTTTTATAATATCAGTGTGAAATCCAGATGTCTAAAATCAAAATTAGAACAATTTGTACAATGTGTTGAATCTACTTGTAAACAATATGAAACAGGCAATTTGATTACATAAATTTAAAATTCTGAGATGCATATGTATTTCATCATCACCATTCAGCAAGGATTAGGTGACGGTAACAGTTCCTACAGGAAATGTTCTTATTTATATACATAAAGAATATCCTTTCCACAACCTATCAAATTCAAACTGTCTTGGTAGCTTTACATTCTCACGCAAGTTTTTACCACGTTAGCACCAGCCTTGCATACAGCTATTTTCATACCCACAACATCAATTTTAAGATGTCTATGGCTCCATTGTATCATGCTCTTTAATTCGTCCAAAACCGTGTCATTCCCTTTTTGAGCAATTTCTCTGAAATTTAACTTTTCCCTGAGCATGGATCGCCTTTTTTTTTAGTTTAGACATTGAAAGAGCAAAATGCCCACAAACGTTTACCAACTTGAGTTAATTTCTGTCGCCGCTAAATCCTCTTTTACAAGACAGTTTATCACTGGATGATGTTCGATTCTTCCTGTTTTAGAAATATATAACACTCATCTACTTTAACCAATTGTATGATAAGAAAAATTTACAGGCATTGCACAAATGCAATGCACAGAGAAGCGCATTGAAAATGCTTCAATAAATCTAAAAAATATATATATATATATGTTCATTCACCAATCAATGAATTCATTCTTCATTTACCAATGTATAGATTATAAGTTAAATGTAGTCGCATTCATAAGCGAAGTTTTATATGTGTACTGTACTGCGTTATTGACAACAAAGAAGTAGTGTCTATGGAAACTCACCGGTTCCCATTTTCGATCACGCACCAGCGATCGGCCGCAAATGTGCGACACGTCCTTATAAACATTTTCAATGTTAAAACTATTTGACAGAATGGCTTTATATTTCTTATAGTTACGTACAGCAGATGTTAACTCGAACACAGAACATTAATACGTTGTTGTGTCAGGAATTACTAAATGAAGCCGAGAACTTACAATAAATTTGTTTTGTTTTAGTTTGTGAGCTTTAGGCCGTAATCCATTCTCGTTTCTACAACCAACGTTTCTGGAATACGATAACTGATGTGCTGCGATACTTGGTCAGAGGCCATCAGCGACAAAGTCAGATCTGTTATAGGTAGAGCCGAGCATGTGGCTGTAGAAGCAATAGTGGACCGTGGCCCAACACACGGAAACCAAACCAAAACAAAAGCAAATATTAAACTCCGGCTATAAAAACGATAAATAATTTGAATATTGTATTATGTTACTTACAATATTAGCTCCCCATCCACTTACAGTGGCCTTCAGGTCCTCACTGGGTTCGTGTTGTGCCAGTTTAATCTTATTGAATTGTTTGTTGAATTTAAACTTTTTCATAACTTCTATCAGAGCAATATCATAATCCATTGTCGTGTAGCTGAAGTGAGGATGTGTGTGTATCTTTTTTACCTTAAACAAGTCACCTCCATGAAGAGGGTGGCTGCTATTAGCTCGTACTCCAAATTGAGCATGTGAATATCCGTACCTGAAAGTGAAATATATATATCATATGACTTCCCATTAAAGAAGGTTTCAATTTAGGCAATTACAAATTATGACATTATTTTGCGCGCGCGCGCGTGTGTGTGTGTGTGCGAGCGCGCGCGTGTAATATCTTCATATGCAGAGCAATGATAACACATGGCAGAAAATCATAATATCATAAAGTAGAACTGAGACTTGGGCAAATCATTTTCTCTGTTAATAATTTGCTTGAAATCATGTTTATTTGAAACAAAACTGAGCTGATATGACTACTCTGTCTTATTCTAAACATAACAAAACTAAAAAGTCAATATGTTCACAATCTACGCACAGAAACACTGTTTCCTTCCCCCTCTCTCTCTGCTTTCCATCTCCATCTATTCATATGTATTTCCCTTTCTCTTATCATTATTGTACTTCATTGTCTTTCTCTTAAATCGCACCCTACATATACAGATAAGTAACAATGAAACGTATAATTTACAATAAAATAACTTACTAAAATTTACCCTGAAATGCAGGAAGCAGAAGTAATAATAAACTTTTTGTCGATCACTGCACCAGAACAAAGGAAATCTCCTAAATAAGATATAGACACCTTGAACAGAACATAAAATGGAATATACAATATTGTTATTGAAGAGCACTGATTATTATCTAAACACAGCACAGTAACAGCATCAGGTGCTTATTGCACAGCACTCAAACTTATTGTATATTCATTCTTATTACATATACATGTGTAACATTTAAATTATCATATTTTTTGCATATAACATTAAATCTTCTATTTATGCAGTCCAAAGATAGTAGATAGATTTTAGCAGTAACAATAACAGTAAGGGCTAACAATTTCCATTATTGGAAAAGAAATGTATTTATTAATTTATTGTATAATACAGATGGTTGAAGACCAATATGTTTCATATTGTGGTCCATATGATATCCGATGTTTAGTTACTAGCTTTTTCTTAAATTTATGCTCATACAAGGTAAAATCTTATTACTTAATATGTTCTGTATTTGTTTTTACAAATTTTGTTATATAAAAACTTTCTGATATTAAAGTCATTATTTCAGACATCTGTTATTTTTCAACATCTAAAATTTAAATCCTTGAGTTTTAAATATTGGTATTTATTTGTACCTTTCTGTAAAGTATTTGCACTTATCTGATTTACTTTATGTCATCTTGTTCTGTAATAATGAGTTTCAGTCGTTTGTGTAAAGCATTTTTTTGGTTAATCATGTAAGTATTTTTATATAAATGTTTTGACTTTTTTTTGTTTAAGTTGCTTGGTTGTTTTGCCTGGACAGGTTGAGGTATCTTCATTGTGTATTGCAACTAGGATCCATTTCCCATTACTAGTATATATCTTTTTTTTATAGCAGCAAATTATCAACAGATGCAGGGAAGTGCCATTTCCACTTATATTAAAAGAGATTGTTTCTTCTATAAAAGTTTAAAATTGTTAAAGAAATAAAACTACAAACCAGTGAAACTGTAATCTAATATAATCATCAATTTATCTGAGTGGGTCAAAAGCAGAGAGGCTTCATTGGAGGAGGTTATGCAGTGGGCAGTAAGATGAGCAGCTAGTTTGTATTTCTCACATCAGATTAGTGTTTTTTCTTAGTTAATTATTTATATTTAAATTTCATTGTTTTACTTAAATAAGTATGTATGACATCTTACCATTAACAGCAGTTTTACTGCAAGGACTTTAGAGTGCTATTATATCCAGTGTTTGCTGTCTTTGCCAGTCTCATTTTCGACAGAAGATAATGTAAGTACATTTCTAATCTAATACTGGTAAGCACACAGAAAGCCATGTGCATTACAAGCTCATGATGAAACCAATCAAGTGGGCAGATATTGATTGTATTGAATTGTTACTACATGCTTGTCAATGTAAAGTTGATTGTGTATTGTTTACTTATTCTTTGCACAATGTTTTTTGGTAAAACCACGGTAAGCACTCTTCTCAGTAATGTGTTCAAATCTTTGCAATTAGAAATTGGGTAAATTGAGTTGGAAAGTTAAGCAACAATGTTGAAGGATGTTTCATATTGTGCAATACAAAATTAAATTTATAATTGTATCTTTATGCACAAACACACACTCAAACAATATACAGTATATACACTGTTTGTGTGCGTGCGTGTGCACGCATTCTTATTTCTACTGTCAATAACTGTATGTAGGCCTACAATACAAAATATTTTAGGATCAGGTGTCATTTGAGATGCTACATAAAATGAAAAAACTACACGACTGGTGTAGCTGAAAAAAATGAGACTGACTAAGTAGTAGGCTGTATATATATTCAATTAGAATAGAATTAGAATAGCTCTACTACAATGGATTGTCTAAAAAGCAGTGATCTGGGTGACTTTCACTGATATATAAGCAATGCATTTCTTAATTCCTTCCACCTAATAATTGTTAACACAGAACACTGGTAAAAGTAACAACAATGGAATTGTACGTATGTCAGTAAATCAGTAACACTGGCTTTACAAAACTGAGTAATAGAATAAGACAACCCATAAAATTCTTTTAAACATGTGAAATGCATTTGTGGTTAATGGTTGACAACTAAGAAAAACACTTTGAATTGACCAGCGTGGCAAAACCTAATTGGCTGTTATCAGAAAAACATTACATAATTGATAGTTCTCATCATGTCAAGAACCTTATAGTCTTATTTCTTTCTATAGACCACATTGTTAATCTGTTTTCTTTCTCAGTACCTGTGCTGAACCAAAAAACAACACATTTGTCATAAACTGGAGTCCAGAAACTATTATTAAATTCATTCTTTATATTCTTTAAATGTTGTTTAGCTCTTCAGTTGTGTGTGTGTGTGTGTGTGTGTGTGTGTGTGTGTGTGTGTGTGTGTGTGTGTGTGTGTGTGTGTGTGTGTGTGTGTGTGTGTGTGTGTGTGTGTGTGTGTGTGTGTGTGTGTGTGTGTGTGTGTGTGTGTGTGTGTGTGTGTGTGTGTGTGTGTGTGTGTGTGTGTGTGTGTGTGTGTGTGTGTGTGTGTGTGTGTGTGTGTGTGTGTGTGTGTGTGTGTGTGTGTGTGTGTGTGCAGTGGCGGATTTCTAAATAGTCTAGAAACCTTGTTTCGAGATTCACCGCAGAGCGGGAGCGCACACAGCAGCAAAAGACAGCCCCGGCCGCCATCTTCTGCAGTATCGTTCGCAGTTTTTAAATTTAAATAAACACCCTCTGTTCCGACAAGTCTGCACACGGTATAAAGGTTAAGGTGCTGCGCCACCAGAATTATGCGCGTAAGATGCCGAGCCTTTAAGAATGTCCGTAAAATGCCGCACGTGTAAACATATTTATAAAGTATTTTTTGTTTGATACTGATATGTGTTTAATTATAATATTTAAGAATAATTTCTATTCTGTATTTTCTACAATCATGGTGTTATTTGATCATGATCTCAATGAGTCATATTTTCATTTTGTAGAAGCGAGTTCGCTCGTAAATCTTGTAAATGACTCTTTCGGAAACGCACATATTTTATTACTTTTCTTAAAATTATATCACATGTTCAGAGACGACTCGAGTGTTTTCTCGAATGTTTTCATTTTCATTTATGTTTGCTATACGTATATGTATTAGTATGTGTTGTGTAAATTACGTAGAACCTTTGTGTATAATGCGACCCTTTGCCTTAAAACTTTTATGCGATCGACTTCTAAATTTTGGAAAGAGTCGTCACTTCTGGTTGAGACTCGGGATCGAGTCTCTGAACTCTCAGCTAGAACATACATCAGTTTGAATAAAACAGTTATACGTTTAATTTTTTCATTTCTTTCTTTTATACGAAATTCAGTTGCATTGTATTAATTTAGGAGTGCAACATAGTGCACATCATCGCACACCCTCGAATCTACATGTGCAATTCAAAAGTACAGTGTACAGTGATCCATAATAAAAATAGTGTCTACTACAGGCTATGCAGGCCAATTATTTAATTGATTATTTGAGATCGGACTTATAAGTACATCTAATTTGCTTATTTTTCATTTTAAATAATAACGAATAAAGTGTTGATTCGAAAGATATTTTGCACATTTATACATTAATCCTTTTCTACCAAAATACATGAAATTATTGGCCTTCAAAATTATATTATAATAATTAGAAGTAATGTTTTGCCGCAGTTTTTTGTAGTATTTTTTATTATCAACTTCTTTTATTCATCTCAAGTTATTGTAAGAGCGTATTTTCTTCGGAAAAACTGTTTCATTAGGGGCAATTCTTTCTATGTTGAAAGTTGATAGGTTTTCTTATTTACATAGTTCTATGTGATTATCATTGATAATTTATCAACCTATGTTCATATATCAGAGTTCAAATAGAATCATAGAAATGTCCAAATACATTCAAAACACACTATAATTTTATTGTTTATGGTTTGTTTTCTTTCGTAATTCTTTCTTTTATTTTCCTACCTTATAGATCTAATACGTACAAATGGCAGATGGTAGAAAGCGTTTAGGCGGATGGGAATACAAAAAAAGTCAGAGGAGAAACAAAGAAAACAAAAGGAAATCTTGGAGAGAACTACAAAAATTGATTCCTTCTTCACCAAGAGTGTTCCGCAACCACCGATTGAAGAATTCGAAGATAATGTACCCAGTACATCAAAGGAGACGAGTGTTCTTTCGGCCGTATGTGAAGATGAAGATGCTACAGAAAACCATGATGAACGAGAGGAGAAGAAGGATCAACCAATATTATCGTTATTATCGTCTCAATCTTTTAAATTTGACAAAGACCCTGCAAAGTGGATTGTTAATGATGAACTCATAGATTTTGTTGCGCGAAATGGCTACTCTCAAAATGAAGATTCTGATTTTCAGAATTCAAGACGAGTCTACAAAGATCAAACACGTCTTTTGAGTTCAACAATCTTCAAAAGAGAGCTTCAGAATGGTGAAGTTTCAAACCGACAATGGATAATCTATTCTGAAATAAATGGTAGTATTTACTGTGGGCCTTGTCGTTTATTATCCAAAGCGGGTACATCCTTTTGCACAGATAAAGGATTCAATGATTGGAAAAACCTGAAACAATGCATAGAACAGCACGAACGATATATAAATCACAAAAATTCTGTGGTTGCTCTCATGGCAAGGGTTTCCAATAAGAATTTAAGCAATATACAAAATGCAGTGATTGCTCAAGAAAAACATTATTGGACGGAAGTTTTACAACGCGTTGTCGTCATCGTAAGAAAGTTAACAAGTCGTGGTCTTCCGTTGAGAGGTTCTGATGAAGTTCTTGGATCATGTCACAATGGAAACTTTTTAATGGCAGTGGAACTATTGGCCGAATTTGTTCCATTCTTGAAGGAACATCTAAAGAATTATGGGAGACCGGGTAGCGGTAAAACAAATTATCTTTCGTCTACGACGTACGAAGAAGTGGTACATATAATGGCTCAGAAGTGCAGAGAAGTTATATCTGCCAATGTAAGGGCAGCTAAATATTTCTCCATAATTGTGGATTCAGCACCTGACATCTCACATGTAGATCAGTTATCGATTGGCATTAGATATGTCCAAGAATGTGGAACACCAACAGAGGTATTCCTAACATTCGTACCAAATACTGGACATAAATCCGAGGAATTGTACACTGCTATAACTAACACCTTGGCATCTCTTGAAATTAATTTAGACGATTGTAGAGGCCAGTCGTACGATAATGCTGCGAACATGTCAGGAGCCTATACCGGTCTCCAAGCAAGAATTAAGAATGCAAACAAATTTGCTGAATTTATACCCTGTTCAGCCCATTCTCTGAATCTAGTTGGAACTTCGGCGGCTAGTTGTTGTAATGAATCTACAAATTATTTTACATTTCTGCAACAAATCTTCAACTTCTTTTCGGCATCCACGATGCGTTGGGAGAAACTGATGAAGAACGATGTACAAATAACACCAAAGAGTCTGTCGTCCACGAGATGGTCATGCAGAGATGATGCCTGCAAGGGTTTATTGAAGTCTTGGAAAGATATTCACGATACTCTGAAATCAATCTCAAATGACAGTTCAGAGAAGCCGATTACGAAGGCAGAAGCAGTAGGATTAATCAAGAGAATGACCAGATTTGAAACTGCGTTTATGGCTGTTTTTTGGAGTAGTATTCTGAATCACATCAATGTAGTCAGTAAAAAACTACAACAGGAAGACGCAGATATTGGATTGGTCATCGATTTGTACAAATCCTTAATTTCATTTATTTCATCTTCCCGTGAGAACTTCACAATCTATGAAGAGGAGGCCAAGGCGCTGATTGGTAAGTAGAACTACACTCCAAGCGAAAAGCGTACCAGAAAGAGAAAGCGACATTTCGATGAAAGCGACGATGATGAAGAAGTTCTGTTCGGTGCTAAGGATGATTTCAAAATTGTATTCCTTACAATTGTGGATCGATTAATCTCGGAATTGGACCATCGAAAATGTGCATACGACAGAGTGTTCGAAGAAATTTTCTACGTTCTCTTTAAATTTCGCGAACTCTCTGTTGGAGAAATAAGGAGTGAAGCGTTAAAATTATGTGAAGTTTATTCACAGGATATTTCAGACGATCTAGTTGAAGAGATCTTGCACCTCAAAGAGTATTTGGCACTAGCAGACAAAAAACATGTAAATATCAACAATATGTGCAACTGGATTAAAGATCGGAATCTGCTTGATATGTTTCCTAATATCGATATAGTTTTAAGAATTTACAAATCAATGGCAGTAAGCAGTTGTTCTTCGGAACGTTCGTTCTCATGCTTGAAACGAATTAAAACATAGTTACGCTCAAGTATGTCCGAAAGCAGATTGAACGATTTAGCAGTTTTATCAATTGAATCTGACACTGCGAATTCGATTTCATTTGACGATGTGATTAAAATTTTCGTTGAGAATAAATTCAGACGAAAAGTGTAATGCGAGCGAAAGGAAAGGTGATTTTTATTTAGTTGAATATCTATAATATGTAAATATGTTATAATATATGAGTTTTTATATTCTGTTGGAATGAAGTTTTTGTTGCATTTTATGTGATTCAAATAAACGTTTGTATAGGGTAACTTTCGTATTCCTTATTTTATTACCTATTTTTAGTTTTGTAAGAAATATAGCATAGGCGGCGATTTAGTTCAGCCTATAGGCGGCACATTTGTAAATCCGCCCCTGTGTGTGCGCGCGCACGCATGCACGCATGCATTTTGTCAGCATAAAAAATATATTATAAATTTCATTATACATTGTACATATACCTATAAAAAAGAAATAGGCATCACTTATGTTGATGCAGCAGTTAACTTACCAAGTTTTAATTACCAAGATTTGGACTAAATTCTGAGATGAAGTGCTTATCATCATCTTAACAAAAAATATTGTGCAAAGAATAACCAAACAATGCACAATCAATTTTATATTGACAACCGTGTAGCAATGATTCAATATGATCAATCTCCATCCACTTGAGTGGTTTATCATGCACAAGGTTTGATATGAACTTATTAGTGTTAGACCATGCATGTATTTACACTATTATTTACTTTCATGTTCCATAGGAAATGAAAGATTATCAAATTATAGAATAGTAATTTTTAAGCTTGAGAATGACAAAATTGTTTTCAAATCATATTTGTGTATATGCTCTGTGTGCCGTTTTAGAAAATTAAAAATGTTTATCTTAATAACATTTGAACAGATGGTCTTCTTTTGCTTTTTAGTTATTTATTTCTCTTATAATACTGAAAAATTTACTTGTTCAATTCATTGTTCATCTACTGAGTACTTCAGATAAATAGCTGGTCATTCTCTAACCCGCTGTGAATGATATCTCATGAGAATAATAATAGATTCAAATTGTTCTCTGTTTTTTTTTTTTTAATTGTTCAAGGAAGCTTGTAAACAAACAGTGTCTATTGTTTGTCAACAAAACCATTCAAGTATTTTTTAAGGTATCCTCAAAATGTAGAAAGATCAACTTTGTATTTCAGACCTATGTATCTGTTTTTATTACTAAAGTATGGGCTGAGCTATACAGTATATAACAAACGTTATACTGTTGTACCATGTTATCTTAACATTGGAAAAACATAATTAAATTCCCTGTTTTTAATGTATTCTGTGAAACATCTCATTGGTGTTTTGAAAGTGTTTTATATTTTTAAAACAAAAATATATTTTTATTGATTTTTTACAGCGTACTGAGAGTTTTAAATTATTGTCATAATCAGAAGTGCATTCTGCTTATACATTCTACTTATGATGATGACAGTAATTTAAAACTGTCAAAACATTGTAGATAACAAAAAAATATATTCTTGTTTTAAAAATATGAAGTATTATTGTTTATTATTAATTTGAATAACAAGAATAATGTGACTAAAGATGACTATGTATTATCAACTAAACTATCTTTTCTTGCATATATATATATTTGTATTTTATTATAACACCAAACTTACTATTCAAGTAAGCCTATTTATTTATTGCTAAACTTTCAGTGATTTTTATTGTTCAGCATTGTCAGAGTAATTAGTTGTGTGTGTGTGTGTGTGTGTGTGTGTGTGTGTGTGTGTGTGTGTGTGTGTGTGTGTGTGTGTGTGTGTGTGTGTGTGTGTGTGTGTGTGTGTGTGTGTGTGTGTGTGTGTGTGTGTGTGTGTGTGTGTGTGATATTCTAATGAAAAAGTGTGTAGTAATATAATTTTTAAACGTTATAAGGAATATAATTTTCTGTTTATGAGATATAAAAAGTATAGATTTTGTTCAGACAGATCTTGATAAAAGGATACAAAGTAAACTTTTATGATTGTCATGAAAATCCTCTGTCTTTACTTTTGTATTGTTTTTTTTTTCAAATATGATAAACATAATAATTTTACCTGGTAAGAATGTGAACTTATGTTTGTCTCGTGCCCACCTATTATTGCAACTTGCTTATGGATTTCTGTAGGCTTTGCTGCGCTACATACTGACACTGCAGGCCCAACATGAAAACAGACTTTATTAGTACATGTGCTAACTACTTTATAATCTTATAAATATGATTACTTTTTTAATTGTGAAAACACAACACTCTTGTAAATGTCCTGACCTATAACTCCCACAGAAAAACTGTGGTCAATAAGCTTCTATTGAAAAATCTATATGAGTATGTCACTCATATAGAGTGCCCCCTCAGTAGCATAACAGGGCCAACAATGCGGTGAGGCGTGCTGACTAGGAGGGCTCATAAAAACATTTCCCTTAATTTTTCAAGAATGGGTATAAACCATTGAACTTGAATAAAAACAAATGTCTCAGTGTGTATTTAACATAAAAAATGAATATATTTATTTTTTTACTGTTATTTTACCAGTTCCTAATGATGTACTTTGAGAATGTACATTATTTGGTTAACTGCACAGTAGAGTGGTGATTCTATTTAAGACTGCACCAAGGTTAGGTCTGCGTTGTTATTCGTTATGAGCTACTAAAGGAAACTAATAAATGGGCCAAAGTACTGGATTACATTGGAATTGTTACTTCGACATTTGCAACTTCAAATTTAGCCTTTAGACGCCGTAAAGGCCAGCCCAATAATGGAAATGTTTTGGCAATTATTGATCTTTGAGTAAATATGATCCATTGTTGCAAGAGATAAACACTGGTCTGAACAACAAGGAGAAGTATGAAATCATTTGGATTTTTTCTGAAAAAGTTGAAAATATTAATTTTAATTAGTATTGAATCTGCTTAATTTGTTCTGTAATAATGGATGCTACACAAGACATTAACAGAAAAGATCAACTGAATCAAGCAATCAGATATCTCTCACTTTCTGAAGATGAAGCAAGAAGGCTCAGCAACTTAAAAATTTATGAAAGGTTTTTAGGATACAAAGAAATAACCGATAAAACTGGCCTAGGCTTAGAAGAAGACGTTGTTCAAACAATTTTGAGGAGAACATATTCTTTTTACATTATAAGCTATAATTTTAGTAGCTTCCACAGCTATAATGAGGAGTTAGTATTCAAGAAAAAACAATGGCATGAATTAAGTAAGGGTAGTAAGGGGGCCCACAAAGTATTCCTGTGGGGGGCAGGAAAATGAATTACAGTGCCCCCTTACAGTCTAAAAATCAGTAGCAACGTTATTAAATACTTGGATTTAGTTGTCCATGACGTGTCCGCTACTTAACTAAATATAATTATGTCACTACGACTTGGAACATAAAACTTTTTATGGGTAAAAACGTAAAAGTTTATACCGGTGATAACCTGAACCGGTTTTCACTTTTAAAAAAAAGTCACTTTTTTTTTAAGTGAAAACCAGTTTAGGTTATAAGGTAAAACTTTTACGTTTTTACCCATAAAAAGTTTTGTGTTCCGAGTCGTAGTGAAATAATTATATTTAGTTATTAAATAATTAAAAGTAATATTAGTCATTGTTTTCACTGAATAATAAATAATGTGTTTGAACTCTTGAAATGAATAAATGGTATTATATCTCTGAAATAAACTTCTGATACATTGCTTCATGTTTACATAACTATTTGGAAAACTATCACTGTACCAGAATTTATACACAAAATTCCAGATTACCTCTCAATCCCAGTGTAATGACACTTACTAACAATGGCTGATATTTAGAGGGATCAATATAATCTACGATGGACCATTATTTTTTCTACAACCATATTTAATTTTGTCTTTCATAACATCAGTATTTCTAATTCAGATTAATAATTTTGGTTTATATTTTTCTTAATCAATTAATTCTAGAAGCAAAAACAGCTGGTAAGCAAGGTGCAACTTGTTTGACAAATTCTCCAGCACTGGGAAATGTCAGCAGGGCACATGTACTAGGCGATGGTGACAACTTCTCAACACTTTCAAAATGTTGAAAGGAGGGGGGGAGGTAATGTGTATCTCTCTGTTCAGAAATGCTATCAGCATTGTAGTGTGTGTCCTATACATGTATTATTTGTTTTACACAATTGAAATAGACATATTTGAAACATCAAATATTATGTCTGCTCTTAAAACTATTACTGTATTCTCCTACATGTATTTTGTTTGTTGTCTCACTGTATTTATTGTGATGTCATGTCAGAATGTTCAAAATTATAGATTTGTTTTTATTGGTCAATACTTGAACTGACTGAAATGCTTGATTAATAATGTGATTGTTATGTATGTGAATGGCCCTTTATATCCAGTATACAATTTACTTAAAAAGAAACTTAATTTTCCTTCTGTTACTAAAATTTGGGGGGTTTTAGTGGTTAGAAATTACCCACTTCATGGGCCACCCTCTGCCACTGCTTATTGATATTGCATACAGTATAGTCAAATAAATAAGTGTGCAGTCTCCAGTATACATGCACAGTATATTTTTTTAAATAAATTTTCCTAATAGTAAACAGATTGAATTATATTAAATTTCTTTGGGTAAGAATCAATATCCTGTGTAGCATTTTTCACATTCCAGTAAGTAAAACAGACAGAGAACAAGGAGAGAGGAAAGAATGCCCAACTGTCATAAAGAATTCTCAGTTGTACTGAAAATTACTATGTATATAATTTCTTTATTGTTCATAGCTTACTGTTTCATATCATATAGTACTGAGAAAACTGTACATGAAGACATATTCAATTAATATTGTTTACCTTTAATTCATGGAAAATAATCAAATATTTTTTATTTACAGTATGAATAGTTTTTATTTATATTTTCTGTACTGCTTTTTAAGCTTAACATTAAAGCATTTATGATTCTTCTATTCTGTTCGCAGTCTTTTTTTTTTAATTATCTTTGTGTACAGATTAGTTTTGTTCTTATTTGCATTTTAATTTTTGTTATATAAAAGAGCTTTCCTTGTAAAAAGGTTTTGTTTGAACCGTGACTGCAGAATATTTTTTTAGTTGGCATGTTTGTTGTACATACAGAGGAAAAAACTGGGATAAAATAAAATAATAATTTAAACTGAAATGTTTATTGAATGTTATTTAGGGGAAAAAACATTTTTTTTAACCATAAAAATTTCATATGTGGCTTGTGCTAGTTGTGTTTATTTATTTCTCTGGCAATTAACTTCTTTCTGTGTGAATTATTTCTTGTTTCCGTTTGACATTATTCTCACCTCTATACAGATTATAACATGGTTCGTGTGTACACAGTAGTTGTATGATTTGTACAACCAGTTTAATATTATTAAGGCTTGAAGTGGGTAAGTATTTCAAACATTTATTTATAATTTAATATAATCCTACATAATTTACAATTCATTATTACTTGACACCATACTCTTAACAAAGATTTTTGTAAATGTAATTTGCTGTGGTTTCATTAGTAACATTCACTAATGGTTTTATTAGTTTCCTTCTGAATCTTAATTTTATGAATACAATATAAAAAACAAATAAGTTGTTAGTTAGGTACTTCTTAGAGGTGCAGAATTGTGTGTGTGTGTGTGTGTGTGTGTGTGTGTGTGTGTGTGTGTGTGTGTGTGTGTGTGTGTGTGTGTGTGTGTGTGTGTGTGTGTGTGTGTGTGTGTGTGTGTGTGTGTGTGTGTGTGTGTGTGTGTGTGTGTGTGTGTGTGTGTGTGTGTGTGTGTGTGTGTGTGTGTGTGTGTGTGTGTGTGTGTGTGTGTGTGTGTGTGTGTGTGTGTGTGTGTGTGTGTGTGTGTGAAGGTTATGAGATTATTGTAATTAACAAAGTATCAGCAGTAGATTTTGAATGATTTCAATACACTGTGTATTAACCTGATGGAGAAACAAGTTAAACTCACTCTCTCTCTCTCTCTCTCTCTCTCTCTCTCTCTCAACACACACACACACACACACACATATAATACTAATATTAAAGTTAATACGTATAGAAGTCAGTATGTTTCTACTGCTGGCCCTTTTTAAAAGAAGTGTACTGCAAATATGTAGTGAAAACAATATATATATATAACATTTGAGTGTAAAACATCTAAAGTGTACTTATTAATAATAGTTATAAATATACAAATACTTTTACAAGAGTATGTTTATAGTCTTCATAAATATTTGAAATCTCATGCTTTTATCTTCTTAGGTTGAAAGCTATTTTAAATATAAACAAATTTGTAAATACAAATATATAATTGTGCACTTTGGAATATAGCACTAAAATACTACTGTACTCCAGCATATCACTGGTATTGGTAATCTTTGTAATCTAAAATAACCATACAGATTAAAATTCTTTATTTTAACCATCATGAGCTAAACCCTATCAAATATTTATGCATATGTAATTTCAGTGGCTACTGTAGTAAACATTGCGTATATGTGTTAATTTTCTTAACATAATCATAACATAAGTTATTAATTTTGTATGTATGTGTTGATCATTTTTCATTGTGTTTATTTTGAAAGATAAATGTAGGAATACAATTCTGCACACCAGATGTTATAAATATTGTGCATAAAATAAAAGTCAATAAAATTAGTAGTATTAAAGTACTTACCAATACATATAAAGCCTATGTAAGCACCCAAACACATTGTGAAGTGCTCTCAACAATCACGGATATTCAACTGTATATGTCAGATTACATGGCACTGACAACTCCTTAAATCTTAATTGTGTAGTGCCTGATCACCGATGTAAATACAACAGAATAAAATAATGTCTGCTTAACTAATCTGTAATTTAAGCACGTACACACCCACACATACATACACACACACACGCACATGCACACACACACACACACACACACACACACACACACACACACACACACACACACATGTCATCATCATATTGTAGTTGTAATAAAATATTAAATTCATTAATATTCTCTTTGACGAATTGCAACTATTACTACAGTTGTTATGATATTAATATAATTATTATTTTAGTAATACAATTGTCATACAACAACAATTACTACTACTACTACTACTACTACTACTACTACTACTACTACATTCCATACTCTCTTTCTTAGCCAAGTACATCCAACCCTATCTCAAAAAATGGATTCATACAAAAAAAAACTCTTTTACACCCCAAGACTGCCCCTCAGATAACCTGACACCAGAAACCCAGTCAGGTTTGATATGATCTCAAGTTTTACCAACATTTTGATTTAACTTACTTTAAAAACACTCTAGATATTATGAGCTACATGCAAATCACGTCAGCACATTATGGAACTAACAAAACACTGTCTGACCTCTCTCTACTTTACAATACAACCCACTTCAACAAGCAATTAGAAGGAGTACCAATGGGCTAACCATTATTGCCAGTTGTTCCAAATCTTTTTATGGACCACCTCGAGAAAAATGCAGTCAGCACGGCACAGCTAAACATTCCTTGTTAATTAGATACATTGACGATTACTTCACAATCTGGCCACACTTTTTAGACCTTCTCGTAAAGGAAAAAGACAGCCTCCTTGGTTTCTCCACATATGAAAGCCCCCCCCCCCACACACACACACACACACACACAAAGAGATACTTACATAGACTTTCCCACCACCATCTGGCACAATTACAATCTGTAGTGAAGACACATACAGAGCCTTACATCTACTGCAAGAAGAACACGAGAAGGAAAGGTTGGGCAGCTTGAAAGACACATTGTTTTCAATGGATACACCCTGTTTAATATAAGAGAATTATAAATAAATAAAAATAAACAAGACACTACCAGAGAAAGAAACACACAGTTACGTCAGTACCTTAACATTACCATATACTGTACATATAAAGGGGACAACAGACATAGTAGGGAGAATACTCAAGAAACATTGTCATATCAGAATGTATTCAACATACAAAACTCAACACTTTTCTACAAGGTTTTTACCAGATACTGTGCAAACCCTGTGGGCCATTTTATATTCACTCTGGAAGTAACATTCTCCATTGCATCCATGCACACGAAACGCCAATATAAAAACAAGCAGACAACACATCCCTGAGAAAATACCAAAGAAACACACTTCAGTTTCAAAAATACATAAAGATTAGCAAGAATAAACAATAAGAAAGTTAAACAATACAGAGAGGGAAATGAAATAATAATAGGACAGGTGGTGGTCAATGACAAAAATAAGTTCACTAAATTAGCAACAGCTTGCAAATTCCTGACATTTTGAAATTTTGTAACAAAGTTTCCAACCACAGTCACCTCTGAACCTGCTTTGGCAACAATTCCAACAGAAGTCAGGTATATAACATCCTCTGTAACCAGATCAAATACGTTCATACCTTGAAACTGTTCAGGGCTTAAAGAATTTATAATGTAATCTGCAATACAAGAAAGTTACACTTTAAAATGTCTCATTTTAAATAGTTATAAAATACTAAAAATAAATATTAAATATTTATTAATAGAAGACAGAACCATTAACTGGCAATAGTAAGTTATTAATTTTACTATTTTTAATGTCAAAACTTTTTTAAACTTTATGTTGCTTTATGATATTGATTTGACGATGCATTTTAGACCTACAAGGAATTTGCATGTTTGTTAGAACATTCTTATCTTACTACATTTTTTATAGTCTACAGTCGTTACCAATAAATATATACAAACTGAATACCAGTAATATTATAATACGTAATTTCTTAATTTCTTAATTTTGATTTAACAAATATTCTTAAGACGTTTGCTGGACGTGCTTCCTTAAAAAAATCTACACATTTGCATTTATTAAGTACTTTGTTCACAGGCTGGGCCTTCATTTTTGCTCTTTTGTCCCCTTTTAATTGTAAAAGCAAGATGGCCAACGATCTCCTTGCCCTGGGCGCCAAAAAGCCTAGCTACGCCACTGTATTATGGGTCATTCCATCTCAAATGAACCAGAAAAATGGCAAAATGCAACCCATCAACTCGGATTTTCATGAAATTTGGTACACATGGTTTGTTTACATATATAATGACTGGTTTAAAATTTCAGACCTCTATCTTAAGCCGTTTCAGAACTAGAGCAGCCTGATTTTCAACCTAAAATACTAAAAAAATTCATCCACGGCTGTTGTGAATTCAATAAGTAGTTTTAAATTTATTTAATTTCTCCTAAAATTGAAGTAGGAAAGATTTGAAATTTTCCATACTTACGTAAAATTTTCTGCAGAATTCAAATATTGTATCAGATTTGTTGTAATCACATTATGAAGGGTCATTTGAGCCTTCAAAATAGAAATATTACTTTCTTTTAAATGTCCACAACTTAAATTACAAATTCCTGTGTACAGACTGTAGTTACAGTGTCCGAATATTATGGCTGGTATCATTGGAAAGAGAAGAAAATTTCCTTTAAAACAGACTTAAAAAATCTTTGGGGAAATGACAACTACACTAGTAGTCATAAAAAACAATATTTAGGGCATATTAACAAATTAATCCACTTTTACACACAGAAACAAAAATTTATTCAAAATAATATCCACATTTACATGTACAGGAATAGAAATTTATTCAACTGATTATCTAAAAATACAATTTAGGCTAAAAAGTATTCTAAAAATATAAATTAGCTACAAATTATTCCATTTCTCATTTATCAATTTTTGGCACTCTACTGAAATTTGATATTGCCTGCCTGTCATTGTTGTTGGTTGTTCTATAGTACATAATATATTTTGAAATGGGATCCAACAAATATCAACCCTATCATCTCCCTGATCTAAATTTATAATTTCAATAAGACCAATATACCATTTAGAATCGTATTTACAGCAAACAAAAGAATTTACTTTCAAGGAGTCTGCAATAGGTGTTTGCACATCAGAAAAGTTAAATTGTAAAGCATAGTTATTGTCACTGCTAACTCTTTTTGCAGCCAGAGTATTGGTTGATAAAGGTATGAATTGGTGGAAACTTCTGGTGCCAGCCACTGTTTTTGATTTTGTAAATCGCTGTTGCAGATTAGTTCTTGTAGAACTTACTTCTTTTTCTTCTATATAAAAAAAATGGATTTTAGAAAATTTTTCTTTGCAAAACTCGAACATTTTTTTAGGATCAGAAATTTGCTCCTTGTATGGTCTCTGTAAATTGGCCTTTGTCACCATCCGTTTCACACTGCCCCCAATACCATCACAAGGTGATTTTCCATGGCTTGTTGCAAAGAAAGACCATGTGCCAGTGATTCCAAAATCAACTTCGTGATGGCACAAATTTAAAAAACTTTTGCAATTTTTGTATTGAGCACTGCACCCATCTGTAAAATACTCTATTTTATTAACAGTAGGACAGTGATGCTTAATTGACTCTACAATTTTTGACTGAATTCTATAGACAAAAGCAACATCATGATTTAAATCATCAGAAATATAACATAATGATAAATGGCATAGTTCTTCAGTATCAGGATTTTTGTAGTATATAACAGCAGGATGTATAGTGCACGACATGTGAGTCCAATGGTAGCTTTGTGCTGCATCTTGTAGCACAAAACCATAATTTTCAGCAAAATCCATTAATACTAATGCCTCATTTTCATTTATATTATTTTTTCTCTCTTTCAAATACGCAGCTTGACTTTTTGGTATATAACCATGTGGAACTAAAGTTTCTAGTTTAGTTACTAACATATCAGTAAATTCATTAAATGGTAGGGTCATATCAATAAGCTGAGTTCTGTCGACTGATACCCACTGATGGAAATTTATTTCATCATCTTCCTCAAGTTGAAATTTAGTTTCAATGTAATTTGTTAAATTTGTTGAAGGACGACATTTATCACAAATTCATAACATGCAATCCCTGTTTTCTTTACTACAAACAATTTTATCTATGAAAGAATTTACATCATCTTTCGTATTTAAATTTAGGCCACGTAAAAGCAAGTCAACATTCTGGTGTATGGTGCATACACAAACAGCATGCATTCCTGATGAACCAGCAAGTACACACCATTTAGGACGCATTTGACAAAATTTTGAAAATCCCAATTTAATGTTAGGATGAATTTACTTAAATGTTGCAGACAACTCTTCTAAACTACTAAGTATTAAACGTTTCTGAGCATGAACATTCTTTTTTATGCTGACAATCTTTCGTACTGGGCATCAGTCGACTGTACTCATCATAAAAATTCCTTACAAGTAATACAGTTTCATTAGGTAACTTTCTACCTTGCTTTGGGTCAGGCAGTGAACAGATTCCTTTCGTATTAAGAATCTCACTAGCTTCACGCACCATTCTTTGTGATACACCAAAAGTTTGTTGAATTTTGTCTCTTGTCCATGATGGAGGAACAAAAGTAAGAATACGAATCTTTTCTCGCCTACTTACAGTTGGTAATTTTTCTTTCATTAATTCAACCAGTCTATCTAAATCATTAGCCTTTTGTTTTTCCTCATGTTTACTTGCTATACTTTCATCATCGGAACTACTGTCTTTGCATAATTTTTCTTTTGGAACATGAAGCACACGAGCCACTTTCTTTCAGAGATTTTGCTAGCTGCCTTTATTTTACGTTTCCCATAACTTACTTTTTGGTGTGGAGCTAGAGAATGCATTTTCATTGGTGAGTCATCTATACCTGTTAAACTTGTATTAAGTTTATCCAATTCTTCTGTATCTTCTGCTGCTTCCACTTCCGTACCTTCATCGGACGTAGTCTTCACTTCACTGTTGTTTTCATCACTGCTTTCTTTGTTTGTCTCCTTTTGATCTGCACTTGAAATTTCACTTAAGGCATGCTTACGGCATGTTGAACACAACTTCTGCCCTGGAATCACAGGGGGCCTAAAGGTACAATTTCGAAACTCGCCGCCAAGGCAGCTCGCTCCCGCTGCCAGGACGGAGCAGCGTTGGCGGCGCTGCCACGGCGGTTTTGGTGATTTCGTTTGTCACTGCCAAAGCGGCGGCAGCGCTGTCTGAGGGAAGGTGATACTACATTCATATTTCGCTTATTAAGTAGTTCATACCGACGTTAATACAGTACCAGTACATGCTTTGGTTCATTCCTTGCTTTTAAGAAACTACAATTAAAGAAATTAGGCCTACTGCAAGGAGAAGAAGACGACGACACTTTGCTAATCCTAGCGTTATTTATCCACAAACGGAAAAGGAAAGCCACCAAAGATGTCTTCAAAAGTCGTGAATAAGAAGAAGGATGTGTTAAAATATTGGTAGAAAGGAAATTTCAGCGGGATGAAGATCTCGTATTTAGACAATACTGCAAACTCAATTATAATTAGTCGGTATGGTGCTGAGTTTGGTTGCTGAAGACTTGAAGCCTTCTACAACACGAGAGTGTATTAGTGCCCAACAGAAACTTTTCATAACCCTACGGTAAATAAACGTCCTAAAAAAAGTAACCTTTTAAACCGATATTCGACAAGTAATGCAAGTATGTAGGCCTACATGTGTAGATAGTATACGTACGCAGCTTTTCATTCGACTCTGTGTGTAGTAAGTATGTAGGCCTATGTATGTATGGATGGATGGATGGTGGACTAGACTGCAGTTATCTGTGATTACTGCACAAATGTGAAGAGGTTCCTTAATTTAGTAAACACAACAGAGACACGACTTTCACTGTATGTTTGTAAGGTATTTGACATTAGGGACTTGAGTTTGGCATGATCTTCATACACAACACACGTTTTCCACTTTCTATTCATATCCAGTTAAAATGCACACAATTAAATATCAATTTTATTATTAAAAAAATATACAAGGGTTCATATGTTTATTGCATTTCGTAATGTGTATAGTCTAAATAATGTATATATTTGTTAGATTTTCCAGACTTAGAGCCTTATCTGGACCAGAAAAGTCATGTCTGGTGCTATCATGTGATGATACGGTACTCGCTGGCAAATTGATTGGCATCGATTCCTCAGTCCCTTGAGTAGATAAAGAATTGATTTCGGCATTTTGAAGTTCAAACTTTGTTAAAGTTTTGAAAATGTCGGATTTTGTTTGTAAAGGAGGTAGGCTACTCAGCACTGATTTAACGGGTTTCTATCGCGGAATTGAATTTGGTCAGATTCTTCATATCCTTTTCTCGTTGATCTTCTCTCTTTTCTAAGAGCTTAATCCACAAGTTTTTCATCACTAGAAGGTAAAAAAGACATACTGAATGCATGTGCTGCACGCCGCCAAGCTGCCAGACCGCTCCTGACGCCGCCCGGCAGCGTCGCTGCAAAGGCTGCGACGGACTGGCAGCGCTGCTTAGGCGGCGGCGGCGGAGTTCGAAAAGCATCCTTACTAAAATGCACTGGAGCAGTAGTGATCGTTCGCCGCCAAGGCAGCACGCGGCCTTGGCGGCGGCAGCCAGCTGCCATGGCAGCGTGGTTCGAAATCGTACCTTAACATGTAATATCTCACGGAACTGCTTAGCAAGATCAAGTGAAACAACTCGCAAATCACGCTTTATTGCTTTTGTGTGTCTTTTAAATGGATCACAACAACGCAAATGAGCATAACTTTCATACCGATCCAGGTACTTAATTTTATGGTGATTGCAAACATTACTTAAATCACCCTGTTGCTCAATTCCTGTTCGCCAAAGCAACAGTTCTTTCTGTACATCAGTGAATGTGGTAGCCACAATGTTGGTCACAACAGGTGAATAGATAGTCTTATGGCACTCTGCTTGCAGAAAAGTACCAATGCTGCATGGTGGGTAACTTGTGCCATCTACAGGTCTACTTGCCATACTCCTGCAAAAGTTAATTTTTTACAACAGGGGTTTACTTCTCCTATAAAATGAACAACAGTAAATTAATCATGCTGGTTTATAAGTATTCAATTGTAACTTACCAATGTAATGAAAATATAATGTTCAAATTGTGCACTAACTACACTAGCTGCAACTTCTCATGGCAGCCATTTTGAAAGATGCATGATCAGTAGTGACACCTGGTGTGGGAGGGAAATTTGAAAAGTCTTCTATGATGAAGTGATATTTTTTTAACTTACCCTGTTTATTTCTATCACAGGCCTAGTTGTCATTTCCCCAAAGATTTTTTAAGTTTGTTTTAAAGAAAATTTTCTTCTCTTTCCAATGATACCAGCCATAATATTGGGACACTGTAACTACAGTCTGTACACGGGAATTTGTAATTTAAGTTGTGGACATTTAAAATAAAGTAATATTTATATTTTGAAGGCTCAAATGACCCTTCATAATGTGATTACAACAAATCTGATACAATATTTGAATTCTGCAGAAAATTTTACATAAGTATGGAAAATTTCAAATCTTTCCTACTTCAATTTTAGGAGAAATTAAATTTAAAACTACTTATTGAATTCGCGACAGCCGCGGATGAATTTTTTTAGTATTTTAGGCTGAAAATCAGGCTGCTCTAGTTCTGAAACGGCTTAAGATAGAGGTCTGAAATTTTAAACCAGTCATTATATATGTAAACAAACCATGTGTACCAAATTTCATGAAAATCCGAGTCGGTGGGTTGCATGCCGTGGTTCAGTTGATATGGAATGACCCATATATGACTTAGTATAATATTAGTTTAGTTTCAAGATTTACATTCAAATATTTCAATTTCCATTCTTGTTTAAATTTGTTAAAAAATATTTTAATAAACTAAAGTAAATTGAAATGTATATGACTGATATTTGGGTGGGCCACTCTGTAAGAACTTTTTGCATGGATACAAGTTCATAAGTAGATTTAAAAGCTATATCACATGTTTCTGCAACAAGAATGTGTGGTGTACACACTGTAACTATGCATAGTATATTATTAGAGTATATTTTCTCCAGTATATCATTTCCATGCACATATCTTTTTTAGTACTCTTAAGTATGGAAAAATGAATATATCATAATCTTACAAAGACATAATTCATTAATACATTTACTACTTACACTCATATTCAATAGAATCAGTTTTATTAAAACATATTAATTCTCCTATTACCAGTATTATGACTGGCCGCAGTAGTACTACTGGTGGGTTAAGTTTCTGGTCATTTCCTTTCAATTGCTATTTTTTGAAGAAATGCTGTTGAACCATCATGCTGTCCTAAATAGGTTTCTGACCTTTTTAAGCTCAGAAATTACCTCTCATAGGATGTAGAAAATTTTTGTGGACCTGGACTACCCTGGCCCCCCTGTGGTGTCGCACATGCTGATGGCTACAGTAGTTCAGTAATCCTCTTAAGTCATGTATCCACCATTGTTTTTATAATTATCTTATTCTTTGGCCTTTAGAATCTAACGCAGTATCAAAATTATATTGTATAATATCTGAAACCCAGCAGATGAGTTCTCTTTGTTTTTTTATATATATTTTGTTTTATATATTAAATTTTGAAGATGGTCTTACTTTCTAAATAATGAAACTGTAGATGAAATTAAAACAATGATGGTGGCCAGCGTGCAGAGGAGTATACTTTGTTTCAGAATAATGTCATCGTTTTTAATCTTTACTAGTTGAAAAAATTATGAGATAGTGTGGTAGAATTAAATTGACAACAGAGACATTGAAAATATTACATTTATATAAATTGCACATAATTTCATAATTTTTTTACACAAATGTAGTACTTTGTTATTCTCTAATCACAAGAAGTCACTAAAGTTCTTAACTGCTCCTAATCACTATTCCTAATCACTGATCACTTTTTAACCATCATCACCAATATTAAGTTCACCTAAATTATAATTAAAATCAAACAAACTCTTAATATAGCCTCACCCTACATTGTCAACTATATGCTTTTCAGACAGTTTACTGTGGAATTGAATTTTGTTGTCACTCTATGTCTATGCCAGTTACAGTTAAGCACATTACTGACATAATGTTCTGTGCTATTTACAGCTTACCACTCAACATGTTCTGCATCGCTATGACATGATTAAAATTCTGGATCGAAAAACTGAATCTTTACATTGTTATTCATGAACATAACATTCATAAATTAAATAAGCAGATATTGAGGCAGTGTTAGCAGATGGCAAGGGAAATAAACATTATATGCAAGAATCATGGATAATCACAATTTGTATGCAAGAAAAACACAGAAAAATCAAATATAAAAGTCTCAAAGCGCAAAGGCAGCTCAATCAGAATATGCATTAATAGATGAGACTCATAATAAAGTTACATACTATTAAATATTTGGGTTGTCTTAACAGAAGCAGAGATTAAACCAAGAAGTGTAGAAGGTATAAACTACAATTATTAGTAATACAGTCCAGTGTAGCACTGGTCTCCATAGTTTTAAATTTGAATGAATTCACTATATTTGTATTTATGTATTTGACTTGTATGTATGACAATATTGTTTGAAATTATTACTTTGACATTCAAGTTGAAGTTTTTCTGCCAAAACAAAACTTACTATTGTGTTGTATGTACAAATTTTCATTAGTAAGCACCATTGTTGTCTTAGAAGCTTTTGATTGTGAATGAAACTACTTTCAAACTTGACAACTTGACTTTTTTTTAATTACAACCATATACAGGAAAATGTTTTTAACTTTTTAAAAAATTGCTTAGAGAATTTTAATAAATTTGTCTTGAATTTACGAAAATATATTAAAAAATAAAGTAATAAGATATATATATTATATTTAATATTTATAATGAATTTACCTCAAGATATTTTCTCCTTATTTGGAACATGTTTCGGGAAGCCTTGTGTTCCCATCTTCAGCCTTCCTGATTTTGAATCTAGTGAAGTACTTGTGTGTTGGTTGGTTGTTATTGTAGTTTCCTGGAATTGGTGGTTTCCTGGTCTGGTACTTTGAATTGGTATTATTGTGTGTGATTATGGTGTATGTATTAGTATTTTGTGTATTTTCGATATTGAGTGCTTTAAAAATTGTGTAATGTTTTGTATTGATTTGTATTTGTTCAGGTATTAGTTTGTTTTGTGTTTTATGTTTGTATATTTGTAAATTTTCCCAAATGTTCATTATGGTGCCTTTGTGTGGTATATGTTTTATTAGTGTCATGTTGCTTATGTCTAGGAATTCATACTTTTATTGAGAACGTATATGAGTATCATTACTCAGATTTTATGATTCATGATTTTGAAAAGTATTTCTGAATTTAGTAGGCCTATTAGGCTTGTGGTACAAAAATGGTATCAAAAATGTCCTTCAATTTAAAGCTAAAACAAAATATTATTATAACTTAAACTAAATGCACAGTTCTGACTAACGAAATAATACTAATTCACAATAATATAAATACTGTAAATGACAAACCTAACAAAAATGCAAATAACATTACCTTTATATGAAATACATGTAAGATAATAAATTATCTATAATTCCAAAGACTGAAAACACTATCAACTTGCAAACATAGGTGGCAGATAAGCATTAGCTGTATACTGTGCACCAAACTGACAGAATTTATAATCAAGTGTGCACTCTCAGCTATCAACTATAAAGCTAATAGCTGTACAAATAGCTATAAAGAGACCCATATATTTGTTATTTCTTGGGAACAGATATATATATGTTAGCTCTAGAAAAACAATTTATATTTTTTTCAGTTCCTATTTATAACCACATAAAAATTTTTATTACTTACTAGTAATCATCTACTTCTCTCTAGAAATTACCTAATTCTCTCTCTACTTCTATTCCTCTACTCCTCTCTCTAAAAAATTACTTAAATTTTGGCCCTGAATAGTTTCTCTAATCCTATCTTCATGTGCCTTGAATTGTGATATTCACTAATATCAGTACTAATGATGTAAGACCACATAATTTAGCTGAACGAACACAGCAAAAGATAATTTTAGACTCAATTTTATTTTATGAAAAAACTGGAATAAGTTGCTGTGATCCTTCAGCTTACTAGAAGCAGAGCCAGATTTTTTTGTAGAGGGGTTATATGGTGGTGGATTATTAATGATAAGGAGGAAGGAGGAAATTGGTGGTAGTAGGAAATTAACCAATTATAGCCCACTGGTATATTATGGCTACTAGCAACATAACTGCCAGCCTGTATATGTATTTTACGTATGACTTCATTGGCAATCTACTCAATGGGAGGGGGTTGTAATATGCCAGTAACCCTCCTTGGATATACCACTGATTCAGCCCTTGTCTGTAAGGTGTTGGCATATTTTGAAGACATTGAGTATAATTTGTTCACTAACGTGTAAGCTTCCTTAACACTTTTTGCTACAGTCTGTTTCTTGGTGTATATAATATATCTAATATTTTTAATGAATTTACCTCAAAATATTTTCTCATTATTTGGAACATGTTTCGGGAAGCCTTGTGTTCCCATCTTCAGCCTTCCTGATTTTGAGTCTAGTGAAGTACTTGTGTGTTAGTTGGTTGTTATTGTGGTTTCCTGTTGGCCTCTGGTACTTTGAATTGGTATTATTGTGTGTCATTGTGGTGTATGTATTAGTATTTTGTGTATTTTCGATGTTGATTGCTTTGAAAATTGTGTCATGTTTTGTATTGATTTGTATTTGTTCAGGTATTAGTTTGTTTTGTGTTTTATGTTTGTATATTTGTAAATTTTCCCAAATGTTCATTATGGTGCCTTTGTGTGGTATATGTTTTATTAGTGTCATGTTGCTTATGTCTAGGAATTCATGGGGATTATGATGACAAATATTTCTGTCATCATATCTTCAATGTTTATTCTCTCTTTTAGAAATACAATATTGACCTAAACAAATAATACATAATGTGAGTGCACATTCATTTTGTATATGTGCATTTAATAAATGCACTAAATATTCATTCAGTTTTTCTAAAACAAGTTAATTTTTTATATGCCCTTTTCATATAGACCTCTTCATTTATAAAATTACACACTCTTAAAAAACAAAAGCTTGCCAAAGTGGTGTTTTACTTAATCCTAATACAACTGTCAGATCTTTGAGTACATAATTCATATAACATAATAATATTTTATTCTGTGTTCAAAATATAATTTTAATTTTTAAAGTTATAGGGTTAATTAATAAGGGCAATACAGCCTTCATTCTTGATGGAACTAATTACTGGGAACACATATACACAAATTTATTTTTCAAGTAAAATTTTAACAAAAAATATATGCTTTTAATTAGATTACTTTACTTAAATGTTTTATTTCATGTGAGTACAATAATGCTGGGAATACAGTATGTGAAATGTTTACAATTAAATACAATATTTTTAACTACCGTACATATTTTGTCCCAGATTATAATAATCATCTGCATGACATGCCTTATACAGCTTAAGTACTTGTAAACACAAGGCAGTAATATTTTAACTAAAATTTTTTTTTACTACTATACTTTTACTAAAGTGCATATAAAAACTAAATTAATTAGCTTGCACTATTAAAGTCACACATTTCATCTATAAAGATGTAAAAAATAATGACTAACCTACAAATAGCGTCTCTGTTTGTCAACTTTGTAAATATTAATGTATAAACTAATATTTGATAATTAAATAATGTAAAAACCACATTTTAAATTGCTAGGCACAAAGTTTGTGTGTGCTTATTAAAGCAACATACACTCTAAGAGTTCTCAAAGTTTTTTTTTTATAATTTCTTGATGTTACACTAAAGAAACTGTAAACACTAAAGATGTTACAATTGCTTGATGTCTTGGAAACATCTTTGAGCTCCCAAAAAGTGTGCCAAATGATTTTGGCAACAAATCTCATATCTTTAAAGTAATTTAATTCCAGTATGCATTTTAATTACCCATATACATATTATGTGAAACAAGATTTATACTTAGATTTTGTTGTCCACAACATGGCCGAGTATTATTAAGAACTAAAATATACTATTCCAACATGAAACATAAGTATTTTAGATACAAAATTTTTTAACTATTTACCTTATTGCCTGAACTAGCTTTTGCTTATTGCAATGTTCATCAGAGGCTGCTGCAAAGAATGCTGTCCGTTCTGATTTTGGTGATGACACCATTGTTCAAAAGGTAATTGTTTTATGTATGTTCAGATAGTATGTGTGATTTAAATTGTGTCTATTCATATAGGATGTTATTTGTATGTCTTTTGTGTGTTTGTTTATGTCATGTATTTTAAAATTTTTGTTGGTATGTATGTATAAAATTTTCATGTTGTTGATGTTTTTGCATGTGTAGTCTGCATCAGCGAGATGGTTTACAAAGGTGAATTCAATGTATCTTTGTTTGAAGTTGCATGCTTTCTGTTCTACGAAGAATTTGGTACATTCTGAGCAGTGTAATTTGTTGTTGTTTTGGGGTTCTCTTTTGTTTGTAGTTCTGTATGCAATACTGTCCCCTGCTTTTTTAAATTTTCAGGGCAAATTTTATTTTTTTAGTGTGGTTATTGAGATGTGTGAATGTTATGAATTTGTTGTTTTCTATCTTTGTCCGTCTTTTGTTTTGATTTTGTGTAGGAGTATCCATGTAAAATGTAATTGAACACATAAAAGCATTACATTCTACCACCAAATCCACCTTTGCAAACCGTCTCATGCACAAATATAACAACATGGAAATTCTACACATACACATGAAAAACAAAAAATCAGACACACTCAGACAACTGGAAATATACAAACACACAAAAACATGTGTAAACCACTACCTAAACAAACATACACAATTTAAATCACACGTACTATTTGAACACATTACAAGACACACACACACAACAGTCTTACAAACAATGGTACCATCACCAAAAACAGACAGACAGCACTTAGCAGCAGCCTCTGATGAAGCTTGTAATGGTCGAAAGCTAGTTCAGGCATTAAGGTAAAAAATGTTTAAAGTTTATCTAAAACTAACTTATTTGTGTCGACATTTTGACAGTGTTTATTGTCATCATCACACTGTTGTGTGTGTGTGTGTGTGTGTGTGTGTGTGTATATATATATATATATATATATATATATATATATATATGTGGCTTCAGCAACAATTGTCCTGATTATGACAATAAACATTGTCGAAACGTCGACACAAATAAGTTAAAATTTGTAAATATAATTATTTCACTACCGACTCGGAACACAAAGATTTGTGTTATACTTTTGACCGATCCTCACAAACCCTTCACTAAAAAAAATTAATAGATTGACGGTCACTACGAATTTAAGGATTTATCTAAAACACTTGTGTTCCATGTCAAAATAGGATTTATACCTTTCTCTTTCTTATCTTCGATATAATTCATTGTTACTATTAGTATATCTAATGACAAATTATTAAATTCTAAATGTAATTTTTAACTGTTTTTAAAATAATACATGATTTTTGGTTATTGAATTTTTTTCTTAATTATTATCTTTTTGTGAAGGGAAGGTATTAACCCCCCCCCCTCCAGTTTCATTCCTCACACCTACATCATGTTCAGAGGTAATAGTCATTGCAATTGTTGTACATGTCTCATTTGCCTTTATTTTGTGATTAGAAATTATTAAGAATTAAAATTAATTATACCAGAATCAGCTACTTTTTCTTGTTTGTAATTAAATAGACAAATTATACATCTTAAAAGTTTAATGCCATTGTGCATTATTCCATCTACAGTCATCCTAACTCTTCAAATAATTTTTATATTAAATTATCCAGTTCTGCTAGCCATTAATGTGGTAATTAATCCATGGCCTGAGGGCTGGAAGATTTGTATACACAGATGGATACTGGTTTTGGAAACAGCCATTATTGAATGACAGTAAGCCATAAAGTTTATTATGAGCAACAGCCGTATCTCCAACATCATTCTAAAACAAAAAGTATACAGTAAGTTGTAGAAATTACATAACTGTAAACTATGTCAATTAATTTGTTTCTAGTTTTATTTATATATAATCTAGAAAATTCATGGCCTTAATTATACTTTTTATGAATATTATGGTGCTTTAATACTGTGAAAAAAAAAAAGGAAAGATACAGGGGCAAATCCAGAGAGGTATTTCGGGGAAGAGAGTACAATTTTTTGTGCTATAGATACTTCTGGGTTTTTGTATGTGGCTAGATTCATAATATCATCCGCAAATGTTGTATTGACATTACCGTGAGCTGGTAGGTCCGCTTTATATGGAAGTATGGAAGGCATAAGGTTGCAATGTACACAAAGTAAAGATCTGTAAAAAAATCTCTGCCTCAACATTTGGATTCTTATTAAAAGAGCATCATGTACAAAACACTAGTGTAAAATATCTCTTATTAGTTCTTATTAAGATATCAAAGTATGTGTACTGTATAAAACATTTAAATCACCAATTTCATCAGTAGCAAATTTTAAATTGAATTTGGTAACATTGACAATTAGTTGATAATATTTTACTTTTTATGATTGTTTTATACTTTTTGTTGATTATTTTATACTTTTCCAAGGTCTGTAATCGAGATCCTAATTGTGCTTGTTTTTTTTTTATTTGTATTTTTTGAACAGCATTTTTGAATATTTTAAAAGTAAAACTACGTTTGTCAGGCAAATTGTTTTCCTCTAATATGAATCATGTTTGAGGAAGTGTTTCCCTGTTTTCATTCCCACCGGATCTGTCCTGTTTTGTGTTCATGACCAGATAAGAGAGTGATGGCTGTGACCTTGTGGCATGAACCGTTTTTGTGTCCCAACCTTATGTACCTGCATGGACAAATTATTTCTTATACAGTGTCTGTAGAATGCCTTCACTTGTATTATTCTGAGTACAGTAAGGCCTTGATAATCCGGAACTTGATAGTCCGGAATCCTCGATAGTCCGGCACTTTTTATCAACAACAACTGATTTGAAAATATTGC
Organism: Magicicada septendecula; assembly: GCA_034769895.1. Classification (NCBI taxonomy): domain Eukaryota; kingdom Metazoa; phylum Arthropoda; class Insecta; order Hemiptera; family Cicadidae; genus Magicicada; species Magicicada septendecula. The sequence continues at coordinate 1,030,266,337 of CM068367.1, read as the reverse complement.
AATGTTTGACTAAATTGCTGACGCTATTTCAGGAGGCATTTGTGGTCTTTCAGGTGTTTCAGTAGAATGACATAATTTGGCTTATTCGGCCACACTGGAATGCATTTTTAACGTCTCTGCTGCAATTGGCACGATCATGTTTCTTCGAAATTGCTCAGGCGCGAAAATGCTCAGTTGTCCTTGGCACAATCGGGAACTCTCGGCAGAGTTTGTGAGCTGACTACTGTATGGGTCATTGGCACCATTTCGTATTGGTTAGCCATGAGTGTCTGCTTCTTGTGTTTACACAGTGCGTGTGCCACACCGTATTTGAGTTACAGTATTAGTGAACTTCGCTACAGTTATGTTGTTCTGTTTTTGTTCAGTGAAGTTCAGTTTTAAGTTGTTGCTTCACAGTTTTGATCACAATGTTTTCTAAACACAAAAAACCAGAATCCAGTGCTTCTAGTAAAAGAAAACATGTGACTTTGACAATCCAACAAAAACTTGACATTATAAATAGGTTAGAAAAGGGAGAAAACAGGAACGTAATTATGGAAGAATTTAATATTGGATCCTCAACCTTATATGATATAAAAAACAAAAAGAAAAACTTCCAAAATTTTTGGCTCAAGCAGCAGATACAAAAAAAGCTATTGACAATCACCAAACATTAAAAAAGCCTAAGCTTGACCAGTTGGATAATGCGTTGTACACCTGGTTCTCAGAATTGAAAAAGCCAAACAGTTTAGCAGTGATTTGAATGTAAAAGAAGGAGACTGTAAACTTTCATGAGGTTGTTTGCACAACTTTAAAACTCGTCATGGGATACGCAAATTAGATTTTTCAGGGGAGTCTAAATCTGCTGATGAGCTGCAGCAAATGAACTAGTCCTTGCCAAGTGTACAACGTGGACGAAACAGGGTTGTTATGGCGTTGCTTGGCTAATTCAACCTTAGCGGGACATGATGAAAAATGTGCGAAAGGTTTTAAAATTAATGAAGATAGATGAACTGTTTTGTGTTGTGCAAATGCATCAGGAGACCATAAATTTAAACTTTTTGTCATAGGCAAGTATAAAAAGCCTAGAGCTTTTAAGAATCTCACGGACTTGCCAGTACATTATAGTGCTCAAAGTAATGCCTGGATGGATGCTCAGCTCTTTAAAAATTGGTTTGCCTGAAAACATACAGGCTGTTCTGTTAGTAGATAATTGTAGAGCCCATCCTCCTGCTAGTGAGTTAAAGTCAGCAAATATAACATTGAAATACCTCCCTCCAAACGTAACCCCTTTGATTCAGCGTATGGATCAAGGAGTAATAAGTGCAAGGACTCATAAACTCAGACTGTAGTGTAAAAGACTTTCAATCAACTTTTCACGTGAAAGATGCTATTTTTGCAGCTGCTGTTGCTTGGCAAGAAGTTAAAAATGATACGTTAATAAAAGCATGGAAAAAGATATGGCCAAACTGTGATGGACAATCCCCTTAGTGAACATAATGAACTAGATGACCCAGATGATCCTGAAAGTCAGTTACTGGAGACTGTTAAAATGCTGCAGAAGGCTGTTTATCATTGTCAAAAATGTCTGATGATAAAGTGCTTGACTGGCTAGATGTTGACAAGGACAAACCTACTGTGCAGGAGATAAATGATGAAACGATCATTCAAAGTGTGTTAAATCCTCAAACAGTTCAAGAAGTAGAAAGTGATGAGGAAGAAGAGGGTAGTGCATCAAATAACGTTACTTGGTGCGAGGCAACCTACACGATAAACACTTTTGTAAAATTTGTGGAGATAAATAAACATTACAACATGGCTGAAGTTATGAATCTTCATATAATCCACAATGACTTTTTAAACAAAAGATCTAACAGCAAAAGACAAGTTGATATAAGATCATTTTTTAAACAAACCTCAAGTACGACAACCAATGTGGCATCGACCTCCATGGACAAGCACTAACAATCACCCTAACATGGACGAATTATTGATTTTGTTTTAAATGTTTAAGTTTTAAGAAAATGTTTACTGTTGTAATTGAACATGGTCCTATGTAATTTAAATAATAAATTTACCTATGTAACTGCACAGTAACAGGTGTACTGTACCGTTATCCCTTGTTTTATCATATTTAATGTAAACGCCTTGATAGTCCGGAAAATTTGATAATCCGGCACGCTCTCGGTCCCGATCTTGCCGGATTATCAAGGTCCTACTGTATTTCTTTTTCTACTTCATCGCTTGTCATGGCTTTTCAGAACTGAAGACAATATCATAATTATGTTATGGATATAAGCCTTGCAGTAACAATTTTTACATTTTGAACAGGGTTAAATACATCTGAGTCATATTAAAATTTAAATAAAAAATATGTTAGTTATATAAATATATTGAAGTATGTCAAATACATATAAAAATAAACACTAGTATTTTGTTCTGTTTTCAAAACTGAAATTAAGGAATAAGACAATATAGTTTTACTAATTTATATATATTGTAACGATTTATTTCTTTTCGTCTCTTTGTTAAAATGTGTATATCGTGCGTTCGCCTCACACGTGTGGTCGTTACTTAATGTTTACGCTGACGGTGTCCACAGCGATCTTTCGAATTACTGGTACACACGAGTGGAATTACCTGTTCTTCTATAAGTGTTTGTATTTCCCGGGTGCCGCCAAATTGTTTTAACCGAAAACAATTAAAATGGAAAATAGGGCGATTGAGCGTTTGTGGCTATGACGGTATGGTGAATTCAATTATTCCCGCCGCGTGCGAATTGATCATGTAGTTCGCAGAGTTTCCGATGTCTAGCATTTACCGCCACTGTCGCTCGTCCCTAGTATACACAAATCATATAACACAATTTCCTATAGAATAAAGAACAGTAGTTACGACTCTGTACTCGTTTATTATATTGTAATTAGTAATTATTTAGTATTATACAATAATTATATTTTGTTATTAAACAAACTTGCTCCGACAGTGAGACAATTATTCTCAAGGCTTGGCGAAATCGATTTTGAACGATTTTAGTTTGTCAGACATGGCGTCTACAGAAAGGTTTATTTTTTTACAATTTTTCGTTCAATAAATCTGGATTCTTTTGGTTTACAAAAAAAGGATCAGTTATGATTACAATAAAGTACACTACCTTACATTACTGGTACTTATATACTATAAGGAGTAATTACAATTTATTCTTGAAGTGTTTTAAAGTGTGTTTCAAAAGTTCGTAATTTTTGTACAGGTTATTTTTCTCGTTCACATAAGTTTGGTGTTTTGTTTTTCAATTAATCTTTGAAAGAAATAAGATCATCAGTTTGTAGTGAGAGTTGAAAGTGTAGTGAAAAAAATTAAAGAGAAATTTTAATTTTAATTCAGGTAATTCAGCAATACTTATCAATCAGCTGACTTAAGGTGGAGTGTCATTCAGTTGAATTAGGTTGGGTCATCGTTTGGTCTTCAATCTTCAATCATCTTGGGATTCAATCACGCCTTGCGTCTTTTTCGTATTAGTTGATCGAATTTAATTAATTTGGAATTAATTAAGCTGGTCTGTTGCCTAAGTTGAATGCATTAGTTCCTCGTCAGGTAGTTTGGTTCTTCATTTTAATAAATTTGGTTACTTTTGATTGTTTTAAATTAAAAATTGGGCCATTTACGGCTTGGCGTCTATTCCTCTTGAGCGTCTCTTTGGAATTAACAGTTTCTAACAGAATATTCATAAATAACGTTCAGTTGTCATGGTAACTGATTGATTCTGATTCATGGCTTAAGCCCATTGTTAGAATATTTGAATTTTAATTCAAAATGACTAAATATCTTCTGATTGCTATTATTCTTCGGTCTTCTTATTTAAGTATGAGATATTATCACAACTGTTCGTATTTTCTTTCAAAGATCATTTTGACCTCCCACAAAGCTGGGTTTGCTTAGGTATTATGTTTTGACAGTTATGTTGATATTATTTAATTACATTTCTTTCTTATTTTATGTCCTTAATTTAACATTTATCTCTTAAAATGATTCACTAATTATCATTGACTAGTTACTTGCCTTGGATTTGCTAATATCATAGGTAATTTCTTACAATTTGTTGTTACGGTATTGGTTTCTTACAGTTAGGCATTTCATAGGCCTAGGTAGTAATTGGCTATATTTTCTTATTTTATACAAATTACATATTATTTTACCCTTATACGTGTTTTGATTTGTGTTACAAGTGATTTGTTTATTTGTTGAATTGTTTTGGGTCGGTTTTATTATAATTGTATGTTTTCATTATTTTACAAATTATGGTTTGTCTATTATTTTCTAACTGCTTTTCCAGTATTATTAGATTTATATTAAGTCATCTTTTTTTATTTATATTGCCATCGTTTATAATTAGTCTATTATTTACTATTCTCTATAAAATATAACATAACATTTAGGCTTATGGTCTGTATAACTCTTTCAGCCATATTACTATTCATAAACTTAATCAAACAATTCTTTAACAGTTATTATGCTACTCTTGTTTACCATTTGTTACTTCTTATTTTTTTTTTTTATTTTTTTTTTTTTTTGTGATAAACATCATCACGTCATTTACTTTAGTTAATTAACTATCCCTTAGAACATAGGATATTTATTGTTTTTGCATTTCTATTCTTTACCATATTTTTCTATTCTAATCTTTACTATCTAACCATGGTAACACTAACATTTTGACTCTTCCTGGGATTTTTTCCCTGAATATCCTTGTATTCCTCATCTACAATTAATCTTAATCTTAATAATAACAATATCCTTATTTACTAACACTGCTCACCATTAACCTTTAGTGTTTATCACTGGTTTTTGGGCGTCTATCCCTATCAATAGGGTTTCTATTTATTTTGTGGGGTTTACACTTACACTTTGCACTTTTTATATTATTTAAGTGTTACTAGTGGGTATTCCCTAACATTAAATTCTTGTTCTCACTTACTCATGTTCACTATCTAACTATCTCTCACTTTACAATGGTTAGTTATACTGTTAACAAGTTCATATCATTATAGAGTGATTTATAATATTTACTCTTTATTTATTTGGTTAGTGTACTTTTAGTTTGTCATTACTTTATTGGATTTTAATACTTATCATTTACATTGGTTAATTAGTTGATACTAATAATTATTCTTTTACATTTATCCTTTATTGATTTCTTATTCATTGCTTTATTTGAGTGTAACATTTCTCCTTTTCTGTTCTATATTATTCGTTTGTGTCTTTTCATTTCTTCTCATTTTATTTCATTCATATATTGTTTGTTTCCTTTTCATTCACCTTCTCATTTGATTTCACTTATTTCGTTTATATGTCCTATCACTGGTATTGGGGCTTGTTCTACCTACTCACTTACCATCTATTGGGTTATTATGGTTAAATCACATTGTACTATCATTTTTTCAAGTTTGATTTTGTTGCTTGCTACCTTTCTCTTATCAGAGGTTACTTTTATTATTACCTTTATTTGTTTGATCACATTATTATGTTAATTACCCATTCCTTTATCTCTGACTCATCCCTTTTTATTCATAGTGTTAATCATTTAGTATTTTATTCTTATCATGTTGCTTCATAAATGTATGTTGAAGATATATACCCTTACAATATTAGAGAGAGAAAACAGCCTTATCTCTGTAAATGTCGCCTTAAGCAATTAGTCAAGTTTACCAGATCATACTACATCTATAGTACAGGTTTTCTTGCTTTTACTATAGGTCTTCATTCAAAATTATGTAAATGTGTGGATTTTTACTTTATTATAGATGTTACCAGAAATAACAAAATTTAATAAAATTTTGTTCTGTCTTACTGTGTAACACTAGTTGCCATACGTTGTAACATATGCCACAGGTTAGTCACCACTAAGATAAGACACATATAATATTACTATTACATGTACATCTATTTCGCATAAAATTATTTTTTAATTATTCTTGATGCGCTGCAGTCTTTTTGGTCTTTAAATGGTTAACTTTATGTATATAAAAGTTATTCCCTCTCTGGACTAAATTTTATGTCTGCACTTTCTAATGATTTAAACTTAAGTTCTTATGACTACAAATAATGAATTAACTGTTAGTAAATAGGTTTTTACTCATACAGGCTTCCGTATGATAGGCAGTTTTACTTGAAAGCAGATAACATAACATACCCAGCAAGGACCATATGCAGTGGTATTTGCACAGAACATCCGTGGTGTTATATTAGTCAGTGTGTAATTTTCTTGACATACTGTAGTTTGTATAACAACTGCTGAAATTTCATCAAGCTGGTCTGAAAATGATGTAACAGCTGTAGACTGAAAACATATTGTTACATAAAACAATTGTAAATTTAAGAGCACAGGTATATTAAAGTTTAGTCCGTGAACACGGGTTACTTGAGCCCACAAGTATTACTTGAGCCCAAAAAGAAAAAGTGTTTCAATCAGCCATCAATTTAACTAAAAGTCACGAGAAGGACAGAGTTCGACGTTTTTCTGCTAGGTAACACCACTGCCTAGAATGACATAAGATTTCAGGTTTCGAGAAATGACCAGCAGGTTGCAGGTCTGAGTGTTTTGATTGTTGTGAAAAGTGTTGTATTTTTGTTTCTGAAAACTTTCATCCGTGTACATCACATTTTGTGCCTTAAGAACTCAGGTAAGTCTATTTTTTTATGCTATATATCTCTAGAAATTATTCACCACCTGATCATATAGTTACATGTATTCAGTAATTATAAAATATCTTTTTTCCTAAGCATGTCAACATAACCTAAAAATACAGGTTACTTGAGCCCAGGTTAATGTTGGGCTCAAGTAGCCCACATGCATGTTTTTTTTTCTATTTAGTTGTTTGAATAATGATTATTTGTATCAATATATATATATTTAAAACAGATCTCCTTTTTTCAGGGACGGAGACTAGCATGCCGAGCAAGTACAAAAGGCAACCGGGGAGCCGGAGGTACGCCGACTATACAGATGAAAAACTACAAGAGTGTTTGGAGGCTGTAAGAACAAAACAGATGACACAAAGAGAGGCAGAATCTTTTTATAAGATAAGTAGAGCTACCATTAAGAGAAAACTTAAAAATCAGCACATAAATAGTCCAGGACATCCTAAAGTATTCACCACTGAAGAAGAGCTGGCTTTTGCGAGCCATCTCGACAAAATCTGTGATTTTGGATTTCCATGTGATGAAATAGATTTTAGATTCATAGTGAAAGCTTATTTAGCTAGGCAAGGAAGAATTGTAAGTCAGTTTAAAAACAATCTTCCCGGCAGAGATTGACTCAAATCTTTTTTAAACAGACATCATCAGTTAGCTGTAAGATTTCCAGCAAATATAAAACGAGCCCAAGCCTCTGTTGACGAAAAAGGCATCACTGATTACATAGAAAATTTAAGTAATGAGCTTGAAGGAGTTCCTTCAGCCAATATTTACAATTACGATGAAAGTAACATGAGTGATGACCCTGGTAGGAAAAAAGTTATTTGTAGGAGGGGCTGAAAATATCCAGAGAGGGTTATAAACTCAACCAAGTCTAGCATAAGCGTCATGCTTTGTGGCAACGCATCAGGGACTGCACTTCCACCCTACATCATCTATAAGGCTGAGCACTTGTGGGACACCTGGACTGAAAATGGGCCACTTGGTGCGCGCTACAACAGAAGTAAACACAGTTGGATAGACTTAGCAATTTTTGAGGAATGGTTCATCAGTCATCTGCTACCTGTTCTGAAGAGACAAGAGGGGAAGAAAGTTATAATAGGTGATAATTTGACGTCACATATAAGTGTTAATGTTGTCAAATTATGTGAAGAAAATACCATCAGTTTTATTTCTACCCCCTAATTCCACTTACTTAACCCAACCACTGGACATAGCCTATTTTAGGCCATTAAAAATGAAATGGAGAGATGTCCTCAACAGGTGGAAACAGTCTGATGCAGGTAAAAGATTGGGCGTGCTTCAAAAGGATCAGTTCCCCATGCTGTTACGAACTGTCTTAGATGAATTGCAACCAAACATGGCAAGCAATCTAAAGGCAGGCTTCAAGAAAGCAGGCATAGCTCCAATTAACAAGGAAGAAATTTTGCAACGGGTGCCTAATCAGGACAAACACTTAAATTTGAGCATGGTTGGAGAAGCATTCCTTGAACAGTTGGAACAGAAGCGAAATGAGTTTGTGAAACCTCGCCCCACCAAGAAGAAAAAACTGCAAGTTCCAGCTGGGAAGAGCATTTGTGTTTAGATCCATGTTTTTCGGTATCCAAGCCACTTATAGTATATATTAGTAAAATAGTTTACCTTTTTCTTGTCCGTCTGGTGGCCTTTTTTCTATATTTCAATCGACGCGTTTCAGGGCATATGCCCCATCATCAGGATATCCCTTGTTAAAGGTCGTCAATGGTTAAAATATTAAAAACACTGCACACACAATTCTAACACACAACAATAAATGTAATACAAACATAAAAACACATAAAATGCCCAAATTATAGACACACACGATATCGATGGTGCGCACCACGACATGCTATCACGAAATATAGAAAAAAGGCCACCAGACGGACAAGAAAAAGGTAAACTATTTTACTAATATAAGCATTTGTGTGTCTGATCTCCAAGTTGATGAAAATTCTTCTTTGTGCAGGATGAAATTCCATCAACGTCATTATCGGCGGCCAAAAAAGAGCTAAAAAAGTGTCCTAAAACTGTAAAACCAATTAAACGTAAACGTAAGAGTGAAGTTTCTTGTAGTTCAACCTCAGAAAATGAAGACGCATATAGTTTACATTCAGGCGGAGAAAGTGATTTCAGCGTTTACAATAGTGAGGATGAATTTGTGGAGCATTTGCCTATCCGATTTGGTAAAAGCCAGCTTTCAGAAACACAATCAAAACAACCCTCAAAAGAAAAACAAATTCCTATTAATAAAGAATCACTGCAAGTCGGAAATTTTGTTCTTGTCGAGTGGAATGGAAAAAATTATCCGGGGGTTGTCCAAGAAATAAAAGATGATGGTGCCCTTGTAGACTGCATGGAACCTACTCTAAAGGCGTGGAAATGGCCAGAGAAAAAAGACATTTTATTTTACAAGTGGCAAGATATTGTCTTAAAAATTGACCCACCAAAATCGATGAAGCGAGGACTGTTTTCTTTATGCCCAATGTAAAACGTTTTCTAATTAACCTTTTCTTTATATTCAACTGATTTAGGTTTCCAAAAAATATTTCTTATTTAATGACTTTTGTATAAAAATAAACAGGATTTTTAATTTTTTGTACAAGAAGATGTTTATTTTCAAAGAACCTAGGTCCTACTTGATCCCTTGTGCTTTTAGTATGGAATAGAATAGGAAAATATGCTGCGGGCTCAAATAACCCAATCATAGGGGTAACTTGAACCCAAAGTAATTTTTTTATATATATATGATAAAAAGCCAAAATAATAAAGTTTTCTTATTGAACCAACCAGAATATATCATAAGTTAAAGAAAATAAGCCCTGTATATCAAATTTTTATTCTTTTATAAGTTTATATGAAAAATTGTTGAAAATTTTAAAAATTTGGGCTCAAGTAACTCTTGTTTACGGCTTCAAATTATTTTAGCTTCACACATACATAAGTACATATGTCTGTCTGTTTATAAACGTTTTATTTGTACAGATAACATTTACTTTTTTTGTTATGTAAATGGTGTCCCATAAAGTACGCAAGATTTAATATTGTTGTAAAAACTTTTATTTATTGAAAAATGTCAGATGTTTTAATGTTAATACAAAGTACACTTACTGCGGTTAAATGTGGAACACAATATCAGACAAATGTCCCCCGCGACTCTGCTGGCACACTGTTGTCCGTCGATCGAAATTTTCGATGACCTTCTTGCACAATTCCGGCTCAATCTTACCAATAACTCGTTGAATCTGTTCCTTGAGTTGAAAATTGTTCGTGGATTGAGGACATAAGCGCGTGATTTTACATATCCCCAAAGGAAGGAGTCGCATGGTGTTAAATCACCTCGGTGACCAGTTCTGATCGCCGTTGCGTGAAATAAGACGTGCAGGAAACTTTTCAGAAAACAAAGCAATTGTTTCACCGGCAGTATGACTGGTTGTGCCGTACTGCTGAAACCACATATCTTCGAATTCCATACCTTCCAGTTGAGGCCACAAAAACTCCATTATCATATTCCGGTAACGTTCGCCAGTCACTGTTACCGCATCTCCAGCCTCATTCTCAAAGAAATACGGCCCAATCACGCCACCAGCCCAAAACCCGCACCAAACGGTTGCTCTTTGTGTATGCAAAGGCTTCTCGTGAATGATACGAGGGTTCTCTGTACCCCAAAGCCGACTATTTTGTTTATTTACGTACCCGTTGAGGTGGAAGTGTGCCTCATCGCTAAAGATGATTTTGTGGGAAAAATCACCGTCCGTTTCACGTTTACCCAATATCCAACTGACGAATTCTCGGCGCTTCAAATGGTCACACGGTTTGAGTTCTTGTGTTAGTTGGATTTTGTAGGCATTCAGATGAAGATCGTTTTTGAGAATGCTTCTTGGAATGGCCAGTTGTTGTGATCGACGGCGAATTGATTTCCCTGGACTCACATCGACACTATCTCTCACTACCGCGACGTTTTCAATAGAACGGGTAGCGCAAGGACATCCAGACGATTTAACGTCTAATAACGAAGCTGTTTCTTCGAATTTCTTAATCAATCTCTGCACAGTTGACAGATTAGGTGCTTTTCGTCGTCCAAAAATTCCACGCAATTTACGAACGGTTTCCGCATAACATTCGCCGTTCTTATAATGTGTTTTCACAATAACAACGCGCTGTTCTTTCGTGTAACGCTCCATGACGACTAATGGCGAGTAAACGGCAATAAAACAGTTGCAGTGCTACCAACCTAACAAGACGACAGTGGCGCGTAATTCAAATATTGCGTACATTATGGGACACCTTTATAGGCCTAAATTCATCACAATAAATAGTGATTTGAATTCAGTGAAAGTAGGGATATTGTATTGGACATAGAAGCAATGTGTGTAATGTTTATTCATTTGCAACTGAACTCTCCATGTTCAGTATATATAAGATATGTATAATATTTGAGGGCTGTTTGGAAAATAAAGTTACGAAGTGCAGAACTTTACTCTAAAGAATTTTAGTTTTAAATAGACTTGAAAACACCTTTAGATAGATCCTACTTATATTTATTTTTCAACAAAATCACTACAGATCTCAATGTATTTGATGAACCTAGAAATGAATTTCTTGATTATGACATTGAGTATCATGGTCCCTTAATAATGTCATCACCAGCCCATGAACCTCATCGTCATTACAAAGCGTTTCCAGCCAGTTATTCCTTGAATTTTGGAAAGAAGTAATAGTAGCTTGGTATGAGGTCATGGTAAGAATACAGTGAATAAACCCAAATTTCCTGCTTTGGTAAGTTTGCAGTAACTACTGTGTGAAATGGACAGACATTATCATACAATTGGCAGACTCCTCGTGTCAACATTTCTTGCCATTTTTTTTGTGTCACCTTACACACTGTTTTTCAGGGTCTCACTGTAAGTAGCATCATTTGTGGTATCTGCTCAAGGCATAAAGTAGCTAATTTTTGGCGCACTAGATGGTCTTCATGATTCCATGTTGACAATGATGCTTGGAATACTTTCCTGACAGTTATTGAGTATGAGTGTGGGGGGGGGAGACAGGCAACCATTCATTGATTGGGACTTATTCTTAGGTACATGGTGACATTCCATGGTGACACCATCTTCTGTCACAATCCAGTTCAGAAAATATCACCTTTATCTTCACAACCCAACACTTGCAACAGTTTGCAATAACCTACTCTTTTTGGAATTGTTTTGTAAAAAACAGTTATTGACACTTAAGATTCTGGGCATATGCATGAAGTTCATCATCATTAAACACCTATTGCCATGAAAGATTTTTTTAATTTTTTTAATAGCCTTGTCAGTGATAACAGATGGCCTATGACTTATTTCTTTATCATGAACATCACTCATTTCTTCCCACTTTATATTCATGACACCATTTTAGCTTGTTTATAACAACTGTGCCATAAACAAAAACTAATTGGTGATGAATTCCAGCACCAGTTTCGGCTTTTGCATAACAAAATAAGGTCAGTGAAAGCACTTTACAATTGGCAGTATTCGAAGTAATATAGCCATTTTAAATACACAACATAAACACAGGCACACTACAAGCAGTGACTGATGTCTGATAAACTCTTGACATGTAGGCATTCCAGATAAGGAAGTACTGCTAACTTTAGTTATAAAAAATAAATTTTAATATTTAATCATTTTAGTCATTACATAGAATAAGCTTAGTCCTGTATATAGTATGCCAGTTACACCTGATAGTCTCATTTTAGTAGCCAAGAAAAGGAAATTGATAGCATGTGAAGTAGGTCTAATAGGTCTAAGGAAGAAAAGGACAAAGATGCTGGATCTACCACCTCTACAGATGATCCATAAGTGAGGCCTTAATATCACTATCACCACCTGATAAATCTGAACTTGAGGACTACTCTGATATGATCTGAACAATCTTCCATTTTTAAATAGTACATTTGATATTTTGAAACATTGACAGACACTTTAAAAAGCTGAACAATTTCACCCCCCTCAACACACATGCGCGCGTGCGCATATATACACAGGATAATATGGATTTTGATCCTATAGTGGTTGTCCTATATTTAATTATTGATTCTGGGTTCTAAGCATCTAATCATGTACAAATGAATTATATAATATGAGGTATAATATGAGGTATATATATATATATATATATGAATTTTATATATGTATATGTGTATATATATATATATATATATATATATATTGTAAGGGTACATATCTTCAACATACATTTACGAAGCAACATGATAAAAATAAAATACTAATGATTAACACTATGAATTAAAAGGGATGAATCAGAGATAAAGGAATGGGTAGTTAACATAATTATGCGATCAAACAAATAAAAGTAATAGTAAAAGTAACCTCTAATAAGAGAAATGTAGCAAGCAACGAAGCAAACATTGAAAACAATAGTACAATGCAATTTAACCAAAATAACCCAATAGATATGGTAAGTGAGTAGGTAGAACAAGCCACAAAACCAGTGATAGGATACATAAAAACAAATAAAATAAGTGAGTAGGTAGAACAAGCCACAATACCAGTGATAGTATATATAAAAACAAATAAAATAAGTGAGTAGGTAGAACAAGCCACAAAACCAGTGATAGGATATATAAAAACAAATAAAATAAGTGAGTAGGTAGAACAAGCCACAAAACCAGTGATAGGATAATTATATAAAAACAAATAAAATAAGTGAGTAGGTAGAACAAGCCCCAACACCAGTGATAGGACATATAAAAACAATTAAAATAATTAAAGGTAGACAAACAATACCAGAACACAAATAATGCAGCATAAAATAGTAACAAGTATTATATAGAGTATGTAAACAAAAAGTACACTACCAATAGTAATTAAGAGAAAACATTTGTTAATAGAATGTATGTATTTTTTTAAAACCCTGTAGTGAGAGAAAAAATAGAACATAAGATATAGAAAAATGACTATCAAATTGTGTTTTAAAACCCGATCCAAGAGTGAGAGATAAATAGGAAGTGGTAACAATAAACAGTGAAGTGGTGGTAATATTAAAACAAACAACTTATAATTTTAAGTGAATTGTGAAAACTATGATTACTATAATTTTATAGTTATAAGTGAATTGTGTTAAACTGTAAGAAACAGAATAGGTGTGAGAGATTGTAAACCCAGAAGACAGAAGTTTACAATAATATGTTTGTATTTATATATAAGTAAGAAAGGTATAAGGAGATGAATAGTATGATCATTTTTGTTATTGACATACAAGATAATAATTGTAATTTTAATAAGAAGGAGTTATTTTTATGTTATGAAGAGTATGAACATTTTGAGTAATGACATGCCATATAATAATTATGTAAATAACATAGTGTAAAAGTAAAAGTGATAATAGATAAATAAACCTCATGTGAAAGGAAAAGTGCAGTGTAAGTGCATACAGTGTAGAATACAATAAAAAGCAGACTAAAAAGTTAAAATATTAGAATGGAAGATGGGAGGAGTTTAGTGACATGTATACATTTTACATTATTTTTATGTATTTCTTACTTTCGATTACTTAAATTAATAATGATACAATTAGTTTTATATTCTTACTATCTAACATACTATTAAAGATTGTTTTGCTATATTAATATAGTCTGCTTTTTATTGTATTCTACACTGTATGCACTTACACTGCACTTTTCCTTTCACATGAGGTTTATTTATCTATTATCACTTTTACTTTGACACTATGTTATTTACATAGTTCGTTGTCATTTATTTCTATTTATGTAGTTCTATACTTCACCTGATATTCACACATTGTTTGTTTATTTAGTATATCATCACTGGGTGGTTATTGGTCATTAACATTTGTTTTATTATCATTTACCATTTGCCACTTTAGCATTAATTATTACCTTTGCTAAGCTTGATCATTTTTTACTTGCTTTTGGCTAGTTTATTATTTAATAGGGTATTTTTTATTTCTATCTTCCTATCTTATATTTATACATTCATGTTTCTTTTCTTTTCATTTAACACACATAATATCTCTACTTTATTTTTATGGTTTATATGTTTTACATTTTATTTATGCCCTATCTGATTTAGTGCATTTATTTTACATTTTATTTATCAGCTACATTTTGGGGTTACAATGATTGTGGTCACACTTTGGGTTACATCCTGGTTTCTCGTTTCTTCACCTTCTCCAATCTATTGGGTTAAGTCGTAGTCAGTGTCTTAGTCAATTTTATTTCGTAGTGTTGGGTTATCAATCTCCAAGTTATAAGTTTTTATTTTTTCTTTCTACCTTCAGCTTTTTCTTTTATCCCCTATTAGTGATATTTGGTGCTATATTATGTCATGTTACAATATATATATATATATATATTACAACACTAGAAAATTTAATGTGTTTAATAATTTATGTGTGACATATCTTTATATAACATTACATCACATTAAATTCGTGTGTGTGCAAGAATGAAGGGTGTAATCATAATAATAATAATAATAATGCTAATTGCTTGGTTTATAAATCATCTCAATTTTTATTAACAATTTCTTATTTGGTTTGCGATTTAAAACTCATTATTATTTTTACATAGTTACTACGTGTAATTTGTAATCTCATATTACACATTAATTTCTTATTTATTTTACGATTCCAAATTATTATTATTTTTACGTGCTTATTATGTATAATTCATAGTCTTATTTTACACACAAACATATTATATAATCTTATATTCTAATACATTGTTATAAATTTTTCTACTGCTCTCAGCTAGCTCAGTTATTATTGTTTATTTAATCATTCAATTATTTAATTACTAATTTCTCTTTATTACTGCATATGCATTACTTACTATTAATTTCTCTAACGAGGTTGTCATTTATTACTAACAATTATAGATTTTAAATTACAGTTACTGCTAACTCTTATCGGTAAACAGTCTTTCATAATACTATACTTAATGTACAAAAAAACATTTTTACAACTATACAATTTCTTGACTCATCTTGGAATTTAATTGTCTATTCTTTGTCTTTGATATTTAAAGTCTTTTGATTTGGTCTTGGTTTCTTATAAATGCATGGTTATTTGTCACCTTGTTATTTGTGTGGTACATCTGAAGCGTGTCCTCTTCGGTCCTGGATACGGATGATCCTTATCGTCCTGGAAGTCCTGGAGTCTTGTAGTCCCCCGTCCGGTGGATTCTCATACTCTGGATCATTGGATGCTCGTACTCGGTTTCATTGGATTCTCGTACTCGGCTTCATTGGATTCTCGTACTCATCTTCATCGGATTCTCGTACTCTGCTACACTGGATTCTCGTTCTCTGGATCATTGGATGCTCGTACTCTGCTACACTGGATTCTCGTACTCTGCTTGTGGTTGATCTACTGTAGTTGTTGTTTCTAAGTAGATTCTTTGGCTGCCATGGTCGTCAATCCAATCTAGAAGTTCCAGTTGTTGGACAGCCTCCGATCACATCAGTAGTCGAACAAAGAAGAGTTGTAGTTCTTGAGCAGACCCTCCAGCCGCTGCGATGGTCTGACAAGAAAGAGTACAATGTTTGCGCGTCCTCGTATTTATACCCAGAGCACCAAAAATCGTGTCTCGACAATATTCTGCATGTTTGAAATTGTTAAGAGTGTCACTCTTAACCCACACTTTCTAATGACACTTAATTTGCTCGTCTTCGCAAATTGCGAAGTCTTTGTCACATTATCCGATATTCATTCGATCGGTAATCTTTTAGGCGTTCATCATGCACAAACTGTTTTTCTTTATTTTAATTACTCTAATTACTATTGATTTTTAACTTCTTACACTAACACTTTTTGTTTGTTTTGCACTATTTTTCATACACTTGTTCATATTATTTAAATACACATTTTGGTGTTTTTTTTTCGCTACTATGCACACAAGCCTTATAAATTAATTAAATACAAATAATTTATATCGTTACTGAAAGGGTGGCGTTCTTCACGAATGAACCAGTCACACACACACACACACACACACACACACACACACACACCTTTTACGTGTGTACACACATACAGAGAGCAGCTGGCTCTACTCCCTGTCTCAACATGCAAGTCTGGCATTTCCATTACAGTTTAGATTGCAGGCTGAATTATTATTATTATTACCAAAATGCATTATTTATTTGTTCTAATCACTTATTTAAATTACCTTGTGCAATGCACAGTACCCAACATATTTGTACTGTTGCAATATATATACTGTATATAAAAGCCAAATACCACTCACTTATTCATACACTCACTCATCACGAAATCTCCATAACTATAAAGCCTACAAACTTCAAAATTTGGCACGTATGGTCCTCTTGGCTTCTAGGTGCTCGCTAAGAAAGGGTTTTGTAAACTTTAACGCCTAACCGCGAAAAACCGCTAAAAACCGTAACACCGATAATGCAGCCTTTTTTCAACTGTACGCTTCCTGGAAGTCTAATGTTTATTTTTTTACTTTCCTTTAGGCTTTTGGGGAGTTACTAAAACAATATTTTTTCATCTAACCTATAACCACGAGGAGGCGCGAAGTAATAGCGAAACAGTTCACCCTGTCCCTCTATTCCCTGCTATGTGGCGTTGAGGGTTTATTTTGAGTTCTAAGTTAGGCACATACATATTCCTCTTGGCTTGTGGGTGCTCACTAAAAAAGAGTTTTGAAAGCTTTAACACCTATCAGGGAAAAAACTCGAAAACCGCAACACTGATAATGCTGCTTTTTTAGTTGTATCCTTCCTACAGTACTTTTTTCCACCACCTTCACGAGAGCAAGCAGCCGTTGTCGCCAACCATGAACACCTGAGGGAACTGTCTTATGATATCGTTCAGCTGTCCGAAACAGTTGCTATGAATGTTCCAAAATTAAATCAAGAACAGAGGAAACCCTACGATGAAATCATGCACATCATTGCTTCTAATTCTGGGCAGTTGTTCTTTTTTGATGCTCCTGGTTTCACTGGCAAAACATTCTTGATCAATCTGTTGCTAACCACAATTAGGGGCGAAAGGAGCATCACCGTAGCCGTTGCTTTCTCAGGTATTGCAGCTACCTTGATTGACGGAGACAAGACGGCTCACTCTGCCTTCAAGTTACCTCTCAACCTGAATCATTCTGAGTCTGCAATTTTTAACATCTCTAAGGAGAGTGACATGGCTCAGGTGCTTTGAGAAGCCAAAGTTATTGTGTGGGATGAGTGCACCATTGCCCACAAGGGAGGTATTGAGGCTCTGAACAGGAAGCTCCAGGACATTAGGGCCGCAACCATCTTATGGGTGGAGTTACGGTGCTTTTGGCTGGTGACTTCAGACAGACCTTGCCTGTTGTGCCATGGCGGACACGTGCAGATGAAGTCAAGGCCTGTCTCAAGTCATCCCTCTTGTGGCCTAAAGTCAAAGTCCTGTCCTTGAGAGTTAACACGCGTGTCCACCTCCAACGTGACTTGTGGGCAGAGGAGTTTCCTAACTTATTGCTTGATATTGGTGATGGCAAGATTTTGGAAGAGGAGGAAAGAATAAATATTCCTGGTAACCTTTGCGATGTTGTGGGAGATCTGATCAGCTTCAGTGACAGAATATACCCCAACATTCATCAGGCTAGAGAGGATTGCACTTCATGACTGAGGGAAAGAGCTATTCTCACTCCAACAAATGACTCAACCAACAGCATCAACAACTTTCTGTTGGAGAAGCTGCCGACTGAGCATATGAGGTATGAGTCTGTGGGCTCTGTGGTGGAGGTCGAGGATGCTGTACATTACCCTGTGGAGTTCTTGCATACTCTCGACCCACCAGTAGAACCACCTCACATCCTCTACCTCAAGGTTGGCGCTCCAATTATGCTGTTGCACAATCTAAACCCTCCGAAACTGTGCAATGGCACCAGGCTTCTGCACAAACATGTCATCGAAGCCACGATTTTCAGGTAAGCCACAAAGGCGTCGGTAAGGGAGAAACCGTCATCATCCCCCGAATTCCTCTGATCCCATCAGACTACCACTTTCAGTTCAAACGACTGCAGTTTCCCGTTAAGGTGTGCTACGCCATGACCATCAATAAGGCAAAGGGGCAGAGTTTCATAGTGGCTGGTGTGGATCTGAGGAGTGACTGTTTCTCCCATAGTCAGTTGTACGTGGCTTTCTCCAGAGTCAGGTCACCTGACAGGCTGGTCATCCTCCAGCCATAGAGCAAAACCAGGAATGTTGTTTTCAGGGAGGTCCTGAGCACTGAGCCACTGAAAGTATATGCTAAGAAAGTTATTAGCCTGGCTACATAGACCAAAAAACCAGGGGTGGTGGTGGGATCAAAGGGCTTAAGCCCATTTATTTTATTGTTGACACAATAAAGGACTGTCTTAATCTCTAACAGAAACTTAGCTTACCCTCTCTAACTAAATAATACAGCATCATTTTTAACAACTCATTAATTTTCAAGCTTTAATAGTTGATTGATCAAGCTTGATCAAATTGATCATCTTCAAGCTTGATCATCTTCAAATTGATTGAGCTTAAACAGTTTCTCTTAGTTTCAAAATACCGGTATCTAAGCTTCACAAATAACCTATTTCTATTTTCTGAATTTGAATTTTGTTTTTTTCTGATAATCACCATAGCTGAAGCACGGGTATCCAGCTAGTTTTTTGTATATTCTGCATTTCTATTGTCATTTGAAAAGGAAACCATTTCCAATATGCAGGCTCTGTCAGGAAAGGGACTTCAGAAGGAACATTTAAAAATTGAGATGAATGGCCTATAATAAATAATAACTATAGTCCCTCAGTTAACACTGAAAAATATTAATCTACATTTGCAGAAGTTCAAAAAATGTGCATTTGTGTGATGGAATAAGTGTATTGCTATTCAGTGATTAATTAGTTTCTTCCTGTTTTGGCTACATCTAGTAGGGGAGTGTATACTGCTTTAAGGAGTTATCAAACTTTCAAGTTGAAACACATTCATGGCATCTCTTCATAGAACTTGATCATAATATATGACAAATTAACTTTTATTATATTCCACTCTTATCAATCTCCTAAATAATTAGCTAGCAGGTACACAAGAACCACAGCTTGGTGGATTTTATCAAGTTCAACAGACTTTGAGAGAAGGGCATAAAGAAAGGAAGGAGAATAAAGGAAGACCATGGGTATGAATAAAATTTCTTGGTATCATTAATTATCAAAGTGATAATTATAGCCAGATATTTAACAATAGTAATTAACAATAGAGATATTTGGAGCCAGATGTTAAAGAATGACTCTTATACCAAAGGAAGAAGAAGAAATAAATTGTAAATTGGTGCACTCACAATGCAACAGTTAGAAGAAAGTAACAGATGCCCAAATTATTACCCTAATGAAGAAATTTGAAATGACCATGTTATAAGAACGTGAGCAAGTTAATACAATGAAAATGTCAGAAAGCAGTAGAGAGTATAATAGACAATATAATAGTACAATAGACAATCAATGAATATAATAGACATGTTTTTAGAAACACACATCTGGACAAATGTGCACAAATGATACAATCCTAGCAGATCGCAGCTAGTGTTCAGAGCATATTGTAATTATAATTTATTCTTAACATCTACTTTATAATGATCATGAACTATGTATAAACTATGACTTACTGAGTTGACACCCCATCCACTGACTATTAATTTCTGCTTTGGAACTAGTGGCTTTTTAGCAACAGAAATTTTCTTCATTGTCTTGGTAAATGTTATTTTTTTATCAGTCTTCAGTAATGCAATATCATAATCATTGTATAATATTTTTATTTGTGGGTGTATTATACAGTGTGTTACATTGAAGATGATTCCTCCATTTGTAATGTGATTACTACCTGCACGAATCTTGAGTGAGTCCAGTGCGTATCTAAATCTGAAATTTTAAAATACTCCATAAATTTTTCAAACTTTTGTTATAACTAACTTAAATGTATGTTTAAACCAAAGTTCTATACTACTATACTTAAAATGTTCACATATAGCGTACATATAACATGTGTGTACAATAATACACACTCAGAACAAAGTTGCTCGTATTTAGTGTAATGTTAAACCTAGTTACTGTTTTTGCTTAGTTGCATTTAATACTGTAGCTACCAATTTTCTGCCAATTATTTTTTTTTATGGTGAAAAGTCTACAGTGAACAGTAGTTGGAGAACTAAATTAATTATCTCTTGTTTTAAACATTGGTGTTTATCAAAATTACTTTTGAAGTTAAAACTTTTATATGCGGGCCTGGAGAAACACTTTTTATTGTATGGAGAAAAACATAGAGTTTCGCGTCAGCATCTCATCGGTTACGCTTTTTTCGTTATGGTGAGTCATCAGCTTATACATATACAGAGAGTATAGGTGGTCCCCTCTCTCTTTGAATTTATACAGTACAGAAAGAGAAAGAACGAAAGAGAGGGAGAAGAGGGGAGTGAGAGACAGAGAGAGTATTATGAAAAAGAACAGGCCAAGACGAGATGACTATGAAGTGAAAACTTTTATACGCGGGCCTGGAGAAACACTTTTTGTATGGAGAAAAACAGAGTTTCGCGTCAGCATCTCATCGGTTATGCTTTTTGAAGTGAAAACTTTTATACGCAGGCCTGGAGAAACCCTTTTGAAGTGAAAACTTTTATACGCGGGCCTGGAGAAACACTTTTTATTGTATGGAGAAAAACAGAGTTTCGCGTCAGCATCTCATCAGTTTTTTTCGTTACGGTGAGTCATCAGCTTATACATATACAGAGAGTATAGGCAGTTCCCTCTCTCTTGGAATTTATATCGCTATCAAGTACAGTAAGTCTGAAACCACTAAATTAAATGTTTTTTCCATGCACAAAGCGTTTCTCCAGGCCTGAGTATAAAAGTTTTCACTTCTGTCGGCACTCCCCCGAGTGCTAACATTCTTTTAATTTTTTTTTCCATATGTAATGTGTATAAACAGTCTACACTGAGTGTCATACTTCTGTGTTAAATATAATGATTTTGTTATGCCCAAATGGGTATCTACTACCAAACGCAAAACAACAGTTTGCTCATTTCTATCACTTGGAGTGTTGTCTATAGTACACGATCTGACAGTAGATTTGGAGAGGATTAGATATGTAAAAGCTGGTAGATTTAACAATCTGTGATTTTTTGTCTGTGGAGATATTCAGTGGCCAATAGGTCCTCCAAAATAACATCTGTTGCCGTTTTCCATTGGGGACAAAAGTCCATGCTACAAAACAAAAGAATATCCAGGAAGGAACATACTGCATTCCAGAAGTGAGAAAAATGACTAATATACTTTGACATGTTCATCGTTGTAGAGGTCACTTACCAATGTAGTTTTGAACAATAAAAATTATATAAAAAACTAAATAAAGTATTTTGTAAAGTCAAATTGAAAATAAAACCTTACATATATTCCAAAATATTTTTGTAAATGATTTTAGCTATCTTTACATACGCGTATAAGTTTGGAA
This sequence comes from Magicicada septendecula, assembly GCA_034769895.1. Lineage (NCBI taxonomy): Eukaryota > Metazoa > Arthropoda > Insecta > Hemiptera > Cicadidae > Magicicada > Magicicada septendecula. The sequence continues at coordinate 1,030,244,143 of CM068367.1, read as the reverse complement.
GCTTTCATGTTTTGTGGTGACACTCGTGTAGGCTCGGAATGGGCAGAGCTTGTGATATAAAGTAATTTAATTTGTAATTGCACATGATAACAACAGTACTTACCGGTACAATACATACTTCAAAATTTAATCAAAACTCAAGCATCTGGGGAGAGGGATTTGGCTTATACTTCTGGATTGTATTGTGTATGGACAATAAATTAATGTTTATGGACAGTTCATTACTAAATAATGTCCTCATTACGAAAATGATCTCGCCTTGTACAACCCTTTGTTTGTCTCAGAAAACTCATTTCTGAACTCTGGTTTATAACCTTTCTTGTAGGCACCCATACATAACACAGGCACTGCCATTGTTTTATAAAATGTAATCAATATAAGCTTCTTCGCCAAAAACCGAAAAGCGTTTCATCTTTTAATAGCGAAAACCGGTTCAGGCTATAAAGTAAAACTTTTACGTGTTTACACATAAAAAACTTTGTGTTCCGAGTTGGTAGTGAAATAATTATATTTAAATTCTTGGATTTCGTTGTCCATGACGTGTCCGTTACTTAACTAAATACAACTATTACATTAACGACTCGGAACACAAAGTTTTTTATCAGTAAAAACAAAGTTTTACCTTACAACCTGAACCGGTTTTCACTTTTAAAAAGCTTCTTCAGAGGTTGCCGCTGGTAGCATTGTCCGTCCTGTTGTGGGCGACGGAATCGAATTTTGAAAGATCGATGTTGTGTGTGTGGGGTGAGATATGTTCGAATAATGCATGCGATTTGAATTGTGTCTGTTCATTTAGAATGTCGTTTCTATTTGTTTTCGTGTGTTTGTATATTTCCAATTGTTCTAGAGTGTCTAGTTTTCGGCCTTTTGTATGTACGTGTAGAATGTTCGTGTTATTCTCGATGTTTTTGTATGTGTGGTTTGCTTCAATGAGGTGGTTTGCAAAGGTGGATTCTGTAGTGGAGTGGAGTGCCTTTGTGTGTTCAATGTGTCTCTGATTGAAGCTACGTCCTGTCTGGCATATGTCGAATTTGTTGCAATTTGAACAATTTAGTTTGTAAACACCGGGTAGATCAAATTTGTTTTATGCTTTGTGTGTGTGTTTTGATAGTGGGTGTTCTGTTTTGTTTTTTGTTTTTAAAAGTTTTGTAAGCGATTCTGTATCCTGCTTTTTTGAATTTGTGGGCTATTTTTTCAGTTTGTTTGTTGATGTATGTTAGTGTTATGAATTTGTTGTTTTCTGTCGTTGTCTGTTGTTTGTTTTGTGTTGGAGTATATTGACTGTTGTTCTGTCGTATCCGTTAGATTCTGCTAGATATTTTATCGTGTTTAGTTCGTCTTTGTAGTCTTTTTCATCTAGGAAAACAAATAAAAACGACATCCTAAACGAACAAACACAATTCAAATCGCACGCATTATTCGAACATATCACACCCCACACACACAACATCGATCTTTCGAAATTCAATTCCGTCGCCCACAACAGGACGGACAGTGCTACCAGCGGCAACCTCTGAAGAAACTTTTTAAAAGTGAAAACCGGTTCAGGTTGTAAGGTAAAACTTTATGTTTTTACTTATAAAAAACTTTGTGTTCCGAGTCGTTAATGTAATAGTTGTATTTAGTTAAGTAACAGACACGTCATGGACAACGATATCCAAGAAAGAATTATACGTTTATTGTTTCCGACGTAAATCAAATAATAATAATATTGTAATTGTATTACTACACAAATCAAGCAAATGATATGTACTATTCACACGTATCGGAATTTGTTGCTGTTACATATCAGAATGTATTATAAACATATGAGGGTTGTTTGATTCCATCATTGTGTAGGGCTGAGACGTAAATAAAAAAACCACTGCCTTTCTGACCGTTCTTATCGCAATGGAATTTGCAAACTGTACACTTTCACTCCTCAACTACACTTGACTATCTCTACAGTTTATCATTACATAAAGGAGCGCGTTCTTCGTATTAGGTAATATAATTGCAAGAATCTTTTTAATCCTGGACAACAAAAAACTGTGTTTATTATTACTTCCCGTGCTTGACTATGAATAACTTTCCTGTCTTTGCTAGTTGAAGGAGAAGTATCCATTTTAACAAATCTTATTACTGGATGATAACACAAATAATTATGATAATACATAATTACAGAATAAAAACTACCAATAGAAATTAACTGAAAAATTAAATAACTAATAAAAATGAGTGACTGTAAAACAACGATACAATTATAATAAATTGAAATAATAATAACAAATGCAAGACTGAGATAGTACGTCACACAGTAACTAACAATGTACGGGTAACTAAAACATCACACGCAAAGTTGGCAACACCTTCACTTGCATACCAGCTGATACTCCGTTACCCTCCTGCCATCCACAATTTCAAAGTGGACTCGTCCATCCATAAATTGGTTTCTGCGCATATGCCCTTTACTTTCAATTTTACTATACATATGTCATTCATCTATTACTGTACTTATAAATAAATTTAAAATCTCTGCAATATTTAAGTAACAAAAATAACATCATTAAATCATTAAAAAAAACCATACCCTGAAACACATGTGCCAAGAGTTAGAATCCACTGATCGCTAACAATAGCTCCTGAACACTGAAATTCATCATAGCCAAATATAGATACCTAAAATCAACACATTTACAAGTGACTTTAAGTGAATTTCCACAAATTAAAATAATTGGTGTATATTGTGTGTACATTGGAAATGAGAGCCACAAATACTAACCTGGAATACCAAGTCAACACAGTGGCGGCTGGTGCTATGGTTGCAGCGTTGCACAACCACCAAAATAGAATAACTAAACTGTAAAATAATATACGAAAACATTAAGCAGTTAAAAGCGTCATAAATTTCAACAGAAAGTGTATTAGATTCTATGTGGTAATGTTCCCGTGCAATTCAAATTGGCGCGCAGGCTGGTGGTTGTGGTTTTTGGTGCTGCTTGCAACTTGAACAGTATATGGGAGAGCTTATTACACAAAAATATGGGAGAACGTGCGTACCTCTTCACAGCTGCCGTATGTTCCCAATGTTAGATAGGCGGTTGCACAAACTTCTGCAACGCTCCACTAGTAGCGTTGTAGCTCATCCTTGGTTGTGTTATGAAGTCAGCAAGCACAGCCTTCTTGATTTGTAAGGTGTCAGGTTTACTGTTTACATTGTTACTCATTGTTTGAATTTATAAAATTGTAGTAATAATTTTGTATAACTGCGATTGTGATAATAAAGTGTCAATTGACTTTTTATTAATTAAACTGTGTGTTAAGTTTTATTTTTTCTTTGTTTAATGCTGCTGTGTGCTTTTGTGTCTGTGTTTTTTGGAGTTACTGATTCTGCATGCTTTTAAACGTGTTTTTTTTTAGTTTAAAATGAATTGTAAAATCAGGTGGTCCACAATTTAATCGATCATTTAAAGTAGAATATCATGGAAATACTAACTGGTTATGTGGTTGTGACGAAAGAAGTTCTTTATTTTGTTTTCCATGTTTACTGTTTGGAGGAAACCCCTCGACAAAATTCTGAATCAAAGATATTAATCATCTAGCTGAAAAAATAAGAAATCAGCAGGCGTTAAGTGTACATATAAAGAATGCTTTTCAGTTTCCTTTTGGTATGTAATAGCACATCAGCTGGGCAGTGAATACAGACGAAATATTGTTTTACACAACGAAAGAGTACCCAATAATTAGTACGTCTTAAATATAATAATAAACTGTATTCGCTTCTGTTGAGCTTTTGAATTAGCTTTGCGGGGTCATAATGAGACTGAAACTTCATCAGATCCTGATGTATTTCAAGGCTTATTTGGTTTCAGTTTTGAGCTTGACACAACAATAAAAAATAATTTAGAGGAAGCAATTATATTTAAGGGCACCTCAAAAACCATTCAAAGTGATTTTTTAAATATAATGTTAGAAATATGCCACGAAGAAATAACGAGTAAGATACAAGAAGGGGAGGCTGTAACTGCTGATGAGACCACTGATGTTGCTAATGTTTTTCAAATGGTCATAGTGTATCATTGAAAGATAAACAGTTAAACAGGTTGAAAAATTCTGGGGTTTCAGTGCTTCTCCTAAACATGATCCTCATTCGCTTGCACATGTTTGTTTGATGAACTGTCTCGACACAACTTACTTGGAATTTCCCATAAATTAACTGCTCAAAAAATTGGAAAACAGTAACTTTATATTTTTTTCCATACGACAGCACTGTATGATGCACACATGTAGTAGGTCTGCCTCCTGTATAATGTGTTCTTTCAAATCCCCCCCCCCCCCACACAACCGACTACTGGAACCACCAGCCACCACTGAGTCAACATAATAATTGAAAAATGTTTATGTTGGCAGATAAATAACTGTCAGAAAAAACAGCTATTATCCATTATATTGTAATTATACCATAGTACCAAACCAAACTAGCAAGATCAATGAAACACCTTAAGACCCAAAGCAATCAGGCCTTAATGTGATTTTAGTAATTTACTGCCGTAGAGAAGGTGCATGTAATAAGCCTGTTAGTTACTTAATAGATTAAAAAATTAATCTAGGTTTTGAAACTAGGGCGTTAACTTGAGGTTGCAGTTTTAATAATTAATTGGTACCGTGTTCTAAGTATGTTTACGTTGAAAAGTATATGTTAAATGAATTCATAAAATTTCATTCACCACTTTAAAGTGTTCACCACTATATTAAGCATTAAGTGATCTTTTCATGTACATTTTTTTTCTTTTTGTTTCATCATGAATGCAACAAATGCTGCAGCAGAAAACCTTTAAAAATATGTATGCTTTCAACTATTCTCGTTTATATAGAGTACAAACTAGCATGGATCTAGGTACAGAATATCTTCGTGTTCAGCATACATGTTTATTTCAGTTCCTTTTATCATACAAATGCTATAACAACCTCTGGAGTTTCTGTATTCTGTATAGTTTATTCACTTTAACATTTATAGACTTATATTTGAGTCCAATTATTTATCAACATGTTTAATAATATACATAAAAAACAGGATGTATTAACAATCTAAATATAAACAGATATAACGATGATGGTCCATCCAGTTAAAAAATTAAGATGTTTTGGATTATCTACTGTAGTGTTTTTATTGTATTAACATAAGTATAGAATGTCTGTGTTACTAATAACTATTAAAACTGTTAACTCCCGATCATGAGGGGGAGGGAGTGTATTATCCAGTTTATAGATTAATTGTGGCAAGTTGAAGCAAGGTAGACATGCAAGAAAATTAATTACCAGTTGGTGTCAAAAATAAAATGCTAAAGTCATGGAAGAGAAGAGTCATAATAAATAAAGAAACTGCTGCTAAACAGTGCTAACTTACACTGGGTGTTAGATCATTGTATAGAGGAAGAGAGGATAACAGGTAAACTGTTGAGTTAATTTTAATAAAAATGTGTGCAGCACTTAAAAGAAAATGGACACAAAAGACAAATATTAGTGACAAAGTAGTTTTGAAAAAAGTAAAACAAGTTATTAAACTGTTCAAAAAAGTGATTTTTGTATTAAAACATGATAATAATTTTATTACATAATCGTGTCGTTTAATATTAGTACACTATTTTGTCTGTTGTTATTCTAAGTGTTTAAATTTGTTGTGTAAATGTAAATTTTATACATATATTGTGAACATGTATATATTATTGTATATATTGTTTTCTACTACACATATTATGTTCCACATTATATTGTGATAAGTGAATGTTAGTACTAAATATACATTTATAACATTACTTCTATTCTTTTTTCAAACAATATAAACTAACTTTTAACATAGGCCTATACAATATGTTTGATCATTAGGAAAAGTTTATGCATTATTTGTGACTTTGGATTAATTGTGGGTCTCATCTGTCTATTATACTGGACAATCAGGAGTTGAGGGGTTGACTGAATGTGCTTCTAAGTGGCATAATTAATTTTGTAATAATGTGTATAAGTTTCTAGACTCGTTAGTATATAGGCCTATATATAATAGGTACAATATGGTACCCGAAACATGTTCCTAATAAGGAAAAAAAAGGTATATCTTGAGGTAAATTTATTTATAAATATTAAATGTATTATATACATCAAGAAATGGACTGTAGCGAGAAAGTGATTGAATTAATAAAACCATACAAGGTAAATAAGCCTACAGTGAAGGAAAAACACGAAAAGTGAGGTTATCAAACAAATGGGTACAAGATGGTACCCGAAACATGTTCCTAATAAGGAAAAAAAAGGTATATCTTGAGGTAAATTTATTTATAAATATTAAATTATTATATACATCAAGAAACGGACTGTAGCAGAAAGTGATTGAATATATATATATATATACTTTAATATTTATAACTAAATTTACCTTAAGATATACTTTTTTCCCTATTAGGAACATGTTTCGAGAGTTCCTGTTCTCTCATCTTCAGCCTTCGCCATCTTGTTTCTGGTGAAGTATTTGTGTGTTGGCTTCTGGATGTTATTAAGGTAGTTTGTTGGTCTTTGGTCTTTTAAAGTTGCATTATTGTGTGTGGTTGTGGTATCTGTTTTTGTACCACAACCACACACAATAATGCAAATTTAAAAGACCAAAGACCAACAAACTACCTTAATAACATCCAGAAGCCAACACACAAATACTTCACCAGAAACAAGATGGCGAAGGCTGAAGATGAGAGAACAGGAACTCTCGAAACATGTTCCTAATAGGGAAAAAAGTATATCTTGAGGTAAATTTAGTTATAAATATTAAAGTATTATATACATCAAGAAACGGACTGTAGCAGAAAGTGATTGAAATATATATATATATATATATATATATATATATATATTATAAGGATAGATTTTATAGATATGAGAGCAGCGATTGAGAATACATTAAAAAGGATATTTGAACATATTCATTAAAACAAAAAAACTGATGTTAAAAAGAAACAAATGAATAGGTTATATGAGAACAGATGGGAGGACGCCTAACGAATTTGTTCTGAATTGTAGACTAGACAAAGATAGGGTTAATTTGGTTTATTCTGTTGGTTTAAGGTACCGTCAAATGGGGATACTTGAGACTATGGGGCAACTTCAGACAAAATACAATAATATCTTTAATTTTTGTAGTGGTCACACTGTTTGAGGTTTTGGATTTTCAGTGTGTGGTTACTGTTAACATCCTATCAGCTTTGTTTGGAATTATCAGCAGGTCATTTAAACTTCAGGTAAGAATATTACAAATTATCAAGAAAATTAACGCTTTTTTTAAATAACTTTTTCATCAACTAACTGCCAAGGTGCAACTTAACTGTTTTATTTTAGGCAGAAACAAAGTCAGTGTTGGTTAACCTCACTTCCTTAGCTTACTTTCCCTCCAGTAATTCCAGCAGTGCCACCACTCATTTTTAACAGAAAGCAAAATTTCCCTAGAGTGGTAATTTTTGGGGTAACTTGAGACAAAAGAGTTGGGGTAAGTTGAGACGTCGCAAGTTCCCCCAAAAATGATTTTTTTATTAAATACTGGCCTGTGGGTTAATGAACAACAAATTCAGTACCGGTATTAACAAAAAAAGTTCACTTTTTTTATAATTAATACCATACCCCTATAACCACCTCTCTTATCCTGATTTTGTTTCTTTCAGGTATCATGCCACGAAATTATATCAGAAAGGTTGGATCCAGACAATATTGGAACTTCACAGATGATCCGATGGAAAAGGCGCTTAAGGGTGTACAAGAAGAAGGTCTAGCTATCAGGAACACAGCTGAGAAATATGGTGTCAGTAAAGACTCTCTTCACCGCCGATTAAAATGTAAACACAGAGGTAAATATGGAAGACCAGCAGTTTTCAACGATGAAGATGAAAAATCTATTGTTGAGTGTATCAAGCTTGCAGGGGAATGGGGTTTCCCCCTAACTAAACTAGATGTTCGTCTTGTAATCAAAGGCTTCTTAGACCGTAAAGGATGCACAGAGCTTCGTTTTCAAAACAATATGCCTGGTCCAGATTGGGTTGAGTCATTTCTGAACAGAAACAAAGGGGATTTGACCCAGAGGTTATGCCAAAATATAAATAGATCCAGAGCTAATGTTGACAATGACATTTTAAACAAATACTTTGATGAACTTCAGAAGACTTTAAAGGATGTTGACCCTAGTTTGATCGTAAATTACGATGAAACTAATATCACTGATGACCTACAGCGAAAAAAGTCCTTGTGAAACGTAACTGTCGTCACCCAGAGCGAATCATGGATTCCTCCAAGTCCAGCGTATCCGTTATGTTTTCTGTCGCAGCCAATGGGGTTCTACTGCCGCCATATGTGGTATACAAAGCCAAATGTCCCCCATATGACACCTGGACAATGGGTGGACCACAGGGCTGTGGTTATAATACTTCACCAAGTGGCTGGTTCAATATGCAAGTTTTTGATGACTGGTTTGAAAAAATAATCATGCCATATTTCCAGAGATCGCCCAATGAAAACCCCAAAATTCTGCTAGGGGATAACCTAGCTAGTCATGTTTCCCCCTTCGTGATAAGACAATGTGAGAAAATGAACATTCGGTTTGTCCTTTTACCTCCAAACAGCACAGGACTGACACAGCCTCTGGATGTGGCATTTTTTAAGCCACTCAAGTTGAAGTGGGCAGAGGTTCTAGAAGGATGGAAAAACAAAAATAGAGGGACCATTCCAAAAGACACTTTCCCACGTCTGTTGAAGTCTTGTCTGCAAGAACTAGAATCAACAACTCAAAAAAACATTCAAGCAGGATTTAGGGCCTCAGGGGTGTGTCCACTGGACAGGAACCAAGTTCTGAAAAGGCTGCCATTGAACACAACCATCCTGACCACATCTAATGGAGAAGAAACAGCCAATAAAGGGGAATGGACTGCAAGTTTTCAGGAGTTTCTAACTGAATTAAGATGCAAATAAACCCAACCCTTAAGAGTAAGAAAGAAGAGGCTAAATCTTCCACCTGGGAAGGGAATTGTTGGTGGAATGCTTGAAACAGATTCCCCCAAGAATCCCACAACTCAAAGAAACTCAAAGCATTCAAGAAAAGTTTTGGTAAAGAAAAACTCAAGGGAACAGGATTCTGAAGATTCCGACAGAGTTGACGTCCTTTCACTGCCAGAAACAACATCTCATTCAAGTAGGAACTCCACTGTGCAGAAGAAAACAACAGGTGAAAGATCCCAAGCAATTAATCCGTTTTCAAGAATATGTACTAGTACAAATGCTTTCTTCAAGAACAGAGGACGTAAACACGTATGGAGTTGCGAATCAGAAAACAGTTCCTACTCATTGCATGATTCGGACTCGGATCTTGATGTACATTTCACCAGCGATGAGGAGTTGCTAGATCTGGCTCAAGAAGGAAAACAAGAAGAGTCTACACCAACTGGACAACATTCTGTGACCATGGCAGAACTCACTAAAGATACTTTTGTGTTAGTTCGGCTTATATATGATGTTGGCACTAGAAAAGAGTCTGCAAAACACTTCATTGCCCAAGTATTGGACAAAGATGAAAATCAAACCAAAGTTAAGGTCAAGTTCCTTAGGAGGTCCTAAAAAAATGACAGTGTTTTCATTTTCCCAGACATTGACGATGAAAATGAAGTAGACATAGAAGTTATTGTTCGTAAAGTTACACCTTACAAAATTATTCGAGGCCGTCATATTTTTTTTAATATTTCATAAATTTTATGTGTTCTGAAAAGTAAGTGAAAGTAGGTTATAATATGTAAAGTTACACTCAATAAAGTCATTCAAGGGCTTCACAATTTTTGAAAATGTCCTGTTAATTTTTTGTGTTTGAATTATAAAGTGATTTTTTCAGTGTTATTTTTTGTATTCACTAAATATTAGGTACCACTTGGTAATATGGTAACTTGTTTAGGTCTCAAGTAAACCAGGCAATGCCTTACTTGAGACATCCAGTCAAAAATCATTGCTATATATGGTGTTTTAGTTCATGTCTCATTTTACCCCCAACCCACTGGGTAACTTGAGACACAGTATATTAGTTTGTGGAGGGGATAAAAATAAAAATGTAGAGAAAATGTTAATATATATAGAAACTGTAAGCACAGACTGGAGGTCTTGAGGTGTAACAATCACATTTTTTCAAAAGGGGAGTAAATGGCATCAAAGAAAAAATAAAACTTGTCTCAAGTATCCCCATTTGACGGTATACAAAAAAAATAATAATAATAAAATCTTAAGATTCCCACATTCCAGGAGAATAGAAATACACAAACACCATGAGTGAAAACAGTTCATTTTGATCTAGAAAAATGTGGAATCAGGGAAGAATATGTAGGAAACAGAGAAGTGTTCAGAATTAAAATTGTGGAGGTGAAGAATTTGTGACTTGGGTTCTAGTGATAAAACATCTGAGTAGGATACTGGCATCGGGGATAAGATTCTTGCAGTCTGTTGAAGGCTACACATAAAGAGGTAGAATCTACAGTGAAGAATTACACAAATAGTTGAAAATCTTTAATATCCAAGATTACATTATGGAAAACAAAAAGAAATGGATTATTCATCTGAATAGGATGCTAGATGGTAGATTGCATAAAGACATTTGGCAGTATAAGCCTATTAGACAAAGAAATATAAGAAGACCTAGGAAACGTTTATGAAGTGGACGTATTTCCTTTACTGAGGAAATAGTAAATCTGATGGAAGAAGAAGAATCTGTCCAAAGAGAAACAAGTTATAATACCAAAGGAAAAAAGAACTATAGAAAGTGAAGGATATTATGTAATCACAACCCTGGATATTATGTAATTAAAATGAACAAAAAAAACAAAGAAGGAATTAAATTACTCTTATTATTCCTTCCTATTCTTACTGTTCTTCCAATCTCATACCTTTTCTTTTTCACACACACCAATCATTTTTTTTTTTGTATTTTTGTAAATGAAAGAATATGAATCTATACTTTCTGTAACTTGTTTACAGAAACAAGTTATATACACATACACACACACGCATTTGTGTTTTATGTTTGTGGTACACATGTACCAGTGTGTGTTTTACATGTCAAAATGTCTCACAGATATTTTAACATGCATTTTAATAACATCTCTGACTAGCAAAATAGAGAAGTGTTACTAACTACTGGTATAGCCAAGGGAGTTTACTCTCGGAAATTATAACCAATTATATCCCCTCCCCCTCTGCCATTCAGTAGGTTACCAATAAAGTCTTATAGGTAAACCTATGGACAGGCAGCAGTACCAGTTGTTCACTAGCGGCCACGATAGAACATACACAGTAGGCAAATCTCCTATCACTGTCAAGATTTCTCCTTCCACTTACTATTAATAACCTGCCACTATAGAAAAATACTGGTCCACAGTTTTCCTCATGGACAATTTTTGGCTACACCACTGTTACTAAACAACCTGTATTATCCACTCCTTTGACATTATATGAAAAAGGTGGTTCCCAGTTAAAAATTAAATTCTCTTTGCCTGTAATGAGAACCCAAGCAGCAGTCCAGTTCACCAATCACTAAACTACAATCACTCATTTATGTATTTAAAACTTAATTAGATAGCAAATATAGCGTGAAAGTATTCAGTATGTTTACGTATGAATCTATATTACCAAGGTTCTGGATAGACATTGTTACAATCATCATCAGGGTGAGTTAAAGGCAGACTAGGTATGTACCATAAAGAATATGCAGGTAGTAAGTGAAGTGTAATAATATATAGGCCTACTATAGTTAGGTATTAGGTTAGGCCAATTAGGTAGAAAATGATTTATTTTTATTTTTAATATGCTGATAAGCTAATGAGAACCTCTGATATCAGAGAGTAGAAGATTATGAGAATGAAAGATTTATTAATTAATACACAATTTTATACAAATTTCCCAATTTTATTTTATATAATTTCTTTTGTGTCAATTTCAAAAAGCTTCATGCTTCTTTCTCACATGATATATAAGATTTGAATAATATTATCTAAAGCTTTAAGAATTAAAGTTAAATGTTTTAATTTAAGAAGTAAATAGTTATCATTTACTTAATTGATGTAACCTAACACGGTATACCTGATATGGATGTTTTCTTATTGTTGTTTCATTTCCTCCAATTATATCATATTCTCGGGTGTTGATATTGCTAGTAGTAATTAACAGAGATTCTGAAAAAAAGTAAATTTTTAATGTGCTGAATTTAATTTATAAATCATCCTCTATTAAAAATAACTCATTGCAGTTTGGTTTCTTTCTACACGTGACAGTCTTATTTCAAATAGATTTACCATACAGTTGCCTTAATTGTAGAATTGTAATAGATCCTTCAACTCTTTTAGCTTTATGTACATTTAAATAAATTTGAAGCCTCAAGAATAAATTTTACTGAATGATATGTGCAACACAGTATAAGAAAACAAAAGATTAATATTGGGTGTCAAAAATTAAACCTAATCTAAAAAATGGAATTTCCTTTTTCAGTATCAGTCACCTTGAAAGTAGAATTTCTTATGCCATTTTTTTTTCTCTAAACAAAAACTAATTGATTGATTTGGGAGGGGGGATAGATGTAACTTCTAAGGTTTACTCTCTTCAGAGAGAAAAATCTGTACTAAATTTTGAAAAATTCGTTCAGAATTTTTGAAAATATTATTTTGAAATTTGTTAGTGCCTATTTTTTCTAAAATTTTAAGAATCAAAGTTAAGTGTTTTTGTTTCAGAAAGAAATGTTTATAATATTTAGATTATCCATGTTTTACATTATACTCTCAACAGCTTTTGAGTATTTTTTTTCTGTTATTTGAGTTTAGTTGAGATCAATTTAATTTAGTGAGTCAGCCACATTGGTTGGTGAAAGTAGCACAATTATATTTTAAGATCCATGTTATCATTATCCAAATCACACATTTATAAGTTAATATTAAACTTTATTCCTTTTCTCATCCATATGTGACTTTTATTTTATTTTAACACATTTTTAGAACATATTCTATCATCAGACTATAACAATTATTCACATGAGATTTCTCATATGTTAAAATTACACACACACACACAGAACACATGCCATAAATAGTAACAACAAAAATTATTCCCCCAGTGCACATTGTGCCATGATTAGCTGCAACTAATTCAGAGTATCATGTTCATGCAACATGTGACATGGACCTGGCTGTATATATTTTCCAGCACAGAGTCAAATATCATGTGAAGTGTTAGACTGAAAAACATTAAGTTGATAATTTAAAATTGATTCAAAATTTGTACCAAAATCACTGTAATTGTGATTATTGTTTATTGAATGTAGTCCAAAATTAGAACTAATTGTTATGTTTCTAGCTAAAAATTCTTTTTATGTTTTTAGGCACTTTTAGAAATATGTTATAATATATTTTTTTATGTTGTGTCTTTTTGTAAGTAGTATTCAGTAAATAATAAATGGTAATATAACTTCAGTCAATGGTATTTACTCACCAATAGAGAAAACTAAGTATAAAACAAAAAAGTACTTCATTGTTTTTTTCTTAGACCCTAAGCTTCCAAACAAAGAACTCTGATTAGTCCCCAACTATGTTTCACTGTAACAATACAATGAAAATCAATTTTCCATCCACTTACTTTTATACAAAGCCAGTCATTGTGAAGTAATCTATCTTGTATAATAGACAGTTTTTCCGTGATAAGAACATAAAAAGACAACTTTGCCATTTTTATTTGATAGATGCAAATTTAATGTGCAATTACATAATGTTTTGGACTACTAATAAATAAAGCAAATAATAATTATTGTATTTACATTTTCATTCAGTATTGCTCATTCAATATGTGATTGTAAGCTCTTATGGGTGTACTACACAACACCTGGCCATACCAAAATGTTTTACAAGAGTATAAATCATAATTATAATGGCTTCAATATTTATAGCTTTAAATAGTATTTGGACATTTTTAATTCATATATAATTTCTGCAAGTTTATGATGGTGATCTTTACTAGAAGTAATGGGATATATGAGTCCTAAATAATAACCCAACCAGTTCACAGCTTAAAGAAGGGAATTTCAAATGATTTTATTACCTCACATGCAACTGTGAACAAGTATGCATTACATACCTGCAGAGGAGTGGCGGCTCGTACAGGGAGGGCAAAAGGGCACAGCCCTCCCACTAAATTTGCAAATTAAACTTGTCAATAATATAACTATAATGTGTAGTATCCTTATGTGAAAGATCTTTTGGGGGCGACTAATAGCGATCACCCGATGTTTTCGGCATGGTCCCGCAGCTGGACGTTTTTGCTGTCGTCCTCCCTGCATAGGCAGGTCTTGCGGGGAGCGGGGAAAGAGGACGTGTACACATGTCTATGCTTTTAAATCAGCATCAGCCATTACAGGAGGGGCTCTGCCCGCTGTCTGAAGAGAACCGGAGCGTTGTTCAAAACTTCTCTGTTGCTGTTTAAAGTGCATATATTTTCTCTTGTGTTTTATATAGTTTTGATTGTGTTCTTGTTGTACTTTTTGTGTAAACGTAATGTTCTAATAATTTATTCTTTATTCTGTGTACGATAGTGTTTTTGTCGAACCTTGCGTACATAAATGTGTAACTTATTCTGTGTAGGCCTGAGCCTGTATGTTCTGTGCGTATTGTTAGAAACGATTAAAATGGCTGTGAATTCAGTAAGTAATATTAAACGTTTGATTATTTCAAATTCACTTACTTACGAAAAGAAAATAGAACTAAAACAATTAGGGCCACCAAAACCAAATATTACACAACAAAATTATAAAACGGACAGACAAGCATCAAGTAAAAAAAAACTACACAAGAAAATTTAATAGAAACTGTTACATGCTGATTGGATTGGATATGTGAATGTGAGGTGATGAATTCCTTTTTTTGATATGTATGTTTGGTGATGAACCTAAACAGTGATTCAGTCTGGACTGAAAATGGAATTAAGGACTTGAAACATTTGGGAGAAAAAATTAAAAAACATAAAATAAGTGAAACTCATATGAACAATTGTATTGAATATTCATTTTTAGGAAAAGTCAATATTAGTTGCCAGTTAGACAGTGCATATAGATTTAAAATTAAACAGCATAATGAAGAAGTCTCTAAGAACAGATACATCCTAAGTAAGTTAATTGACTGTGTAAAGTTTTGTGGAATATTTGAACTAGCTTTAAGGGGACATGATAAAAAAAACACATCTGAGAATCCAGGTATTTTTAGGGGCTTAGTAAATTTAATGGCAGGCCTAGATAGCACCTTAAGAGAGCATATTGAAAAAACAAACAATAGGGTTTTCGGTGGTCTTTCTAAAACAATTCAAAATGAAATTTTGGATTCTATTTATGCAGTGTGCATTGGACTAATAAAAAAAGAAATAAATGAAACTGACTACATTTCAATTGAAGCAGATGAAACCACGGATTGTGCCACTCTGTCACAAATTGTGTTAGTTGTGAGGTATGAATTGAACAGAAAATTATATGAGAGATTTATCAGTTTTGTCAGTCCACAAGATCACTCCACTGAAGGTATTAGTAATACTATTTTTGAAGAATTAGCAAAATTAGAACTTGGTAAGATGTCTAGTAAAATTATTGCACAAAGTTACGATGGGGCAGCAGTAATGAGTGGAAAACATAACAGTGTTCAAGCAAAAGTTAAAACTGTGTACAAGAATGCACAGTATATACACTGCTATTCCCATCAACTAAACTTAATTATTGAGCGCGCTGCATCACAAAACAAGCAAGTAAAAATATTTTTCTGTAATTTAGATGGCTTTACAACATTTTTTTCAAGATCTTCCAAGCGAACTGCCATACTTCATGAATTAGTAAAGAAACGTCTCCCAAAATGTTTTAATACCAGGTGGAATTTTAAATCCCGTTGTGTGACAACAGTATTTATTCATAAAAATGACATTTCCGCTGTTCTTGAAAAAATCATAGATGATGACGAAAGTGACAAGTCCACTGTTCAGAAAGCACTAGGACTGAAAAACACATTAAATGATGATTTTAATTTTTGGTTAACATTTTCAACAAAATTATGCCAGCGTGTGACATTTTGTTTAATCAATTACAGCAAGTAGAAATTGACAGTATTAAAATACACCAGTATGTTGCCTCATTCAAGTCACACATTCAAAACGTCAGAGATTATATTGATTTTGATGCCAGTCTGTCTGCAACAAATGATTTTGGAGAATCATCACAAAATCCAAAAAGGTCACATTTTGATGAAAGCAAGAAGACTGCAGCTAAAGAAGTTTGTGACATAATAGTTACCAACATAGACGACAGATTTTCATTTTCAGACCATTTAGCAATAGCAGTTTTGGTGCAACCAACCCTGTTTTCTAAACATCAGCTTATCTTTCCAGAAACAGTTACAAATTGCTGCTAATCAATTTAATTTAAATGAAACTGCATTAAGACATGAACTGGTAGTTCAATACAGCAGGCCTGACATCACAAAGGCAATTGGCACATTGGTTCTACTCAATTTTGTATATGAAAACAATCTAGTTACTGTTTTTCCCGAACTGGTAAAACTATTAAAAATTATTTGTACAATCCCTATGACTACAGCAGAAAGTGAACAATGTTTCTCAACTCTCAAATGCATTAAAACATTTACACTCAATACAATGTAAGAGGACAGACTAAGTGCTCTGGGAATGTGTTCAATAGAAAAAAAATGTTAGAAATAACTCCTAACTTCAGTGAATTAGTTATTGACCATTTTCCCAAACAAAAGGAGAGGAGAATGGATTTCATGTTCAAGCAAATAAACTAATCCAAGGTAGGGAACAAATATATTTTATTTAGTAATGCATGCATTTAATAATATAATTTATTAAATATTTAAGTTTAGGAACGTGAACTGCTTAGGGTTATAAATAATTTCAATTTCAAACACTGTTTAAATATTGGTAGTTTGCAAGGTAGGTTTTTGATATTAACAATACTTTTAGTAGTAAAGCAAAATGTTCAATTTTACAATTATTTCATGATAATAGCAATAATTTAGTTTCTACTGGTGACTTTTGTTACATATGGGTACAACAAAATTTTGCCCCCCCCCCCCCCGCCAAAAACATTACCAGCCGCCACTGCTGCAGAGAATACATAGAGTAATATATTACACTTCAGTGTGTGTCTTATTTCAGAAATTATATTACAGAAAGAAGCTAGTGTAAGAAATTCACTTTTTAGTAATATTAAATATTAGTGTTTCTTTCTGTCCAATATTAGTTTGCTTCCTGCTTACTAGAATTAATATTATCGTGATGTTATATTATTTTTAAAGCAGCAAAGATTTGATGGTATAAAAATATTATTATGGACATCTGCCATCATTAATAATTTTAAAAAATCACAATGATGATGACCATCTGTGTTCATCTTCAGTGAGCTCATAAAATTAAAAAGTAGAACAAAGTATCTTTTAACAAGATATTACAAGAACAGTTAAAGTAATATGATCAAATGACTAATCGTGAATTACATCATATTAAAATAAGCAGTAAAACCCACTTACCTTCCAAGAAGTTTGCCTGACTGTGGTTGGTTCAACATGCACCACTAAAACTGCAACAAATATTTTTACAAGAGCCTAAGACATATATTCTTTTCACAAATGTTGCTACATTACAAAGACATCAAATGTAAATACATGAGCAGTGTAATCCAGCAATCTGTCAAATACCCCAAAAATGGGTTTTGTGGTTATATTTGAGGGCCCTTAATGTATTGCTCCCCTTGTGTCAAGATATTTATGAGATGAATTTAGATATTGTGTATAAGAAAGTATACTTATGTTTCAGTTCTAAGTTATTTGTTTCAGGGCTTTATAATTGTTACTGGGTTAAAATGGTATCTACTAGTATGGATATTACAGATCAATAAAAAAAGACCATGTAACGAACTGACCAAATGCTGCTACGATAAATGAAGTGTTTACTGACACACAAAGGCAAGAGCAGCAGCACATTCCTCCAAAATATTAATGGCATCAGAAGGAAATAAACATAACAAAAGAAATAAATCACTCTACATATAAGATCTGAAGAAAGTAAGACTTTTAGAAAACATGTACAGCTTCATTGCTCAGAAGAATAACAGGTGACATCAATGTAATTGTTATCAGTGACAATTAATTTTTTCCTTGCATCAGTCTAGTTATATCGTTAACATTGTTAAATGAATGTAAGCCAAGCTGTTTGGTCGTGGTCTCATGGTATATTTGAACCAGACAGTTTCAGCCTCTTCATCGGAGGCCATATTCAATTCCCGCCACCAGCACAATGTAAGCTGGCAAGCAGCATTGACCAATCAGAATCAAATGTCACCTGTTTGGTTCAGGAGCACAGCAAGCCAAATCCTATTTAATAGGAGGTTTCTTCTCTTTGATTCATTTGTATGAGACCATCTAATTAACTTTCATGTGCTGGTCCCCGAACAGTTCGGCTTCCATGTGGGGCATTCCACCACTCATCAGCTGATGAGAATGGTGGAATACATCACGGACGCCAGGTGTCGAAGACAACAGACTGTTGACTGTTTCTTAGATGTAGAGAAAGCCTTCGGCAGTGTATGGCGTGATGGGCTTCTGTTCAAACCTAGGGAAGTCCAGCTCCCATACTGCTACCTTCATCTGATCGCTAGCTTTCTGATGGAGAGGACCTTCTGTGTGAGAGTAGGCAATTCTGCCTCTCCCGAGAGATGAATCTTAGCCGGTGTCCCTCAAGGAAGTGTTCTTGGCCCCTCCTGTTTTCAGTCTATGTCAACGATGACACGCTTACCCAGTGTGGGGTCACCTCGCCAAAGTGCATAAAAAGAAGTTGCAGAGCGTCCTCTACAGGGGACTTCAGCTAGCGACCAAAGTCCCCTGCCGATTCTCTTCTTGCCTTCTAAGGAGAGGACTTGGTGTCCACTCAGTGTATACTGCCTTATTGTAGGCTAGCACAACAGCTAAGAATGGCCTGCTACAGAGCAAATCACCCTACTTGGGCAGGGCCATGAGGCAGGAGCTCCTGAAGGCAGCTCAGAACTCAGATTCCTTATGGTATATCTCTGTGACGCACAACCACACAGCTCAGAGTCAGTCATCCTGTGACTCATTGCAGCAGAACCATGCTTACTGTTAGAAAAACATGTATAGTTTTTATATGCGCAGTAGATATTTCCACAAATATAATATGCATTGCTAATATATTTTTCTGTGCCCATTTATTCTGTATATAATTTTTGAACATTTTCTTACAGATACTTAGGCCGAAAGCAGTTACAGGAAACTAAGGAAGATAAAGTACCAGGTTCTAATTATTTAGTGCGTCCTGGTTATTCTTACTGGACCCTAGGCTATCTGCTCTCGAACAGAGGAGCCAGAAAGCTGATTGGTGCTAAACCACTTCAAAACCTAATTCCAGTTGATGAATATTTGCCAATTCTGTACAACAAACACCCTGAGTAAGTACATAATATTATTCCTTTCCAATAATTAATTTGTACATATAACTACACACACACACACACATAGTGTATGGAGCTATATCGATCTGTCTTCTAGGCATGAGTAATTTATAATAACATTATGTAATGAACAGTACTGGTAAAGAGTATATGGCTAATCATCTGGTATTACAATGGAAAGTCAGTAAATATGTCACAGACTAATGTGGGGTAAATTAAAATATATTGGTGAGTAATTTCTAAAGATGTCACTAGGTAGTAGCACAATCCAGCTTGGTGGTATTTAGTTAGTAATAACCAGCTGGCTGGCACTTATTCAACATTCACTCAGTTTCAAAATGTCAACCATACTTGTTGACTGTAGGTTAGAAAAGACATGTTTTTTGTGGGCAAAGGGCCTTCAAAGGAAATTCATAAGGAAATGTTTCCTCTTTATGGTCAGAAGTGTTGTCATATAAAACTGTGCACAACTGGGTTGATAAATTCTCTCAATGGCACTCAAAACTTGTGGGAAACACCAACCTGATCATCCTGGTCACAGCTCTGTTGAGATTGTGGCAGAACCAACAGTACAACAAGTAGAGGAGAGGATTCGAGATGACAGGTGACTAATGATAAACATTACTGAATCTGCAATATAGTGTTTAGCCTACAGGATAATGCATGTCCATTTGAATTCTTGAAAGTGTTTGCAAGGTGGGTGCCCAGACAACTGACTGATGAACACAAAAATAAAATTCAAATGGGCCTGTCCTTCACCAATGAATGAGAAGATATGCTTTCAAGAACTGTTTCTAGAAATGAATCATGGCTACACCACTATCAACCCAAATCAAAGCGTGATTCAGTGGAATGGAAACATTCTTCTTTACACCAGCCAAGAAATTGAAAGTTACACATCTGCACAAAGGTGCACATGTGGGTGAGACAGCAGCCCAAAGACTTTTATTGAATACCGGTAGGTATCAGAGCAATGGGATAAGTATACAAATGTGGTGGAAATTATGTTAAAAATTAAAAGTGGCTTTCAAGTAAAATGTCTCACTGAATATTTTTAATAGCTATGACGTATTCACCGACTTTCCCTAGTAAAGCAGAAGAGAAGTACATTGTGTACAGTGAAGTTTCACATTTAGCAGTATAAATAACTCCTTTTTTTAGCTTAGTTCAAATACCATTACTTAGTTTTTATAGTTGTAAGAATTAGGCCTTTCATTGTGTCAAAACTGTATCAGAATTGTAGTTTTAGGTAACCAAATGATAACATTAATTTTATAGTTAAAGATAAATGCAACACCTATTTTCTTGTGGAAGTGTGCTGTTATTATATAATTGAATTAATGTAAAAAATTAAATTTTATTTTGTAGGCATAAAAATACAAATATAGTATAAAAATAAGTACATATATTGTATCAATAAAGTATAAAAAAATAATTAAGTTAAAACAAATAAAACTTAAATTATCTGTTTAAGAACATTTCAAACCAAGAGATGCAACAATACTCTTGTACCGGTACATCCAACCTTTGATCAAACCTTTGATCTAGCATATACACCTTTATCAAATGTGTATATGCTAGAGAGCTATACAGTATTGCCTATAGGAAGCTGCAGAGTTTTAAAATATATTCACTAACACAATTTATTTTCAGATCTGATTGGAAGACACGTTTTCCTAAAAGAGATTTGGAAGCTTTTTCAGCAGAACCATTGTTGATATACCCAGCACGGTATCTTCATGAAGAAGGATACACAAGTGACACTGAAGATTCAGCACCAGTTAATGCTGTACCCAGAGAAGATCTTTAACTCTAAGTTACTTTTTTATTTTAAGCAATAAAGTATCTAGATCACTTTAAAAAACAGTATGATTTATAAAATCTATGTATTTTATAAAGTGAACACACACTCAAATGAGACATATTACTTCTAGTTTTCAGGAAATTATAACTTCATTTTTTTGTAACTATATGTTGGCACAATATTATACTTAGAATATCAGATACTTCATTGCTACTACTATTCACTAAAGTGCCTAAAATAGTATATATTTATTACTTTTGTATTTATTAATGATTAGTATTATAGTACTCGATTTTAAACAACCACACAATGAACTTTACTTTTATTAAAAAAATAAAAAGTTACATTTATGTTCACTTAGTAGTAAGATATAAATGGATTGGTTAGAAATGTTAATAATATAAATTATTAATACTCAGACACTCACTATAAAAAGAAATAGATTTAACAATGAGCACATTGCAGTAATTAGAATTACCTGCAATATAAACTTTTCATTGTACCATCATCCTGGTTAATAAATCATCATTTTCTAGTCTTGGAAATTACTATTAACTAAACTTGCATCCAACAAACTTTCAGAGTTTCTGTCCATGATTTTTTGCAATAGGACATTTATTCCTTGTTAAGTAAAAAGAATTCGTAATGTTTAGGATTATTACTATGTAGCAGACAAGCAATTCACTATTTATACATAATAAATTGTGTGTGTGTGTGTGTGTGTGTGTGTGTGTGTGTGTGTGTGTGTGTGTGTGTGTGTGTGTGTGTGTGTGTGTGTGTGTGTGTGTGTGTGTGTGTGTGTGTGTGTGTGTGTGTGTGTGTGTGTGTGTGTGTGTGTGTGTGAGCCCATATTCAAGCTCTTATCTTATATCCATGCCTAGACTAAATTTTGTATAAACAGAACGATTCAGATATGATACAACAGTGAATGCTCAGCTATGTCAGTTTGTAATGTCTGTAAAGACTCTTGGTTGTACAAGTAAAAGATGCATTCTTATAAATTGAACATCAGTAAGATGCAGATTAGGATAATAATAGTTGATAAAAAAGTATTTTTCCTGAAATGCAATCAAAGTGTTAAATTTTAATCAAAACCAAACAGGTTATAGTAAATTTCAAAAATGTAAAGGCTAAGTATAATGAATTACATTTCTACACACATAACTATTCACTTCAAAATGTATTAATAGAATTTTGTGCATTCATATTTATATAGTCATTATGTTTACTTGATTAAATTCTGTTTTCAAAAAAATTCAGTGATGTTTGAAGTAATAAAACTGTATGGGACCACTATGTGTAAAGTAGCAGACAGTTTACTAAATTTATTGTGTAAGAAATTAATATTAATTATTGTTCAGTGAGTGAAACTATCTAGTAAGGTGATTCACAGATTTTCTGTACACTGTATGGTGATGGATGGATGGATGATGCGCGGGCGTCTTGCGCCCTAATTTGTGTGCGTTGTCCAGGCCTAGGCCTGATGAACGCCAGGTGCCAACAGGTCAGCGCGGTCGTTTGCGCTATACAAGGGAGTTATGGTGCAGTCCGCGGGTCCATGATAAATTACATGGCCACCACGGAGGCAAGTTTGAGCTTTTGCTTCAGCCAATTGTCCCGCCGAGGTGCGACACCATGGTCCCCTCAGGCTAGCCTTTGGGAACGTAGTGACGCACTGGCGAGGACAAGAGGCTCGAGCGCCCTAGGGCGTTGGCCGAAACGGTAAGGAATGACTCCGAGACAGCCAGCTTCTGCAAGGAAGGCACTTGCACAACCTCTCGGGAGCCCGTGTCTCAGCTCATTACCCTGCCAAATCAGCAAAGCAGGTGCTGACGGGGAACTGTATGGTGCCAAGCAGTCTGCCTTTCACATTTCCTTTGTTACCATAAAACTAGCATTTTTTTTTTTTTAATTATTTATATAGTGCCATGAACAGATACCATTTATGTAGAATTTAAATAATAGTGAGTATTTAAGTATTTAAATAATAATTAAATAATTAGTGATGGATCGAATCCTAATTTCTTCACTAAGTGTGAAATACTTAATGCAGATTTTCTTCTTATAGACAGATGAAGTCGTTATAGGAATAACAGTGTTTATCTTCAGTTTGTTTACTACAATAAAAAAGCAGAAGTAAACAAAAATCTTATATAGACAGAAAACTTAATCAAGCTTATGTACGATACTCAAAGATATTATTACGCCAAAATATATTTTTATAAAGCTCAAGAACACTCAAAGAATGTATGAATGAATGAATGAAATATTATCAACACTTAACAAGTGGATCTGCTACTATCTTAAGCATAGTTTTTCAAGTGGTAATGTAGACAATAAGATAAACAATCTTTTTAAAACCATAAGTAAAAATTGTGATTTTAACTAAAATTATATGTTGAAAAATAACTAAAGATGTAAGCTTTAACCAGATTCATGTAAGGTATTACTCATCTCAACCTTTTGCATTAGAAACCAATTAATTTCAAAATTGTACATGCTATAAATATGTTCACTTCAGTAAACCCTTACAGTTTATATAATAATTTCAGTTGATAGGAATTTTTATACATGCTGCAAAAGAAACCAGTCCTAATACCATTGGACATAAGTCATGTTCTTACCACTCTGTCACAGCATGATCCATTTAATGGAACAACTTTTCTTTCAGTTGATCTGCAGTGTGTGACAGAAATAGGTGAATAACCTTTTTGCCAAAGGGCGTTTGTCCTCTACTTTGTCATACTTTTGCTGTAAACAGGTGCGTTTAATCTATTCCTAGGTAGTTTAATTCCCATAAACCAAGATGGAAAATCGCAGATCTATAAGTAAAATGTAACTAATATACTTATAAAGCGTTTGGTATAATCTTCTTAAATGTTCATTCTAACCATTATGTTGAATAATATATCTTCGTTTTGCAATACTCCAATATACATCAAGTTACAGATATAACATTAAATATTTGGTGAGTATTCTGTTGCAGTAGTTGTAAATTATAAGGAAATAAATTTAGAGACTCACTGTATCTGTTCCTGAACAGATGTTAAGAGAATTTAAAGATTTTAGGATTTGATTATCCATCACTAAGCATAAGCATATACATAACTGTACAATTACAGCTATTTACATTAGATATAGTTATGTTTGTAGTGCCATATTTACACTAATTGAATATTAATATGTTGCCATGTTGTAAGGAGTTTTTGAGATTTTAAATAAAATTCTGATTTACATTTGCAATGTCAAATCAGATACCAATTTCCAATTTCTACAATTTATTTAAGCTTGCATTTATGTGTATGTTTTCATTATAAATTATTTTGTATTTGTTTAGTATTTCGTACTAAGTATTAATTTTGTCATTTTAATCGATGTAGTTTTAATTTTTACTTTACTGAATTAGAAATCATTAATGTTAATTTTTACACAAAACTAATTATGTTTTTATAAATTATATATACTATGTAAAATAGATATATATGTTATCATTAATCTTAAGAATCATTTGTTTGCATACTATGAGATTACTCATGAACTTTTATACTCTGAGAATAAAGATTGATTCTAAAAAAGATGTTATTTTTAATAATGTATATAACACCAGGATTGAATGAAATTATTGTGCTGTTCCTGCCACCCACATCATTACAGTATCAACTAGTACCACAGCTACTAATATTATAATGCTCGTATCATATAATTAGTGTCATAATAACATCAGGCTTATATTCCAGTTGTATACTGACACCATTGACATCTGATTTTTATGTGTATTAATTTTATGATTTGACTTATGACTGAGTATAAATTATGATATCACCTTCATGAACAGTCTGTATAATATAAGGTTCCAAGAGGTTACAATCTGTTCTTTAGGAGGCTTCTGCTAAACTTTGCAGGCATATTTGTCTGAAAAATTAACAAAATAATTCATGGTATGGAAATACTTTCATTTTTATTTACGGCCAATCAAAGGTAAAACAATGTGGTAGTGCACTTAAGTGAACACAATACAATTAAATTGATAATTTTTAGATTGAATTGATTGGTTTCAGTCTCTTGCATTGAATAGGTTTTTAGAAAATCCATGAACTGACATAAAAATTACATTTGTGTGAAGAAAATAAACAATTTCAGAATAATACAAAAAAGTTTGCTACAAATCTTATAAAAAAACAAGAACAAGTGCTCTTTGTTTCTGAACAAATGTGACTAAAAAGCCAGCATAAATTCACAAGAGTAACATATATATATCTGTGTGTGTGTGTGTGTGTGTGTGTGTGTGTGTGTGTGTGTGTGTGTGTGTGTGTGTGTGTGTGTGTGTGTGTGTGTGTGTGTGTGTGTGTGTGTGTGTGTGTGTGTGTGTGTGTGTGTGTGTGTGTGTGTGTGTGTGTGAGCCCATATTCAAGCTCTTATCTTATATCCATGCCTAGACTAAATTTTGTATAAACAGAACGATTCAGATATGATACAACAGTGAATGCTCAGCTATGTCAGTTTGTAATGTCTGTAAAGACTCTTGGTTGTACAAGTAAAAGATGCATTCTTATAAATTGAACATCAGTAAGATGCAGATTAGGATAATAATAGTTGATAAAAAAGTATTTTTCCTGAAATGCAATCAAAGTGTTAAATTTTATTCAAAACCAAACAGGTTATAGTAAATTTCAAAAATGTAAAGGCTAAGTATAATGAATTACATTTCTACACACATAACTATTCACTTCAAAATGTATTAATAGAATTTTGTGCATTCATATTTATATAGTCATTATGTTTACTTAATTAAATTCTGTTTTCAAAAAAATTCAGTGATGTTTGAAGTAATAAAACTGTATGGGACCACTATGTGTAAAGTAGCAGACAGTTTACTAAATTTATTGTGTAAGAAATTAATATTAATTATTGTTCAGTGAGTGAAACTATCTAGTAAGGTGATTCACAGATTTTCTGTACACTGTATGGTGATGGATGGATGGATGATGCGCGGGCGTCTTGCGCCCTAATTTGTGTGCGTTGTCCAGGCCTAGGCGTGATGAACGCCAGGTGCCAACAGGTCAGCGCGGTCGTTTGCGCTATACAAGGGAGTTATGGTGCAGTCCGCGGGTCCATGATAAATTACATGGCCACCACGGAGGCAAGTTTGAGCTTTTGCTTCAGCCAATTGTCCCGCCGAGGTGCGACACCATGGTCCCCTCAGGCTAGCCTTTGGGAACGTAGTGACGCACTGGCGAGGACAAGAGGCTCGAGCGCCCTAGGGCGTCGGCCGAAACGGTAAGGAATGACTCCGAGACAGCCAGCTTCTGCAAGGAAGGCACTTGCACAACCTCTCGGGAGCCCGTGTCTCAGGTCATTACCCTGCCAAATCAGCAAAGCAGGTGCTGACGGGGAACTGTATGGTGCCAAGCAGTCTGCCTTTCACATTTCCTTTGTTACCATAAAACTAGCATTTTTTTTTTTTTTAATTATTTATATAGTGCCATGAACAGATACCATTTATGTAGAATTTAAATAATAGTGAGTATTTAAGTAATTAAATAATAATTAAATAATTAGTGATGGATCGAATCCTAATTTCTTCACTAAGTGTGAAATACTTAATGCAGATTTTCTTCTTATAGACAGATGAAGTCGTTATAGGAATAACAGTGTTTATCTTCAGTTTGTTTACTACAATAAAAAAGCAGAAGTAAACAAAAATCTTATATAGACAGAAAACTTAATCAAGCTTATGTACGATACTCAAAGATATTATTACGCCAAAATATATTTTTATAAAGCTCAAGAACACTCAAAGAATGTATGAATGAATGAATGAAATATTATCAACACTTAACAAGTGGATCTGCTACTATCTTAAGCATAGTTTTTCAAGTGGTAATGTAGACAATAAGATAAACAATCTTTTTAAAACCATAAGTAAAAATTGTGATTTTAACTAAAATTATATGTTGAAAAATAACTAAAGATGTAAGCTTTAACCAGATTCATGTAAGGTATTACTCATCTCAACCTTTTGCATTAGAAACCAATTAATTTCAAAATTGTACATGCTATAAATATGTTCACTTCAGTAAACCCTTACAGTTTATATAATAATTTCAGTTGATAGGAATTTTTATACATGCTGCAAAAGAAACCAGTCCTAATACCATTGGACATAAGTCATGTTCTTACCACTCTGTCACAGCATGATCCATTTAATGGAACAACTTTTCTTTCAGTTGATCTGCAGTGTGTGACAGAAATAGGTGAATAACCTTTTTGCCAAAGGGCGTTTGTCCTCTACTTTGTCATACTTTTGCTGTAAACAGGTGCGTTTAATCTATTCCTAGGTAGTTTAATTCCCATAAACCAAGATGGAAAATCGCAGATCTATAAGTAAAATGTAACTAATATACTTATAAAGCGTTTGGTATAATCTTCTTAAATGTTCATTCTAACCATTATGTTGAATAATATATCTTCGTTTTGCAATACTCCAATATACATCAAGTTACAGATATAACATTAAATATTTGGTGAGTATTCTGTTGCAGTAGTTGTAAATTATAAGGAAATAAATTTAGAGACTCACTGTATCTGTTCCTGAACAGATGTTAAGAGAATTTAAAGATTTTAGGATTTGATTATCCATCACTAAGCATAAGCATATACATAACTGTACAATTACAGCTATTTACATTAGATATAGTTATGTTTGTAGTGCCATATTTACACTAATTGAATATTAATATGTTGCCATGTTGTAAGGAGTTTTTGAGATTTTAAATAAAATTCTGATTTACATTTGCAATGTCAAATCAGATACCAATTTCCAATTTCTACAATTTATTTAAGCTTGCATTTATGTGTATGTTTTCATTATAAATTATTTTGTATTTGTTTAGTATTTCGTACTAAGTATTAATTTTGTCATTTTAATCGATGTAGTTTTAATTTTTACTTTACTGAATTAGAAATCATTAATGTTAATTTTTACACAAAACTAATTATGTTTTTATAAATTATATATACTATGTAAAATAGATATATATGTTATCATTAATCTTAAGAATCATTTGTTTGCATACTATGAGATTACTCATGAACTTTTATACTCTGAGAATAAAGATTGATTCTAAAAAAGATGTTATTTTTAATAATGTATATAACACCAGGATTGAATGAAATTATTGTGCTGTTCCTGCCACCCACATCATTACAGTATCAACTAGTACCACAGCTACTAATATTATAATGCTCGTATCATATAATTAGTGTCATAATAACATCAGGCTTATATTCCAGTTGTATACTGACACCATTGACATCTGATTTTTATGTGTATTAATTTTATGATTTGACTTATGACTGAGTATAAATTATGATATCACCTTCATGAACAGTCTGTATAATATAAGGTTCCAAGAGGTTACAATCTGTTCTTTAGGAGGCTTCTGCTAAACTTTGCAGGCATATTTGTCTGAAAAATTAACAAAATAATTCATGGTATGGAAATACTTTCATTTTTATTTACGGCCAATCAAAGGTAAAACAATGTGGTAGTGCACTTAAGTGAACACAATACAATTAAATTGATAATTTTTAGATTGAATTGATTGGTTTCAGTCTCTTGCATTGAATAGGTTTTTAGAAAATCCATGAACTGACATAAAAATTACATTTGTGTGAAGAAAATAAACAATTTCAGAATAATACAAAAAAGTTTGCTACAAATCTTATAAAAAAACAAGAACAAGTGCTCTTTGTTTCTGAACAAATGTGACTAAAAAGCCAGCATAAATTCACAAGAGTAACATATATATATCTGTGTGTGTGTGTGTGTGTGTGTGTGTGTGTGTGTGTGTGTGTGTGTGTGTGTGTGTGTGTGAGCCCATATTCAAGCTCTTATCTTATATCCATGCCTAGACTAAATTTTGTATAAACAGAACGATTCAGATATGATACAACAGTGAATGCTCAGCTATGTCAGTTTGTAATGTCTGTAAAGACTCTTGGTTGTACAAGTAAAAGATGCATTCTTATAAATTGAACATCAGTAAGATGCAGATTAGGATAATAATAGTTGATAAAAAAGTATTTTTCCTGAAATGCAATCAAAGTGTTAAATTTTAATCAAAACCAAACAGGTTATAGTAAATTTCAAAAATGTAAAGGCTAAGTATAATGAATTACATTTCTACACACATAACTATTCACTTCAAAATGTATTAATAGAATTTTGTGCATTCATATTTATATAGTCATTATGTTTACTTGATTAAATTCTGTTTTCAAAAAAATTCAGTGATGTTTGAAGTAATAAAACTGTATGGGACCACTATGTGTAAAGTAGCAGACAGTTTACTAAATTTATTGTGTAAGAAATTAATATTAATTATTGTTCAGTGAGTGAAACTATCTAGTAAGGTGATTCACAGATTTTCTGTACACTGTATGGTGATGGATGGATGGATGATGCGCGGGCGTCTTGCGCCCTAATTTGTGTGCGTTGTCCAGGCCTAGGCCTGATGAACGCCAGGTGCCAACAGGTCAGCGCGGTCGTTTGCGCTATACAAGGGAGTTATGGTGCAGTCCGCGGGTCCATGATAAATTACATGGCCACCACGGAGGCAAGTTTGAGCTTTTGCTTCAGCCAATTGTCCCGCCGAGGTGCGACACCATGGTCCCCTCAGGCTAGCCTTTGGGAACGTAGTGACGCACTGGCGAGGACAAGAGGCTCGAGCGCCCTAGGGCGTTGGCCGAAACGGTAAGGAATGACTCCGAGACAGCCAGCTTCTGCAAGGAAGGCACTTGCACAACCTCTCGGGAGCCCGTGTCTCAGCTCATTACCCTGCCAAATCAGCAAAGCAGGTGCTGACGGGGAACTGTATGGTGCCAAGCAGTCTGCCTTTCACATTTCCTTTGTTACCATAAAACTAGCATTTTTTTTTTTTTAATTATTTATATAGTGCCATGAACAGATACCATTTATGTAGAATTTAAATAATAGTGAGTATTTAAGTATTTAAATAATAATTAAATAATTAGTGATGGATCGAATCCTAATTTCTTCACTAAGTGTGAAATACTTAATGCAGATTTTCTTCTTATAGACAGATGAAGTCGTTATAGGAATAACAGTGTTTATCTTCAGTTTGTTTACTACAATAAAAAAGCAGAAGTAAACAAAAATCTTATATAGACAGAAAACTTAATCAAGCTTATGTACGATACTCAAAGATATTATTACGCCAAAATATATTTTTATAAAGCTCAAGAACACTCAAAGAATGTATGAATGAATGAATGAAATATTATCAACACTTAACAAGTGGATCTGCTACTATCTTAAGCATAGTTTTTCAAGTGGTAATGTAGACAATAAGATAAACAATCTTTTTAAAACCATAAGTAAAAATTGTGATTTTAACTAAAATTATATGTTGAAAAATAACTAAAGATGTAAGCTTTAACCAGATTCATGTAAGGTATTACTCATCTCAACCTTTTGCATTAGAAACCAATTAATTTCAAAATTGTACATGCTATAAATATGTTCACTTCAGTAAACCCTTACAGTTTATATAATAATTTCAGTTGATAGGAATTTTTATACATGCT
Source organism: Magicicada septendecula (assembly GCA_034769895.1). Lineage (NCBI taxonomy): Eukaryota > Metazoa > Arthropoda > Insecta > Hemiptera > Cicadidae > Magicicada > Magicicada septendecula. Next base: position 1,030,213,199 of record CM068367.1, on the reverse strand, counting down.
GCAAAAGAAACCAGTCCTAATACCATTGGACATAAGTCATGTTCTTACCACTCTGTCACAGCATGATCCATTTAATGGAACAACTTTTCTTTCAGTTGATCTGCAGTGTGTGACAGAAATAGGTGAATAACCTTTTTGCCAAAGGGCGTTTGTCCTCTACTTTGTCATACTTTTGCTGTAAACAGGTGCGTTTAATCTATTCCTAGGTAGTTTAATTCCCATAAACCAAGATGGAAAATCGCAGATCTATAAGTAAAATGTAACTAATATACTTATAAAGCGTTTGGTATAATCTTCTTAAATGTTCATTCTAACCATTATGTTGAATAATATATCTTCGTTTTGCAATACTCCAATATACATCAAGTTACAGATATAACATTAAATATTTGGTGAGTATTCTGTTGCAGTAGTTGTAAATTATAAGGAAATAAATTTAGAGACTCACTGTATCTGTTCCTGAACAGATGTTAAGAGAATTTAAAGATTTTAGGATTTGATTATCCATCACTAAGCATAAGCATATACATAACTGTACAATTACAGCTATTTACATTAGATATAGTTATGTTTGTAGTGCCATATTTACACTAATTGAATATTAATATGTTGCCATGTTGTAAGGAGTTTTTGAGATTTTAAATAAAATTCTGATTTACATTTGCAATGTCAAATCAGATACCAATTTCCAATTTCTACAATTTATTTAAGCTTGCATTTATGTGTATGTTTTCATTATAAATTATTTTGTATTTGTTTAGTATTTCGTACTAAGTATTAATTTTGTCATTTTAATCGATGTAGTTTTAATTTTTACTTTACTGAATTAGAAATCATTAATGTTAATTTTTACACAAAACTAATTATGTTTTTATAAATTATATATACTATGTAAAATAGATATATATGTTATCATTAATCTTAAGAATCATTTGTTTGCATACTATGAGATTACTCATGAACTTTTATACTCTGAGAATAAAGATTGATTCTAAAAAAGATGTTATTTTTAATAATGTATATAACACCAGGATTGAATGAAATTATTGTGCTGTTCCTGCCACCCACATCATTACAGTATCAACTAGTACCACAGCTACTAATATTATAATGCTCGTATCATATAATTAGTGTCATAATAACATCAGGCTTATATTCCAGTTGTATACTGACACCATTGACATCTGATTTTTATGTGTATTAATTTTATGATTTGACTTATGACTGAGTATAAATTATGATATCACCTTCATGAACAGTCTGTATAATATAAGGTTCCAAGAGGTTACAATCTGTTCTTTAGGAGGCTTCTGCTAAACTTTGCAGGCATATTTGTCTGAAAAATTAACAAAATAATTCATGGTATGGAAATACTTTCATTTTTATTTACGGCCAATCAAAGGTAAAACAATGTGGTAGTGCACTTAAGTGAACACAATACAATTAAATTGATAATTTTTAGATTGAATTGATTGGTTTCAGTCTCTTGCATTGAATAGGTTTTTAGAAAATCCATGAACTGACATAAAAATTACATTTGTGTGAAGAAAATAAACAATTTCAGAATAATACAAAAAAGTTTGCTACAAATCTTATAAAAAAACAAGAACAAGTGCTCTTTGTTTCTGAACAAATGTGACTAAAAAGCCAGCATAAATTCACAAGAGTAACATATATATATCTGTGTGTGTGTGTGTGTGTGTGTGTGTGTGTGTGTGTGTGTGTGTGTGTGTGTGTGTGTGTGTGTGTGTGTGTGTGTGTGTGTGTGTGTGTGTGTGTGTGTGTGTGTGTGTGTGAGCCCATATTCAAGCTCTTATCTTATATCCATGCCTAGACTAAATTTTGTATAAACAGAACGATTCAGATATGATACAACAGTGAATGCTCAGCTATGTCAGTTTGTAATGTCTGTAAAGACTCTTGGTTGTACAAGTAAAAGATGCATTCTTATAAATTGAACATCAGTAAGATGCAGATTAGGATAATAATAGTTGATAAAAAAGTATTTTTCCTGAAATGCAATCAAAGTGTTAAATTTTATTCAAAACCAAACAGGTTATAGTAAATTTCAAAAATGTAAAGGCTAAGTATAATGAATTACATTTCTACACACATAACTATTCACTTCAAAATGTATTAATAGAATTTTGTGCATTCATATTTATATAGTCATTATGTTTACTTAATTAAATTCTGTTTTCAAAAAAATTCAGTGATGTTTGAAGTAATAAAACTGTATGGGACCACTATGTGTAAAGTAGCAGACAGTTTACTAAATTTATTGTGTAAGAAATTAATATTAATTATTGTTCAGTGAGTGAAACTATCTAGTAAGGTGATTCACAGATTTTCTGTACACTGTATGGTGATGGATGGATGGATGATGCGCGGGCGTCTTGCGCCCTAATTTGTGTGCGTTGTCCAGGCCTAGGCGTGATGAACGCCAGGTGCCAACAGGTCAGCGCGGTCGTTTGCGCTATACAAGGGAGTTATGGTGCAGTCCGCGGGTCCATGATAAATTACATGGCCACCACGGAGGCAAGTTTGAGCTTTTGCTTCAGCCAATTGTCCCGCCGAGGTGCGACACCATGGTCCCCTCAGGCTAGCCTTTGGGAACGTAGTGACGCACTGGCGAGGACAAGAGGCTCGAGCGCCCTAGGGCGTCGGCCGAAACGGTAAGGAATGACTCCGAGACAGCCAGCTTCTGCAAGGAAGGCACTTGCACAACCTCTCGGGAGCCCGTGTCTCAGGTCATTACCCTGCCAAATCAGCAAAGCAGGTGCTGACGGGGAACTGTATGGTGCCAAGCAGTCTGCCTTTCACATTTCCTTTGTTACCATAAAACTAGCATTTTTTTTTTTTTTAATTATTTATATAGTGCCATGAACAGATACCATTTATGTAGAATTTAAATAATAGTGAGTATTTAAGTAATTAAATAATAATTAAATAATTAGTGATGGATCGAATCCTAATTTCTTCACTAAGTGTGAAATACTTAATGCAGATTTTCTTCTTATAGACAGATGAAGTCGTTATAGGAATAACAGTGTTTATCTTCAGTTTGTTTACTACAATAAAAAAGCAGAAGTAAACAAAAATCTTATATAGACAGAAAACTTAATCAAGCTTATGTACGATACTCAAAGATATTATTACGCCAAAATATATTTTTATAAAGCTCAAGAACACTCAAAGAATGTATGAATGAATGAATGAAATATTATCAACACTTAACAAGTGGATCTGCTACTATCTTAAGCATAGTTTTTCAAGTGGTAATGTAGACAATAAGATAAACAATCTTTTTAAAACCATAAGTAAAAATTGTGATTTTAACTAAAATTATATGTTGAAAAATAACTAAAGATGTAAGCTTTAACCAGATTCATGTAAGGTATTACTCATCTCAACCTTTTGCATTAGAAACCAATTAATTTCAAAATTGTACATGCTATAAATATGTTCACTTCAGTAAACCCTTACAGTTTATATAATAATTTCAGTTGATAGGAATTTTTATACATGCTGCAAAAGAAACCAGTCCTAATACCATTGGACATAAGTCATGTTCTTACCACTCTGTCACAGCATGATCCATTTAATGGAACAACTTTTCTTTCAGTTGATCTGCAGTGTGTGACAGAAATAGGTGAATAACCTTTTTGCCAAAGGGCGTTTGTCCTCTACTTTGTCATACTTTTGCTGTAAACAGGTGCGTTTAATCTATTCCTAGGTAGTTTAATTCCCATAAACCAAGATGGAAAATCGCAGATCTATAAGTAAAATGTAACTAATATACTTATAAAGCGTTTGGTATAATCTTCTTAAATGTTCATTCTAACCATTATGTTGAATAATATATCTTCGTTTTGCAATACTCCAATATACATCAAGTTACAGATATAACATTAAATATTTGGTGAGTATTCTGTTGCAGTAGTTGTAAATTATAAGGAAATAAATTTAGAGACTCACTGTATCTGTTCCTGAACAGATGTTAAGAGAATTTAAAGATTTTAGGATTTGATTATCCATCACTAAGCATAAGCATATACATAACTGTACAATTACAGCTATTTACATTAGATATAGTTATGTTTGTAGTGCCATATTTACACTAATTGAATATTAATATGTTGCCATGTTGTAAGGAGTTTTTGAGATTTTAAATAAAATTCTGATTTACATTTGCAATGTCAAATCAGATACCAATTTCCAATTTCTACAATTTATTTAAGCTTGCATTTATGTGTATGTTTTCATTATAAATTATTTTGTATTTGTTTAGTATTTCGTACTAAGTATTAATTTTGTCATTTTAATCGATGTAGTTTTAATTTTTACTTTACTGAATTAGAAATCATTAATGTTAATTTTTACACAAAACTAATTATGTTTTTATAAATTATATATACTATGTAAAATAGATATATATGTTATCATTAATCTTAAGAATCATTTGTTTGCATACTATGAGATTACTCATGAACTTTTATACTCTGAGAATAAAGATTGATTCTAAAAAAGATGTTATTTTTAATAATGTATATAACACCAGGATTGAATGAAATTATTGTGCTGTTCCTGCCACCCACATCATTACAGTATCAACTAGTACCACAGCTACTAATATTATAATGCTCGTATCATATAATTAGTGTCATAATAACATCAGGCTTATATTCCAGTTGTATACTGACACCATTGACATCTGATTTTTATGTGTATTAATTTTATGATTTGACTTATGACTGAGTATAAATTATGATATCACCTTCATGAACAGTCTGTATAATATAAGGTTCCAAGAGGTTACAATCTGTTCTTTAGGAGGCTTCTGCTAAACTTTGCAGGCATATTTGTCTGAAAAATTAACAAAATAATTCATGGTATGGAAATACTTTCATTTTTATTTACGGCCAATCAAAGGTAAAACAATGTGGTAGTGCACTTAAGTGAACACAATACAATTAAATTGATAATTTTTAGATTGAATTGATTGGTTTCAGTCTCTTGCATTGAATAGGTTTTTAGAAAATCCATGAACTGACATAAAAATTACATTTGTGTGAAGAAAATAAACAATTTCAGAATAATACAAAAAAGTTTGCTACAAATCTTATAAAAAAACAAGAACAAGTGCTCTTTGTTTCTGAACAAATGTGACTAAAAAGCCAGCATAAATTCACAAGAGTAACATATATATATCTGTGTGTGTGTGTGTGTGTGTGTGTGTGTGTGTGTGTGTGTGTGTGTGTGTGTGTGTGTGTGTGTGTGTGTGTGTGTGTGTGTGTGTGTGTGTGTGAGCCCATATTCAAGCTCTTATCTTATATCCATGCCTAGACTAAATTTTGTATAAACAGAACGATTCAGATATGATACAACAGTGAATGCTCAGCTATGTCAGTTTGTAATGTCTGTAAAGACTCTTGGTTGTACAAGTAAAAGATGCATTCTTATAAATTGAACATCAGTAAGATGCAGATTAGGATAATAATAGTTGATAAAAAAGTATTTTTCCTGAAATGCAATCAAAGTGTTAAATTTTATTCAAAACCAAACAGGTTATAGTAAATTTCAAAAATGTAAAGGCTAAGTATAATGAATTACATTTCTACACACATAACTATTCACTTCAAAATGTATTAATAGAATTTTGTGCATTCATATTTATATAGTCATTATGTTTACTTAATTAAATTCTGTTTTCAAAAAAATTCAGTGATGTTTGAAGTAATAAAACTGTATGGGACCACTATGTGTAAAGTAGCAGACAGTTTACTAAATTTATTGTGTAAGAAATTAATATTAATTATTGTTCAGTGAGTGAAACTATCTAGTAAGGTGATTCACAGATTTTCTGTACACTGTATGGTGATGGATGGATGGATGATGCGCGGGCGTCTTGCGCCCTAATTTGTGTGCGTTGTCCAGGCCTAGGCCTGATGAACGCCAGGTGCCAACAGGTCAGCGCGGTCGTTTGCGCTATACAAGGGAGTTATGGTGCAGTCCGCGGGTCCATGATAAATTACATGGCCACCACGGAGGCAAGTTTGAGCTTTTGCTTCAGCCAATTGTCCCGCCGAGGTGCGACACCATGGTCCCCTCAGGCTAGCCTTTGGGAACGTAGTGACGCACTGGCGAGGACAAGAGGCTCGAGCGCCCTAGGGCGTCGGCCGAAACGGTAAGGAATGACTCCGAGACAGCCAGCTTCTGCAAGGAAGGCACTTGCACAACCTCTCGGGAGCCCGTGTCTCAGGTCATTACCCTGCCAAATCAGCAAAGCAGGTGCTGACGGGGAACTGTATGGTGCCAAGCAGTCTGCCTTTCACATTTCCTTTGTTACCATAAAACTAGCATTTTTTTTTTTTTAATTATTTATATAGTGCCATGAACAGATACCATTTATGTAGAATTTAAATAATAGTGAGTATTTAAGTATTTAAATAATAATTAAATAATTAGTGATGGATCGAATCCTAATTTCTTCACTAAGTGTGAAATACTTAATGCAGATTTTCTTCTTATAGACAGATGAAGTCGTTATAGGAATAACAGTGTTTATCTTCAGTTTGTTTACTACAATAAAAAAGCAGAAGTAAACAAAAATCTTATATAGACAGAAAACTTAATCAAGCTTATGTACGATACTCAAAGATATTATTACGCCAAAATATATTTTTATAAAGCTCAAGAACACTCAAAGAATGTATGAATGAATGAATGAAATATTATCAACACTTAACAAGTGGATCTGCTACTATCTTAAGCATAGTTTTTCAAGTGGTAATGTAGACAATAAGATAAACAATCTTTTTAAAACCATAAGTAAAAATTGTGATTTTAACTAAAATTATATGTTGAAAAATAACTAAAGATGTAAGCTTTAACCAGATTCATGTAAGGTATTACTCATCTCAACCTTTTGCATTAGAAACCAATTAATTTCAAAATTGTACATGCTATAAATATGTTCACTTCAGTAAACCCTTACAGTTTATATAATAATTTCAGTTGATAGGAATTTTTATACATGCTGCAAAAGAAACCAGTCCTAATACCATTGGACATAAGTCATGTTCTTACCACTCTGTCACAGCATGATCCATTTAATGGAACAACTTTTCTTTCAGTTGATCTGCAGTGTGTGACAGAAATAGGTGAATAACCTTTTTGCCAAAGGGCGTTTGTCCTCTACTTTGTCATACTTTTGCTGTAAACAGGTGCGTTTAATCTATTCCTAGGTAGTTTAATTCCCATAAACCAAGATGGAAAATCGCAGATCTATAAGTAAAATGTAACTAATATACTTATAAAGCGTTTGGTATAATCTTCTTAAATGTTCATTCTAACCATTATGTTGAATAATATATCTTCGTTTTGCAATACTCCAATATACATCAAGTTACAGATATAACATTAAATATTTGGTGAGTATTCTGTTGCAGTAGTTGTAAATTATAAGGAAATAAATTTAGAGACTCACTGTATCTGTTCCTGAACAGATGTTAAGAGAATTTAAAGATTTTAGGATTTGATTATCCATCACTAAGCATAAGCATATACATAACTGTACAATTACAGCTATTTACATTAGATATAGTTATGTTTGTAGTGCCATATTTACACTAATTGAATATTAATATGTTGCCATGTTGTAAGGAGTTTTTGAGATTTTAAATAAAATTCTGATTTACATTTGCAATGTCAAATCAGATACCAATTTCCAATTTCTACAATTTATTTAAGCTTGCATTTATGTGTATGTTTTCATTATAAATTATTTTGTATTTGTTTAGTATTTCGTACTAAGTATTAATTTTGTCATTTTAATCGATGTAGTTTTAATTTTTACTTTACTGAATTAGAAATCATTAATGTTAATTTTTACACAAAACTAATTATGTTTTTATAAATTATATATACTATGTAAAATAGATATATATGTTATCATTAATCTTAAGAATCATTTGTTTGCATACTATGAGATTACTCATGAACTTTTATACTCTGAGAATAAAGATTGATTCTAAAAAAGATGTTATTTTTAATAATGTATATAACACCAGGATTGAATGAAATTATTGTGCTGTTCCTGCCACCCACATCATTACAGTATCAACTAGTACCACAGCTACTAATATTATAATGCTCGTATCATATAATTAGTGTCATAATAACATCAGGCTTATATTCCAGTTGTATACTGACACCATTGACATCTGATTTTTATGTGTATTAATTTTATGATTTGACTTATGACTGAGTATAAATTATGATATCACCTTCATGAACAGTCTGTATAATATAAGGTTCCAAGAGGTTACAATCTGTTCTTTAGGAGGCTTCTGCTAAACTTTGCAGGCATATTTGTCTGAAAAATTAACAAAATAATTCATGGTATGGAAATACTTTCATTTTTATTTACGGCCAATCAAAGGTAAAACAATGTGGTAGTGCACTTAAGTGAACACAATACAATTAAATTGATAATTTTTAGATTGAATTGATTGGTTTCAGTCTCTTGCATTGAATAGGTTTTTAGAAAATCCATGAACTGACATAAAAATTACATTTGTGTGAAGAAAATAAACAATTTCAGAATAATACAAAAAAGTTTGCTACAAATCTTATAAAAAAACAAGAACAAGTGCTCTTTGTTTCTGAACAAATGTGACTAAAAAGCCAGCATAAATTCACAAGAGTAACATATATATATCTGTGTGTGTGTGTGTGTGTGTGTGTGTGTGTGTGTGTGTGTGTGTGTGTGTGAGCCCATATTCAAGCTCTTATCTTATATCCATGCCTAGACTAAATTTTGTATAAACAGAACGATTCAGATATGATACAACAGTGAATGCTCAGCTATGTCAGTTTGTAATGTCTGTAAAGACTCTTGGTTGTACAAGTAAAAGATGCATTCTTATAAATTGAACATCAGTAAGATGCAGATTAGGATAATAATAGTTGATAAAAAAGTATTTTTCCTGAAATGCAATCAAAGTGTTAAATTTTATTCAAAACCAAACAGGTTATAGTAAATTTCAAAAATGTAAAGGCTAAGTATAATGAATTACATTTCTACACACATAACTATTCACTTCAAAATGTATTAATAGAATTTTGTGCATTCATATTTATATAGTCATTATGTTTACTTAATTAAATTCTGTTTTCAAAAAAATTCAGTGATGTTTGAAGTAATAAAACTGTATGGGACCACTATGTGTAAAGTAGCAGACAGTTTACTAAATTTATTGTGTAAGAAATTAATATTAATTATTGTTCAGTGAGTGAAACTATCTAGTAAGGTGATTCACAGATTTTCTGTACACTGTATGGTGATGGATGGATGGATGATGCGCGGGCGTCTTGCGCCCTAATTTGTGTGCGTTGTCCAGGCCTAGGCCTGATGAACGCCAGGTGCCAACAGGTCAGCGCGGTCGTTTGCGCTATACAAGGGAGTTATGGTGCAGTCCGCGGGTCCATGATAAATTACATGGCCACCACGGAGGCAAGTTTGAGCTTTTGCTTCAGCCAATTGTCCCGCCGAGGTGCGACACCATGGTCCCCTCAGGCTAGCCTTTGGGAACGTAGTGACGCACTGGCGAGGACAAGAGGCTCGAGCGCCCTAGGGCGTCGGCCGAAACGGTAAGGAATGACTCCGAGACAGCCAGCTTCTGCAAGGAAGGCACTTGCACAACCTCTCGGGAGCCCGTGTCTCAGGTCATTACCCTGCCAAATCAGCAAAGCAGGTGCTGACGGGGAACTGTATGGTGCCAAGCAGTCTGCCTTTCACATTTCCTTTGTTACCATAAAACTAGCATTTTTTTTTTTTTAATTATTTATATAGTGCCATGAACAGATACCATTTATGTAGAATTTAAATAATAGTGAGTATTTAAGTAATTAAATAATAATTAAATAATTAGTGATGGATCGAATCCTAATTTCTTCACTAAGTGTGAAATACTTAATGCAGATTTTCTTCTTATAGACAGATGAAGTCGTTATAGGAATAACAGTGTTTATCTTCAGTTTGTTTACTACAATAAAAAAGCAGAAGTAAACAAAAATCTTATATAGACAGAAAACTTAATCAAGCTTATGTACGATACTCAAAGATATTATTACGCCAAAATATATTTTTATAAAGCTCAAGAACACTCAAAGAATGTATGAATGAATGAATGAAATATTATCAACACTTAACAAGTGGATCTGCTACTATCTTAAGCATAGTTTTTCAAGTGGTAATGTAGACAATAAGATAAACAATCTTTTTAAAACCATAAGTAAAAATTGTGATTTTAACTAAAATTATATGTTGAAAAATAACTAAAGATGTAAGCTTTAACCAGATTCATGTAAGGTATTACTCATCTCAACCTTTTGCATTAGAAACCAATTAATTTCAAAATTGTACATGCTATAAATATGTTCACTTCAGTAAACCCTTACAGTTTATATAATAATTTCAGTTGATAGGAATTTTTATACATGCTGCAAAAGAAACCAGTCCTAAATACCATTGGACATAAGTCATGTTCTTACCACTCTGTCACAGCATGATCCATTTAATGGAACAACTTTTCTTTCAGTTGATCTGCAGTGTGTGACAGAAATAGGTGAATAACCTTTTTGCCAAAGGGCGTTTGTCCTCTACTTTGTCATACTTTTGCTGTAAACAGGTGCGTTTAATCTATTCCTAGGTAGTTTAATTCCCATAAACCAAGATGGAAAATCGCAGATCTATAAGTAAAATGTAACTAATATACTTATAAAGCGTTTGGTATAATCTTCTTAAATGTTCATTCTAACCATTATGTTGAATAATATATCTTCGTTTTGCAATACTCCAATATACATCAAGTTACAGATATAACATTAAATATTTGGTGAGTATTCTGTTGCAGTAGTTGTAAATTATAAGGAAATAAATTTAGAGACTCACTGTATCTGTTCCTGAACAGATGTTAAGAGAATTTAAAGATTTTAGGATTTGATTATCCATCACTAAGCATAAGCATATACATAACTGTACAATTACAGCTATTTACATTAGATATAGTTATGTTTGTAGTGCCATATTTACACTAATTGAATATTAATATGTTGCCATGTTGTAAGGAGTTTTTGAGATTTTAAATAAAATTCTGATTTACATTTGCAATGTCAAATCAGATACCAATTTCCAATTTCTACAATTTATTTAAGCTTGCATTTATGTGTATGTTTTCATTATAAATTATTTTGTATTTGTTTAGTATTTCGTACTAAGTATTAATTTTGTCATTTTAATCGATGTAGTTTTAATTTTTACTTTACTGAATTAGAAATCATTAATGTTAATTTTTACACAAAACTAATTATGTTTTTATAAATTATATATACTATGTAAAATAGATATATATGTTATCATTAATCTTAAGAATCATTTGTTTGCATACTATGAGATTACTCATGAACTTTTATACTCTGAGAATAAAGATTGATTCTAAAAAAGATGTTATTTTTAATAATGTATATAACACCAGGATTGAATGAAATTATTGTGCTGTTCCTGCCACCCACATCATTACAGTATCAACTAGTACCACAGCTACTAATATTATAATGCTCGTATCATATAATTAGTGTCATAATAACATCAGGCTTATATTCCAGTTGTATACTGACACCATTGACATCTGATTTTTATGTGTATTAATTTTATGATTTGACTTATGACTGAGTATAAATTATGATATCACCTTCATGAACAGTCTGTATAATATAAGGTTCCAAGAGGTTACAATCTGTTCTTTAGGAGGCTTCTGCTAAACTTTGCAGGCATATTTGTCTGAAAAATTAACAAAATAATTCATGGTATGGAAATACTTTCATTTTTATTTACGGCCAATCAAAGGTAAAACAATGTGGTAGTGCACTTAAGTGAACACAATACAATTAAATTGATAATTTTTAGATTGAATTGATTGGTTTCAGTCTCTTGCATTGAATAGGTTTTTAGAAAATCCATGAACTGACATAAAAATTACATTTGTGTGAAGAAAATAAACAATTTCAGAATAATACAAAAAAGTTTGCTACAAATCTTATAAAAAAACAAGAACAAGTGCTCTTTGTTTCTGAACAAATGTGACTAAAAAGCCAGCATAAATTCACAAGAGTAACATATATATATATCTGTGTGTGTGTGTGTGTGTGTGTGTGTGTGTGTGTGTGTGTGTGTGTGTGTGTGTGTGAGCCCATATTCAAGCTCTTATCTTATATCCATGCCTAGACTAAATTTTGTATAAACAGAACGATTCAGATATGATACAACAGTGAATGCTCAGCTATGTCAGTTTGTAATGTCTGTAAAGACTCTTGGTTGTACAAGTAAAAGATGCATTCTTATAAATTGAACATCAGTAAGATGCAGATTAGGATAATAATAGTTGATAAAAAAGTATTTTTCCTGAAATGCAATCAAAGTGTTAAATTTTATTCAAAACCAAACAGGTTATAGTAAATTTCAAAAATGTAAAGGCTAAGTATAATGAATTACATTTCTAAACACATAACTATTCACTTCAAAATGTATTAATAGAATTTTGTGCATTCATATTTATATAGTCATTATGTTTACTTAATTAAATTCTGTTTTCAAAAAAATTCAGTGATGTTTGAAGTAATAAAACTGTATGGGACCACTATGTGTAAAGTAGCAGACAGTTTACTAAATTTATTGTGTAAGAAATTAATATTAATTATTGTTCAGTGAGTGAAACTATCTAGTAAGGTGATTCACAGATTTTCTGTACACTGTATGGTGATGGATGGATGGATGATGCGCGGGCGTCTTGCGCCCTAATTTGTGTGCGTTGTCCAGGCCTAGGCCTGATGAACGCCAGGTGCCAACAGGTCAGCGCGGTCGTTTGCGCTATACAAGGGAGTTATGGTGCAGTCCGCGGGTCCATGATAAATTACATGGCCACCACGGAGGCAAGTTTGAGCTTTTGCTTCAGCCAATTGTCCCGCCGAGGTGCGACACCATGGTCCCCTCAGGCTAGCCTTTGGGAACGTAGTGACGCACTGGCGAGGACAAGAGGCTCGAGCGCCCTAGGGCGTCGGCCGAAACGGTAAGGAATGACTCCGAGACAGCCAGCTTCTGCAAGGAAGGCACTTGCACAACCTCTCGGGAGCCCGTGTCTCAGGTCATTACCCTGCCAAATCAGCAAAGCAGGTGCTGACGGGGAACTGTATGGTGCCAAGCAGTCTGCCTTTCACATTTCCTTTGTTACCATAAAACTAGCATTTTTTTTTTTTTAATTATTTATATAGTGCCATGAACAGATACCATTTATGTAGAATTTAAATAATAGTGAGTATTTAAGTATTTAAATAATAATTAAATAATTAGTGATGGATCGAATCCTAATTTCTTCACTAAGTGTGAAATACTTAATGCAGATTTTCTTCTTATAGACAGATGAAGTCGTTATAGGAATAACAGTGTTTATCTTCAGTTTGTTTACTACAATAAAAAAGCAGAAGTAAACAAAAATCTTATATAGACAGAAAACTTAATCAAGCTTATGTACGATACTCAAAGATATTATTACGCCAAAATATATTTTTATAAAGCTCAAGAACACTCAAAGAATGTATGAATGAATGAATGAAATATTATCAACACTTAACAAGTGGATCTGCTACTATCTTAAGCATAGTTTTTCAAGTGGTAATGTAGACAATAAGATAAACAATCTTTTTAAAACCATAAGTAAAAATTGTGATTTTAACTAAAATTATATGTTGAAAAATAACTAAAGATGTAAGCTTTAACCAGATTCATGTAAGGTATTACTCATCTCAACCTTTTGCATTAGAAACCAATTAATTTCAAAATTGTACATGCTATAAATATGTTCACTTCAGTAAACCCTTACAGTTTATATAATAATTTCAGTTGATAGGAATTTTTATACATGCTGCAAAAGAAACCAGTCCTAATACCATTGGACATAAGTCATGTTCTTACCACTCTGTCACAGCATGATCCATTTAATGGAACAACTTTTCTTTCAGTTGATCTGCAGTGTGTGACAGAAATAGGTGAATAACCTTTTTGCCAAAGGGCGTTTGTCCTCTACTTTGTCATACTTTTGCTGTAAACAGGTGCGTTTAATCTATTCCTAGGTAGTTTAATTCCCATAAACCAAGATGGAAAATCGCAGATCTATAAGTAAAATGTAACTAATATACTTATAAAGCGTTTGGTATAATCTTCTTAAATGTTCATTCTAACCATTATGTTGAATAATATATCTTCGTTTTGCAATACTCCAATATACATCAAGTTACAGATATAACATTAAATATTTGGTGAGTATTCTGTTGCAGTAGTTGTAAATTATAAGGAAATAAATTTAGAGACTCACTGTATCTGTTCCTGAACAGATGTTAAGAGAATTTAAAGATTTTAGGATTTGATTATCCATCACTAAGCATAAGCATATACATAACTGTACAATTACAGCTATTTACATTAGATATAGTTATGTTTGTAGTGCCATATTTACACTAATTGAATATTAATATGTTGCCATGTTGTAAGGAGTTTTTGAGATTTTAAATAAAATTCTGATTTACATTTGCAATGTCAAATCAGATACCAATTTCCAATTTCTACAATTTATTTAAGCTTGCATTTATGTGTATGTTTTCATTATAAATTATTTTGTATTTGTTTAGTATTTCGTACTAAGTATTAATTTTGTCATTTTAATCGATGTAGTTTTAATTTTTACTTTACTGAATTAGAAATCATTAATGTTAATTTTTACACAAAACTAATTATGTTTTTATAAATTATATATACTATGTAAAATAGATATATATGTTATCATTAATCTTAAGAATCATTTGTTTGCATACTATGAGATTACTCATGAACTTTTATACTCTGAGAATAAAGATTGATTCTAAAAAAGATGTTATTTTTAATAATGTATATAACACCAGGATTGAATGAAATTATTGTGCTGTTCCTGCCACCCACATCATTACAGTATCAACTAGTACCACAGCTACTAATATTATAATGCTCGTATCATATAATTAGTGTCATAATAACATCAGGCTTATATTCCAGTTGTATACTGACACCATTGACATCTGATTTTTATGTGTATTAATTTTATGATTTGACTTATGACTGAGTATAAATTATGATATCACCTTCATGAACAGTCTGTATAATATAAGGTTCCAAGAGGTTACAATCTGTTCTTTAGGAGGCTTCTGCTAAACTTTGCAGGCATATTTGTCTGAAAAATTAACAAAATAATTCATGGTATGGAAATACTTTCATTTTTATTTACGGCCAATCAAAGGTAAAACAATGTGGTAGTGCACTTAAGTGAACACAATACAATTAAATTGATAATTTTTAGATTGAATTGATTGGTTTCAGTCTCTTGCATTGAATAGGTTTTTAGAAAATCCATGAACTGACATAAAAATTACATTTGTGTGAAGAAAATAAACAATTTCAGAATAATACAAAAAAGTTTGCTACAAATCTTATAAAAAAACAAGAACAAGTGCTCTTTGTTTCTGAACAAATGTGACTAAAAAGCCAGCATAAATTCACAAGAGTAACATATATATATCTGTGTGTGTGTGTGTGTGTGTGTGTGTGTGTGTGTGTGAGCCCATATTCAAGCTCTTATCTTATATCCATGCCTAGACTAAATTTTGTATAAACAGAACGATTCAGATATGATACAACAGTGAATGCTCAGCTATGTCAGTTTGTAATGTCTGTAAAGACTCTTGGTTGTACAAGTAAAAGATGCATTCTTATAAATTGAACATCAGTAAGATGCAGATTAGGATAATAATAGTTGATAAAAAAGTATTTTTCCTGAAATGCAATCAAAGTGTTAAATTTTATTCAAAACCAAACAGGTTATAGTAAATTTCAAAAATGTAAAGGCTAAGTATAATGAATTACATTTCTACACACATAACTATTCACTTCAAAATGTATTAATAGAATTTTGTGCATTCATATTTATATAGTCATTATGTTTACTTAATTAAATTCTGTTTTCAAAAAAATTCAGTGATGTTTGAAGTAATAAAACTGTATGGGACCAGACAGTTTACTAAATTTATTGTGTAAGAAATTAATATTAATTATTGTTCAGTGAGTGAAACTATCTAGTAAGGTGATTCACAGATTTTCTGTACACTGTATGGTGATGGATGGATGGATGATGCGCGGGCGTCTTGCGCCCTAATTTGTGTGCGTTGTCCAGGCCTAGGCCTGATGAACGCCAGGTGCCAACAGATCAGCGCGGTCGTTTGCGCTATACAAGGGAGTTATGGTGCAGTCCGCGGGTCCATGATAAATTACATGGCCACCACGGAGGCAAGTTTGAGCTTTTGCTTCAGCCAATTGTCCCGCCGAGGTGCGACACCATGGTCCCCTCAGGCTAGCCTTTGGGAACGTAGTGACGCACTGGCGAGGACAAGAGGCTCGAGCGCCCTAGGGCGTCGGCCGAAACGGTAAGGAATGACTCCGAGACAGCCAGCTTCTGCAAGGAAGGCACTTGCACAACCTCTCGGGAGCCCGTGTCTCAGGTCATTACCCTGCCAAATCAGCAAAGCAGGTGCTGACGGGGAACTGTATGGTGCCAAGCAGTCTGCCTTTCACATTTCCTTTGTTACCATAAAACTAGCATTTTTTTTTTTTTTAATTATTTATATAGTGCCATGAACAGATACCATTTATGTAGAATTTAAATAATAGTGAGTATTTAAGTAATTAAATAATAATTAAATAATTAGTGATGGATCGAATCCTAATTTCTTCACTAAGTGTGAAATACTTAATGCAGATTTTCTTCTTATAGACAGATGAAGTCGTTATAGGAATAACAGTGTTTATCTTCAGTTTGTTTACTACAATAAAAAAGCAGAAGTAAACAAAAATCTTATATAGACAGAAAACTTAATCAAGCTTATGTACGATACTCAAAGATATTATTACGCCAAAATATATTTTTATAAAGCTCAAGAACACTCAAAGAATGTATGAATGAATGAATGAAATATTATCAACACTTAACAAGTGGATCTGCTACTATCTTAAGCATAGTTTTTCAAGTGGTAATGTAGACAATAAGATAAACAATCTTTTTAAAACCATAAGTAAAAATTGTGATTTTAACTAAAATTATATGTTGAAAAATAACTAAAGATGTAAGCTTTAACCAGATTCATGTAAGGTATTACTCATCTCAACCTTTCGCATTAGAAACCAATTAATTTCAAAATTGTACATGCTATAAATATGTTCACTTCAGTAAACCCTTACAGTTTATATAATAATTTCAGTTGATAGGAATTTTTATACATGCTGCAAAAGAAACCAGTCCTAATACCATTGGACATAAGTCATGTTCTTACCACTCTGTCACAGCATGATCCATTTAATGGAACAACTTTTCTTTCAGTTGATCTGCAGTGTGTGACAGAAATAGGTGAATAACCTTTTTGCCAAAGGGCGTTTGTCCTCTACTTTGTCATACTTTTGCTGTAAACAGGTGCGTTTAATCTATTCCTAGGTAGTTTAATTCCCATAAACCAAGATGGAAAATCGCAGATCTATAAGTAAAATGTAACTAATATACTTATAAAGCGTTTGGTATAATCTTCTTAAATGTTCATTCTAACCATTATGTTGAATAATATATCTTCGTTTTGCAATACTCCAATATACATCAAGTTACAGATATAACATTAAATATTTGGTGAGTATTCTGTTGCAGTAGTTGTAAATTATAAGGAAATAAATTTAGAGACTCACTGTATCTGTTCCTGAACAGATGTTAAGAGAATTTAAAGATTTTAGGATTTGATTATCCATCACTAAGCATAAGTATATACATAACTGTACAATTACAGCTATTTACATTAGATATAGTTATGTTTGTAGTGCCATATTTACACTAATTGAATATTAATATGTTGCCATGTTGTAAGGAGTTTTTGAGATTTTAAATAAAATTCTGATTTACATTTGCAATGTCAAATCAGATACCAATTTCCAATTTCTACAATTTATTTAAGCTTGCATTTATGTGTATGTTTTCATTATAAATTATTTTGTATTTGTTTAGTATTTCGTACTAAGTATTAATTTTGTCATTTTAATCGATGTAGTTTTAATTTTTACTTTACTGAATTAGAAATCATTAATGTTAATTTTTACACAAAACTAATTATGTTTTTATAAATTATATATACTATGTAAAATAGATATATATGTTATCATTAATCTTAAGAATCATTTGTTTGCATACTATGAGATTACTCATGAACTTTTATACTCTGAGAATAAAGATTGATTCTAAAAAAGATGTTATTTTTAATAATGTATATAACACCAGGATTGAATGAAATTATTGTGCTGTTCCTGCCACCCACATCATTACAGTATCAACTAGTACCACAGCTACTAATATTATAATGCTCGTATCATATAATTAGTGTCATAATAACATCAGGCTTATATTCCAGTTGTATACTGACACCATTGACATCTGATTTTTATGTGTATTAATTTTATGATTTGACTTATGACTGAGTATAAATTATGATATCACCTTCATGAACAGTCTGTATAATATAAGGTTCCAAGAGGTTACAATCTGTTCTTTAGGAGGCTTCTGCTAAACTTTGCAGGCATATTTGTCTGAAAAATTAACAAAATAATTCATGGTATGGAAATACTTTCATTTTTATTTACGGCCAATCAAAGGTAAAACAATGTGGTAGTGCACTTAAGTGAACACAATACAATTAAATTGATAATTTTTAGATTGAATTGATTGGTTTCAGTCTCTTGCATTGAATAGGTTTTTAGAAAATCCATGAACTGACATAAAAATTACATTTGTGTGAAGAAAATAAACAATTTCAGAATAATACAAAAAAGTTTGCTACAAATCTTATAAAAAAACAAGAACAAGTGCTCTTTGTTTCTGAACAAATGTGACTAAAAAGCCAGCATAAATTCACAAGAGTAACATATATATATCTGTGTGTGTGTGTGTGTGTGTGTGTGTGTGTGTGTGTGTGTGTGTGTGTGTGTGTGTGTGTGTGTGTGTGTGTGTGTGTGTGTGTGTGTGTGTGTGTGTGTGAGCCCATATTCAAGCTCTTATCTTATATCCATGCCTAGACTAAATTTTGTATAAACAGAACGATTCAGATATGATACAACAGTGAATGCTCAGCTATGTCAGTTTGTAATGTCTGTAAAGACTCTTGGTTGTACAAGTAAAAGATGCATTCTTATAAATTGAACATCAGTAAGATGCAGATTAGGATAATAATAGTTGATAAAAAAGTATTTTTCCTGAAATGCAATCAAAGTGTTAAATTTTATTCAAAACCAAACAGGTTATAGTAAATTTCAAAAATGTAAAGGCTAAGTATAATGAATTACATTTCTACACACATAACTATTCACTTCAAAATGTATTAATAGAATTTTGTGCATTCATATTTATATAGTCATTATGTTTACTTAATTAAATTCTGTTTTCAAAAAAATTCAGTGATGTTTGAAGTAATAAAACTGTATGGGACCACTATGTGTAAAGTAGCAGACAGTTTACTAAATTTATTGTGTAAGAAATTAATATTAATTATTGTTCAGTGAGTGAAACTATCTAGTAAGGTGATTCACAGATTTTCTGTACACTGTATGGTGATGGATGGATGGATGATGCGCGGGCGTCTTGCGCCCTAATTTGTGTGCGTTGTCCAGGCCTAGGCCTGATGAACGCCAGGTGCCAACAGGTCAGCGCGGTCGTTTGCGCTATACAAGGGAGTTATGGTGCAGTCCGCGGGTCCATGATAAATTACATGGCCACCACGGAGGCAAGTTTGAGCTTTTGCTTCAGCCAATTGTCCCGCCGAGGTGCGACACCATGGTCCCCTCAGGCTAGCCTTTGGGAACGTAGTGACGCACTGGCGAGGACAAGAGGCTCGAGCGCCCTAGGGCGTCGGCCGAAACGGTAAGGAATGACTCCGAGACAGCCAGCTTCTGCAAGGAAGGCACTTGCACAACCTCTCGGGAGCCCGTGTCTCAGGTCATTACCCTGCCAAATCAGCAAAGCAGGTGCTGACGGGGAACTGTATGGTGCCAAGCAGTCTGCCTTTCACATTTCCTTTGTTACCATAAAACTAGCATTTTTTTTTTTTTTAATTATTTATATAGTGCCATGAACAGATACCATTTATGTAGAATTTAAATAATAGTGAGTATTTAAGTATTTAAATAATAATTAAATAATTAGTGATGGATCGAATCCTAATTTCTTCACTAAGTGTGAAATACTTAATGCAGATTTTCTTCTTATAGACAGATGAAGTCGTTATAGGAATAACAGTGTTTATCTTCAGTTTGTTTACTACAATAAAAAAGCAGAAGTAAACAAAAATCTTATATAGACAGAAAACTTAATCAAGCTTATGTACGATACTCAAAGATATTATTACGCCAAAATATATTTTTATAAAGCTCAAGAACACTCAAAGAATGTATGAATGAATGAATGAAATATTATCAACACTTAACAAGTGGATCTGCTACTATCTTAAGCATAGTTTTTCAAGTGGTAATGTAGACAATAAGATAAACAATCTTTTTAAAACCATAAGTAAAAATTGTGATTTTAACTAAAATTATATGTTGAAAAATAACTAAAGATGTAAGCTTTAACCAGATTCATGTAAGGTATTACTCATCTCAACCTTTTGCATTAGAAACCAATTAATTTCAAAATTGTACATGCTATAAATATGTTCACTTCAGTAAACCCTTACAGTTTATATAATAATTTCAGTTGATAGGAATTTTTATACATGCTGCAAAAGAAACCAGTCCTAATACCATTGGACATAAGTCATGTTCTTACCACTCTGTCACAGCATGATCCATTTAATGGAACAACTTTTCTTTCAGTTGATCTGCAGTGTGTGACAGAAATAGGTGAATAACCTTTTTGCCAAAGGGCGTTTGTCCTCTACTTTGTCATACTTTTGCTGTAAACAGGTGCGTTTAATCTATTCCTAGGTAGTTTAATTCCCATAAACCAAGATGGAAAATCGCAGATCTATAAGTAAAATGTAACTAATATACTTATAAAGCGTTTGGTATAATCTTCTTAAATGTTCATTCTAACCATTATGTTGAATAATATATCTTCGTTTTGCAATACTCCAATATACATCAAGTTACAGATATAACATTAAATATTTGGTGAGTATTCTGTTGCAGTAGTTGTAAATTATAAGGAAATAAATTTAGAGACTCACTGTATCTGTTCCTGAACAGATGTTAAGAGAATTTAAAGATTTTAGGATTTGATTATCCATCACTAAGCATAAGCATATACATAACTGTACAATTACAGCTATTTACATTAGATATAGTTATGTTTGTAGTGCCATATTTACACTAATTGAATATTAATATGTTGCCATGTTGTAAGGAGTTTTTGAGATTTTAAATAAAATTCTGATTTACATTTGCAATGTCAAATCAGATACCAATTTCCAATTTCTACAATTTATTTAAGCTTGCATTTATGTGTATGTTTTCATTATAAATTATTTTGTATTTGTTTAGTATTTCGTACTAAGTATTAATTTTGTCATTTTAATCGATGTAGTTTTAATTTTTACTTTACTGAATTAGAAATCATTAATGTTAATTTTTACACAAAACTAATTATGTTTTTATAAATTATATATACTATGTAAAATAGATATATATGTTATCATTAATCTTAAGAATCATTTGTTTGCATACTATGAGATTACTCATGAACTTTTATACTCTGAGAATAAAGATTGATTCTAAAAAAGATGTTATTTTTAATAATGTATATAACACCAGGATTGAATGAAATTATTGTGCTGTTCCTGCCACCCACATCATTACAGTATCAACTAGTACCACAGCTACTAATATTATAATGCTCGTATCATATAATTAGTGTCATAATAACATCAGGCTTATATTCCAGTTGTATACTGACACCATTGACATCTGATTTTTATGTGTATTAATTTTATGATTTGACTTATGACTGAGTATAAATTATGATATCACCTTCATGAACAGTCTGTATAATATAAGGTTCCAAGAGGTTACAATCTGTTCTTTAGGAGGCTTCTGCTAAACTTTGCAGGCATATTTGTCTGAAAAATTAACAAAATAATTCATGGTATGGAAATACTTTCATTTTTATTTACGGCCAATCAAAGGTAAAACAATGTGGTAGTGCACTTAAGTGAACACAATACAATTAAATTGATAATTTTTAGATTGAATTGATTGGTTTCAGTCTCTTGCATTGAATAGGTTTTTAGAAAATCCATGAACTGACATAAAAATTACATTTGTGTGAAGAAAATAAACAATTTCAGAATAATACAAAAAAGTTTGCTACAAATCTTATAAAAAAACAAGAACAAGTGCTCTTTGTTTCTGAACAAATGTGACTAAAAAGCCAGCATAAATTCACAAGAGTAACATATATATATCTGTGTGTGTGTGTGTGTGTGTGTGTGTGTGTGTGTGTGTGTGTGTGTGTGTGTGTGAGCCCATATTCAAGCTCTTATCTTATATCCATGCCTAGACTAAATTTTGTATAAACAGAACGATTCAGATATGATACAACAGTGAATGCTCAGCTATGTCAGTTTGTAATGTCTGTAAAGACTCTTGGTTGTACAAGTAAAAGATGCATTCTTATAAATTGAACATCAGTAAGATGCAGATTAGGATAATAATAGTTGATAAAAAAGTATTTTTCCTGAAATGCAATCAAAGTGTTAAATTTTATTCAAAACCAAACAGGTTATAGTAAATTTCAAAAATGTAAAGGCTAAGTATAATGAATTACATTTCTACACACATAACTATTCACTTCAAAATGTATTAATAGAATTTTGTGCATTCATATTTATATAGTCATTATGTTTACTTAATTAAATTCTGTTTTCAAAAAAATTCAGTGATGTTTGAAGTAATAAAACTGTATGGGACCACTATGTGTAAAGTAGCAGACAGTTTACTAAATTTATTGTGTAAGAAATTAATATTAATTATTGTTCAGTGAGTGAAACTATCTAGTAAGGTGATTCACAGATTTTCTGTACACTGTATGGTGATGGATGGATGGATGATGCGCGGGCGTCTTGCGCCCTAATTTGTGTGCGTTGTCCAGGCCTAGGCCTGATGAACGCCAGGTGCCAACAGGTCAGCGCGGTCGTTTGCGCTATACAAGGGAGTTATGGTGCAGTCCGCGGGTCCATGATAAATTACATGGCCACCACGGAGGCAAGTTTGAGCTTTTGCTTCAGCCAATTGTCCCGCCGAGGTGCGACACCATGGTCCCCTCAGGCTAGCCTTTGGGAACGTAGTGACGCACTGGCGAGGACAAGAGGCTCGAGCGCCCTAGGGCGTCGGCCGAAACGGTAAGGAATGACTCCGAGACAGCCAGCTTCTGCAAGGAAGGCACTTGCACAACCTCTCGGGAGCCCGTGTCTCAGGTCATTACCCTGCCAAATCAGCAAAGCAGGTGCTGACGGGGAACTGTATGGTGCCAAGCAGTCTGCCTTTCACATTTCCTTTGTTACCATAAAACTAGCATTTTTTTTTTTTTTAATTATTTATATAGTGCCATGAACAGATACCATTTATGTAGAATTTAAATAATAGTGAGTATTTAAGTATTTAAATAATAATTAAATAATTAGTGATGGATCGAATCCTAATTTCTTCACTAAGTGTGAAATACTTAATGCAGATTTTCTTCTTATAGACAGATGAAGTCGTTATAGGAATAACAGTGTTTATCTTCAGTTTGTTTACTACAATAAAAAAGCAGAAGTAAACAAAAATCTTATATAGACAGAAAACTTAATCAAGCTTATGTACGATACTCAAAGATATTATTACGCCAAAATATATTTTTATAAAGCTCAAGAACACTCAAAGAATGTATGAATGAATGAATGAAATATTATCAACACTTAACAAGTGGATCTGCTACTATCTTAAGCATAGTTTTTCAAGTGGTAATGTAGACAATAAGATAAACAATCTTTTTAAAACCATAAGTAAAAATTGTGATTTTAACTAAAATTATATGTTGAAAAATAACTAAAGATGTAAGCTTTAACCAGATTCATGTAAGGTATTACTCATCTCAACCTTTTGCATTAGAAACCAATTAATTTCAAAATTGTACATGCTATAAATATGTTCACTTCAGTAAACCCTTACAGTTTATATAATAATTTCAGTTGATAGGAATTTTTATACATGCTGCAAAAGAAACCAGTCCTAATACCATTGGACATAAGTCATGTTCTTACCACTCTGTCACAGCATGATCCATTTAATGGAACAACTTTTCTTTCAGTTGATCTGCAGTGTGTGACAGAAATAGGTGAATAACCTTTTTGCCAAAGGGCGTTTGTCCTCTACTTTGTCATACTTTTGCTGTAAACAGGTGCGTTTAATCTATTCCTAGGTAGTTTAATTCCCATAAACCAAGATGGAAAATCGCAGATCTATAAGTAAAATGTAACTAATATACTTATAAAGCGTTTGGTATAATCTTCTTAAATGTTCATTCTAACCATTATGTTGAATAATATATCTTCGTTTTGCAATACTCCAATATACATCAAGTTACAGATATAACATTAAATATTTGGTGAGTATTCTGTTGCAGTAGTTGTAAATTATAAGGAAATAAATTTAGAGACTCACTGTATCTGTTCCTGAACAGATGTTAAGAGAATTTAAAGATTTTAGGATTTGATTATCCATCACTAAGCATAAGCATATACATAACTGTACAATTACAGCTATTTACATTAGATATAGTTATGTTTGTAGTGCCATATTTACACTAATTGAATATTAATATGTTGCCATGTTGTAAGGAGTTTTTGAGATTTTAAATAAAATTCTGATTTACATTTGCAATGTCAAATCAGATACCAATTTCCAATTTCTACAATTTATTTAAGCTTGCATTTATGTGTATGTTTTCATTATAAATTATTTTGTATTTGTTTAGTATTTCGTACTAAGTATTAATTTTGTCATTTTAATCGATGTAGTTTTAATTTTTACTTTACTGAATTAGAAATCATTAATGTTAATTTTTACACAAAACTAATTATGTTTTTATAAATTATATATACTATGTAAAATAGATATATATGTTATCATTAATCTTAAGAATCATTTGTTTGCATACTATGAGATTACTCATGAACTTTTATACTCTGAGAATAAAGATTGATTCTAAAAAAGATGTTATTTTTAATAATGTATATAACACCAGGATTGAATGAAATTATTGTGCTGTTCCTGCCACCCACATCATTACAGTATCAACTAGTACCACAGCTACTAATATTATAATGCTCGTATCATATAATTAGTGTCATAATAACATCAGGCTTATATTCCAGTTGTATACTGACACCATTGACATCTGATTTTTATGTGTATTAATTTTATGATTTGACTTATGACTGAGTATAAATTATGATATCACCTTCATGAACAGTCTGTATAATATAAGGTTCCAAGAGGTTACAATCTGTTCTTTAGGAGGCTTCTGCTAAACTTTGCAGGCATATTTGTCTGAAAAATTAACAAAATAATTCATGGTATGGAAATACTTTCATTTTTATTTACGGCCAATCAAAGGTAAAACAATGTGGTAGTGCACTTAAGTGAACACAATACAATTAAATTGATAATTTTTAGATTGAATTGATTGGTTTCAGTCTCTTGCATTGAATAGGTTTTTAGAAAATCCATGAACTGACATAAAAATTACATTTGTGTGAAGAAAATAAACAATTTCAGAATAATACAAAAAAGTTTGCTACAAATCTTATAAAAAAACAAGAACAAGTGCTCTTTGTTTCTGAACAAATGTGACTAAAAAGCCAGCATAAATTCACAAGAGTAACATATATATATCTGTGTGTGTGTGTGTGTGTGTGTGTGTGTGTGTGTGTGTGTGTGTGTGAGCCCATATTCAAGCTCTTATCTTATATCCATGCCTAGACTAAATTTTGTATAAACAGAACGATTCAGATATGATACAACAGTGAATGCTCAGCTATGTCAGTTTGTAATGTCTGTAAAGACTCTTGGTTGTACAAGTAAAAGATGCATTCTTATAAATTGAACATCAGTAAGATGCAGATTAGGATAATAATAGTTGATAAAAAAGTATTTTTCCTGAAATGCAATCAAAGTGTTAAATTTTAATCAAAACCAAACAGGTTATAGTAAATTTCAAAAATGTAAAGGCTAAGTATAATGAATTACATTTCTACACACATAACTATTCACTTCAAAATGTATTAATAGAATTTTGTGCATTCATATTTATATAGTCATTATGTTTACTTAATTAAATTCTGTTTTCAAAAAAATTCAGTGATGTTTGAAGTAATAAAACTGTATGGGACCACTATGTGTAAAGTAGCAGACAGTTTACTAAATTTATTGTGTAAGAAATTAATATTAATTATTGTTCAGTGAGTGAAACTATCTAGTAAGGTGATTCACAGATTTTCTGTACACTGTATGGTGATGGATGGATGGATGATGCGCGGGCGTCTTGCGCCCTAATTTGTGTGCGTTGTCCAGGCCTAGGCCTGATGAACGCCAGGTGCCAACAGGTCAGCGCGGTCGTTTGCGCTATACAAGGGAGTTATGGTGCAGTCCGCGGGTCCATGATAAATTACATGGCCACCACGGAGGCAAGTTTGAGCTTTTGCTTCAGCCAATTGTCCCGCCGAGGTGCGACACCATGGTCCCCTCAGGCTAGCCTTTGGGAACGTAGTGACGCACTGGCGAGGACAAGAGGCTCGAGCGCCCTAGGGCGTCGGCCGAAACGGTAAGGAATCACTCCGAGACAGCCAGCTTCTGCAAGGAAAGCACTTGCACAACCTCTCGGGAGCCCGTGTCTCAGGTCATTACCCTGCCAAATCAGCAAAGCAGGTGCTGACGGGGAACTGTATGGTGCCAAGCAGTCTGCCTTTCACATTTCCTTTGTTACCATAAAACTAGCATTTTTTTTTTTTTTAATTATTTATATAGTGCCATGAACAGATACCATTTATGTAGAATTTAAATAATAGTGAGTATTTAAGTAATTAAATAATAATTAAATAATTAGTGATGGATCGAATCCTAATTTCTTCACTAAGTGTGAAATACTTAATGCAGATTTTCTTCTTATAGACAGATGAAGTCGTTATAGGAATAACAGTGTTTATCTTCAGTTTGTTTACTACAATAAAAAAGCAGAAGTAAACAAAAATCTTATATAGACAGAAAACTTAATCAAGCTTATGTACGATACTCAAAGATATTATTACGCCAAAATATATTTTTATAAAGCTCAAGAACACTCAAAGAATGTATGAATGAATGAATGAAATATTATCAACACTTAACAAGTGGATCTGCTACTATCTTAAGCATAGTTTTTCAAGTGGTAATGTAGACAATAAGATAAACAATCTTTTTAAAACCATAAGTAAAAATTGTGATTTTAACTAAAATTATATGTTGAAAAATAACTAAAGATGTAAGCTTTAACCAGATTCATGTAAGGTATTACTCATCTCAACCTTTTGCATTAGAAACCAATTAATTTCAAAATTGTACATGCTATAAATATGTTCACTTCAGTAAACCCTTACAGTTTATATAATAATTTCAGTTGATAGGAATTTTTATACATGCTGCAAAAGAAACCAGTCCTAATACCATTGGACATAAGTCATGTTCTTACCACTCTGTCACAGCATGATCCATTTAATGGAACAACTTTTCTTTCAGTTGATCTGCAGTGTGTGACAGAAATAGGTGAATAACCTTTTTGCCAAAGGGCGTTTGTCCTCTACTTTGTCATACTTTTGCTGTAAACAGGTGCGTTTAATCTATTCCTAGGTAGTTTAATTCCCATAAACCAAGATGGAAAATCGCAGATCTATAAGTAAAATGTAACTAATATACTTATAAAGCGTTTGGTATAATCTTCTTAAATGTTCATTCTAACCATTATGTTGAATAATATATCTTCGTTTTGCAATACTCCAATATACATCAAGTTACAGATATAACATTAAATATTTGGTGAGTATTCTGTTGCAGTAGTTGTAAATTATAAGGAAATAAATTTAGAGACTCACTGTATCTGTTCCTGAACAGATGTTAAGAGAATTTAAAGATTTTAGGATTTGATTATCCATCACTAAGCATAAGCATATACATAACTGTACAATTACAGCTATTTACATTAGATATAGTTATGTTTGTAGTGCCATATTTACACTAATTGAATATTAATATGTTGCCATGTTGTAAGGAGTTTTTGAGATTTTAAATAAAATTCTGATTTACATTTGCAATGTCAAATCAGATACCAATTTCCAATTTCTACAATTTATTTAAGCTTGCATTTATGTGTATGTTTTCATTATAAATTATTTTGTATTTGTTTAGTATTTCGTACTAAGTATTAATTTTGTCATTTTAATCGATGTAGTTTTAATTTTTACTTTACTGAATTAGAAATCATTAATGTTAATTTTTACACAAAACTAATTATGTTTTTATAAATTATATATACTATGTAAAATAGATATATATGTTATCATTAATCTTAAGAATCATTTGTTTGCATACTATGAGATTACTCATGAACTTTTATACTCTGAGAATAAAGATTGATTCTAAAAAAGATGTTATTTTTAATAATGTATATAACACCAGGATTGAATGAAATTATTGTGCTGTTCCTGCCACCCACATCATTACAGTATCAACTAGTACCACAGCTACTAATATTATAATGCTCGTATCATATAATTAGTGTCATAATAACATCAGGCTTATATTCCAGTTGTATACTGACACCATTGACATCTGATTTTTATGTGTATTAATTTTATGATTTGACTTATGACTGAGTATAAATTATGATATCACCTTCATGAACAGTCTGTATAATATAAGGTTCCAAGAGGTTACAATCTGTTCTTTAGGAGGCTTCTGCTAAACTTTGCAGGCATATTTGTCTGAAAAATTAACAAAATAATTCATGGTATGGAAATACTTTCATTTTTATTTACGGCCAATCAAAGGTAAAACAATGTGGTAGTGCACTTAAGTGAACACAATACAATTAAATTGATAATTTTTAGATTGAATTGATTGGTTTCAGTCTCTTGCATTGAATAGGTTTTTAGAAAATCCATGAACTGACATAAAAATTACATTTGTGTGAAGAAAATAAACAATTTCAGAATAATACAAAAAAGTTTGCTACAAATCTTATAAAAAAACAAGAACAAGTGCTCTTTGTTTCTGAACAAATGTGACTAAAAAGCCAGCATAAATTCACAAGAGTAACATATATATATATGTGTGTGTGTGTGTGTGTGTGTGTGTGTGTGTGTGTGTGTGTGTGTGTGTGTGTGTGTGTGTGTGTGTGTGTGTGTGTGTGTGTGTGTGTGTGTGTGTGTGTGTGTGTGTGTGTGTGTGTGTGTGTGTGTGTGTGTGTGTGTGTGTGTGTGTGTGTGTGTGTGTGTGTGTGTGTGTGTGTGTGTGTGTGAGCCCATATTCAAGCTCTTATCTTATATCCATGCCTAGACTAAATTTTGTATAAACAGAACGATTCAGATATGATACAACAGTGAATGCTCAGCTATGTCAGTTTGTAATGTCTGTAAAGACTCTTGGTTGTACAAGTAAAAGATGCATTCTTATAAATTGAACATCAGTAAGATGCAGATTAGGATAATAATAGTTGATAAAAAAGTATTTTTCCTGAAATGCAATCAAAGTGTTAAATTTTATTCAAAACCAAACAGGTTATAGTAAATTTCAAAAATGTAAAGGCTAAGTATAATGAATTACATTTCTACACACATAACTATTCACTTCAAAATGTATTAATAGAATTTTGTGCATTCATATTTATATAGTCATTATGTTTACTTAATTAAATTCTGTTTTCAAAAAAATTCAGTGATGTTTGAAGTAATAAAACTGTATGGGACCACTATGTGTAAAGTAGCAGACAGTTTACTAAATTTATTGTGTAAGAAATTAATATTAATTATTGTTCAGTGAGTGAAACTATCTAGTAAGGTGATTCACAGATTTTCTGTACACTGTATGGTGATGGATGGATGGATGATGCGCGGGCGTCTTGCGCCCTAATTTGTGTGCGTTGTCCAGGCCTAGGCCTGATGAACGCCAGGTGCCAACAGGTCAGCGCGGTCGTTTGCGCTATACAAGGGAGTTATGGTGCAGTCCGCGGGTCCATGATAAATTACATGGCCACCACGGAGGCAAGTTTGAGCTTTTGCTTCAGCCAATTGTCCCGCCGAGGTGCGACACCATGGTCCCCTCAGGCTAGCCTTTGGGAACGTAGTGACGCACTGGCGAGGACAAGAGGCTCGAGCGCCCTAGGGCGTCGGCCGAAACGGTAAGGAATCACTCCGAGACAGCCAGCTTCTGCAAGGAAGGCACTTGCACAACCTCTCGGGAGCCCGTGTCTCAGGTCATTACCCTGCCAAATCAGCAAAGCAGGTGCTGACGGGGAACTGTATGGTGCCAAGCAGTCTGCCTTTCACATTTCCTTTGTTACCATAAAACTAGCATTTTTTTTTTTTTTAATTATTTATATAGTGCCATGAACAGATACCATTTATGTAGAATTTAAATAATAGTGAGTATTTAAGTAATTAAATAATAATTAAATAATTAGTGATGGATCGAATCCTAATTTCTTCACTAAGTGTGAAATACTTAATGCAGATTTTCTTCTTATAGACAGATGAAGTCGTTATAGGAATAACAGTATTTATCTTCAGTTTGTTTACTACAATAAAAAAGCAGAAGTAAACAAAAATCTTATATAGACAGAAAACTTAATCAAGCTTATGTACGATACTCAAAGATATTATTACGCCAAAATATATTTTTATAAAGCTCAAGAACACTCAAAGAATGTATGAATGAATGAATGAAATATTATCAACACTTAACAAGTGGATCTGCTACTATCTTAAGCATAGTTTTTCAAGTGGTAATGTAGACAATAAGATAAACAATCTTTTTAAAACCATAAGTAAAAATTGTGATTTTAACTAAAATTATATGTTGAAAAATAACTAAAGATGTAAGCTTTAACCAGATTCATGTAAGGTATTACTCATCTCAACCTTTTGCATTAGAAACCAATTAATTTCAAAATTGTACATGCTATAAATATGTTCACTTCAGTAAACCCTTACAGTTTATATAATAATTTCAGTTGATAGGAATTTTTATACATGCTGCAAAAGAAACCAGTCCTAATACCATTGGACATAAGTCATGTTCTTACCACTCTGTCACAGCATGATCCATTTAATGGAACAACTTTTCTTTCAGTTGATCTGCAGTGTGTGACAGAAATAGGTGAATAACCTTTTTGCCAAAGGGCGTTTGTCCTCTACTTTGTCATACTTTTGCTGTAAACAGGTGCGTTTAATCTATTCCTAGGTAGTTTAATTCCCATAAACCAAGATGGAAAATCGCAGATCTATAAGTAAAATGTAACTAATATACTTATAAAGCGTTTGGTATAATCTTCTTAAATGTTCATTCTAACCATTATGTTGAATAATATATCTTCGTTTTGCAATACTCCAATATACATCAAGTTACAGATATAACATTAAATATTTGGTGAGTATTCTGTTGCAGTAGTTGTAAATTATAAGGAAATAAATTTAGAGACTCACTGTATCTGTTCCTGAACAGATGTTAAGAGAATTTAAAGATTTTAGGATTTGATTATCCATCACTAAGCATAAGCATATACATAACTGTACAATTACAGCTATTTACATTAGATATAGTTATGTTTGTAGTGCCATATTTACACTAATTGAATATTAATATGTTGCCATGTTGTAAGGAGTTTTTGAGATTTTAAATAAAATTCTGATTTACATTTGCAATGTCAAATCAGATACCAATTTCCAATTTCTACAATTTATTTAAGCTTGCATTTATGTGTATGTTTTCATTATAAATTATTTTGTATTTGTTTAGTATTTCGTACTAAGTATTAATTTTGTCATTTTAATCGATGTAGTTTTAATTTTTACTTTACTGAATTAGAAATCATTAATGTTAATTTTTACACAAAACTAATTATGTTTTTATAAATTATATATACTATGTAAAATAGATATATATGTTATCATTAATCTTAAGAATCATTTGTTTGCATACTATGAGATTACTCATGAACTTTTATACTCTGAGAATAAAGATTGATTCTAAAAAAGATGTTATTTTTAATAATGTATATAACACCAGGATTGAATGAAATTATTGTGCTGTTCCTGCCACCCACATCATTACAGTATCAACTAGTACCACAGCTACTAATATTATAATGCTCGTATCATATAATTAGTGTCATAATAACATCAGGCTTATATTCCAGTTGTATACTGACACCATTGACATCTGATTTTTATGTGTATTAATTTTATGATTTGACTTATGACTGAGTATAAATTATGATATCACCTTCATGAACAGTCTGTATAATATAAGGTTCCAAGAGGTTACAATCTGTTCTTTAGGAGGCTTCTGCTAAACTTTGCAGGCATATTTGTCTGAAAAATTAACAAAATAATTCATGGTATGGAAATACTTTCATTTTTATTTACGGCCAATCAAAGGTAAAACAATGTGGTAGTGCACTTAAGTGAACACAATACAATTAAATTGATAATTTTTAGATTGAATTGATTGGTTTCAGTCTCTTGCATTGAATAGGTTTTTAGAAAATCCATGAACTGACATAAAAATTACATTTGTGTGAAGAAAATAAACAATTTCAGAATAATACAAAAAAGTTTGCTACAAATCTTATAAAAAAACAAGAACAAGTGCTCTTTGTTTCTGAACAAATGTGACTAAAAAGCCAGCATAAATTCACAAGAGTAACATATATATATATCTGTGTGTGTGTGTGTGTGTGTGTGTGTGTGTGTGTGTGTGTGTGTGTGTGTGTGTGTGTGTGTGTGTGTGTGTGTGTGTGTGTGTGTGTGTGTGTGTGTGTGTGTGTGTGTGTGTGTGTGTGTGTGTGTGTGTGTGTGTGTGTGTGTGTGTGTGTGTGTGTGTGTGTGTGTGTGTGTGTGTGTGTGTGTGTGTGAGCCCATATTCAAGCTCTTATCTTATATCCATGCCTGGACTAAATTTTGTATAAACAGAACGATTCAGATATGATACAACAGTGAATGCTCAGCTATGTCAGTTTGTAATGTCTGTAAAGACTCTTGGTTGTACAAGTAAAAGATGCATTCTTATAAATTGAACATCAGTAAGATGCAGATTAGGATAATAATAGTTGATAAAAAAGTATTTTTCCTGAAATGCAATCAAAGTGTTAAATTTTATTCAAAACCAAACAGGTTATAGTAAATTTCAAAAATGTAAAGGCTAAGTATAATGAATTACATTTCTACACACATAACTATTCACTTCAAAATGTATTAATAGAATTTTGTGCATTCATATTTATATAGTCATTATGTTTACTTAATTAAATTCTGTTTTCAAAAAAATTCAGTGATGTTTGAAGTAATAAAACTGTATGGGACCACTATGTGTAAAGTAGCAGACAGTTTACTAAATTTATTGTGTAAGAAATTAATATTAATTATTGTTCAGTGAGTGAAACTATCTAGTAAGGTGATTCACAGATTTTCTGTACACTGTATGGTGATGGATGGATGGATGATGCGCGGGCGTCTTGCGCCCTAATTTGTGTGCGTTGTCCAGGCCTAGGCCTGATGAACGCCAGGTGCCAACAGGTCAGCGCGGTCGTTTGCGCTATACAAGGGAGTTATGGTGCAGTCCGCGGGTCCATGATAAATTACATGGCCACCACGGAGGCAAGTTTGAGCTTTTGCTTCAGCCAATTGTCCCGCCGAGGTGCGACACCATGGTCCCCTCAGGCTAGCCTTTGGGAACGTAGTGACGCACTGGCGAGGACAAGAGGCTCGAGCGCCCTAGGGCGTCGGCCGAAACGGTAAGGAATGACTCCGAGACAGCCAGCTTCTGCAAGGAAGGCACTTGCACAACCTCTCGGGAGCCCGTGTCTCAGGTCATTACCCTGCCAAATCAGCAAAGCAGGTGCTGACGGGGAACTGTATGGTGCCAAGCAGTCTGCCTTTCACATTTCCTTTGTTACCATAAAACTAGCATTTTTTTTTTTTTTTAATTATTTATATAGTGCCATGAACAGATACCATTTATGTAGAATTTAAATAATAGTGAGCATTTAAGTAATTAAATAATAATTAAATAATTAGTGATGGATCGAATCCTAATTTCTTCACTAAGTGTGAAATACTTAATGCAGATTTTCTTCTTATAGACAGATGAAGTCGTTATAGGAATAACAGTGTTTATCTTCAGTTTGTTTACTACAATAAAAAAGCAGAAGTAAACAAAAATCTTATATAGACAGAAAACTTAATCAAGCTTATGTACGATACTCAAAGATATTATTACGCCAAAATATATTTTTATAAAGCTCAAGAACACTCAAAGAATGTATGAATGAATGAATGAAATATTATCAACACTTAACAAGTGGATCTGCTACTATCTTAAGCATAGTTTTTCAAGTGGTAATGTAGACAATAAGATAAACAATCTTTTTAAAACCATAAGTAAAAATTGTGATTTTAACTAAAATTATATGTTGAAAAATAACTAAAGATGTAAGCTTTAACCAGATTCATGTAAGGTATTACTCATCTCAACCTTTTGCATTAGAAACCAATTAATTTCAAAATTGTACATGCTATAAATATGTTCACTTCAGTAAACCCTTACAGTTTATATAATAATTTCAGTTGATAGGAATTTTTATACATGCTGCAAAAGAAACCAGTCCTAATACCATTGGACATAAGTCATGTTCTTACCACTCTGTCACAGCATGATCCATTTAATGGAACAACTTTTCTTTCAGTTGATCTGCAGTGTGTGACAGAAATAGGTGAATAACCTTTTTGCCAAAGGGCGTTTGTCCTCTACTTTGTCATACTTTTGCTGTAAACAGGTGCGTTTAATCTATTCCTAGGTAGTTTAATTCCCATAAACCAAGATGGAAAATCGCAGATCTATAAGTAAAATGTAACTAATATACTTATAAAGCGTTTGGTATAATCTTCTTAAATGTTCATTCTAACCATTATGTTGAATAATATATCTTCGTTTTGCAATACTCCAATATACATCAAGTTACAGATATAACATTAAATATTTGGTGAGTATTCTGTTGCAGTAGTTGTAAATTATAAGGAAATAAATTTAGAGACTCACTGTATCTGTTCCTGAACAGATGTTAAGAGAATTTAAAGATTTTAGGATTTGATTATCCATCACTAAGCATAAGCATATACATAACTGTACAATTACAGCTATTTACATTAGATATAGTTATGTTTGTAGTGCCATATTTACACTAATTGAATATTAATATGTTGCCATGTTGTAAGGAGTTTTTGAGATTTTAAATAAAATTCTGATTTACATTTGCAATGTCAAATCAGATACCAATTTCCAATTTCTACAATTTATTTAAGCTTGCATTTATGTGTATGTTTTCATTATAAATTATTTTGTATTTGTTTAGTATTTCGTACTAAGTATTAATTTTGTCATTTTAATCGATGTAGTTTTAATTTTTACTTTACTGAATTAGAAATCATTAATGTTAATTTTTACACAAAACTAATTATGTTTTTATAAATTATATATACTATGTAAAATAGATATATATGTTATCATTAATCTTAAGAATCATTTGTTTGCATACTATGAGATTACTCATGAACTTTTATACTCTGAGAATAAAGATTGATTCTAAAAAAGATGTTATTTTTAATAATGTATATAACACCAGGATTGAATGAAATTATTGTGCTGTTCCTGCCACCCACATCATTACAGTATCAACTAGTACCACAGCTACTAATATTATAATGCTCGTATCATATAATTAGTGTCATAATAACATCAGGCTTATATTCCAGTTGTATACTGACACCATTGACATCTGATTTTTATGTGTATTAATTTTATGATTTGACTTATGACTGAGTATAAATTATGATATCACCTTCATGAACAGTCTGTATAATATAAGGTTCCAAGAGGTTACAATCTGTTCTTTAGGAGGCTTCTGCTAAACTTTGCAGGCATATTTGTCTGAAAAATTAACAAAATAATTCATGGTATGGAAATACTTTCATTTTTATTTACGGCCAATCAAAGGTAAAACAATGTGGTAGTGCACTTAAGTGAACACAATACAATTAAATTGATAATTTTTAGATTGAATTGATTGGTTTCAGTCTCTTGCATTGAATAGGTTTTTAGAAAATTCATGAACTGACATAAAAATTACATTTGTGTGAAGAAAATAAACAATTTCAGAATAATACAAAAAAGTTTGCTACAAATCTTATAAAAAAACAAGAACAAGTGCTCTTTGTTTCTGAACAAATGTGACTAAAAAGCCTGCATAAATTCACAAGAGTAACATATATATATCTGTGTGTGTGTGTGTGTGTGTGTGTGTGTGTGTGTGTGTGTGTGTGTGTGTGTGTGTGTGTGTGTGTGTGTGTGAGCCCATATTCAAGCTCTTATCTTATATCCATGCCTAGACTAAATATTGTATAAACAGAACGATTCAGATATGATACAACAGTGAATGCTCAGCTATGTCAGTTTGTAATGTCTGTAAAGACTCTTGGTTGTACAAGTAAAAGATGCATTCTTATAAATTGAACATCAGTAAGATGCAGATTAGGATAATAATAGTTGATAAAAAAGTATTTTTCCTGAAATGCAATCAAAGTGTTAAATTTTATTCAAAACCAAACAGGTTATAGTAAATTTCAAAAATGTAAAGGCTAAGTATAATGAATTACATTTCTACACACATAACTATTCACTTCAAAATGTATTAATAGAATTTTGTGCATTCATATTTATATAGTCATTATGTTTACTTAATTAAATTCTGTTTTCAAAAAAATTCAGTGATGTTTGAAGTAATAAAACTGTATGGGACCACTATGTGTAAAGTAGCAGACAGTTTACTAAATTTATTGTGTAAGAAATTAATATTAATTATTGTTCAGTGAGTGAAACTATCTAGTAAGGTGATTCACAGATTTTCTGTACACTGTATGGTGATGGATGGATGGATGATGCGCGGGCGTCTTGCGCCCTAATTTGTGTGCGTTGTCCAGGCCTAGGCCTGATGAACGCCAGGTGCCAACAGGTCAGCGCGGTCGTTTGCGCTATACAAGGGAGTTATGGTGCAGTCCGCGGGTCCATGATAAATTACATGGCCACCACGGAGGCCAGTTTGAGCTTTTGCTTCAGCCAATTGTCCCGCCGAGGTGCGACACCATGGTCCCCTCAGGCTAGCCTTTGGGAACGTAGTGACGCACTGGCGAGGACAAGAGGCTCGAGCGCCCTAGGGCGTCGGCCGAAACGGTAAGGAATGACTCCGAGACAGCCAGCTTCTG
Organism: Magicicada septendecula; assembly: GCA_034769895.1. Taxonomy (NCBI): domain Eukaryota; kingdom Metazoa; phylum Arthropoda; class Insecta; order Hemiptera; family Cicadidae; genus Magicicada; species Magicicada septendecula. Next base: position 1,030,175,438 of record CM068367.1, on the reverse strand, counting down.
CAAGGAAGGCACTTGCACAACCTCTCGGGAGCCCGTGTCTCAGGTCATTACCCTGCCAAATCAGCAAAGCAGGTGCTGACGGGGAACTGTATGGTGCCAAGCAGTCTGCCTTTCACATTTCCTTTGTTACCATAAAACTAGCATTTTTTTTTTTTTTTAATTATTTATATAGTGCCATGAACAGATACCATTTATGTAGAATTTAAATAATAGTGAGCATTTAAGTAATTAAATAATAATTAAATAATTAGTGATGGATCGAATCCTAATTTCTTCACTAAGTGTGAAATACTTAATGCAGATTTTCTTCTTATAGACAGATGAAGTCGTTATAGGAATAACAGTGTTTATCTTCAGTTTGTTTACTACAATAAAAAAGCAGAAGTAAACAAAAATCTTATATAGACAGAAAACTTAATCAAGCTTATGTACGATACTCAAAGATATTATTACGCCAAAATATATTTTTATAAAGCTCAAGAACACTCAAAGAATGTATGAATGAATGAATGAAATATTATCAACACTTAACAAGTGGATCTGCTACTATCTTAAGCATAGTTTTTCAAGTGGTAATGTAGACAATAAGATAAACAATCTTTTTAAAACCATAAGTAAAAATTGTGATTTTAACTAAAATTATATGTTGAAAAATAACTAAAGATGTAAGCTTTAACCAGATTCATGTAAGGTATTACTCATCTCAACCTTTTGCATTAGAAACCAATTAATTTCAAAATTGTACATGCTATAAATATGTTCACTTCAGTAAACCCTTACAGTTTATATAATAATTTCAGTTGATAGGAATTTTTATACATGCTGCAAAAGAAACCAGTCCTAATACCATTGGACATAAGTCATGTTCTTACCACTCTGTCACAGCATGATCCATTTAATGGAACAACTTTTCTTTCAGTTGATCTGCAGTGTGTGACAGAAATAGGTGAATAACCTTTTTGCCAAAGGGCGTTTGTCCTCTACTTTGTCATACTTTTGCTGTAAACAGGTGCGTTTAATCTATTCCTAGGTAGTTTAATTCCCATAAACCAAGATGGAAAATCGCAGATCTATAAGTAAAATGTAACTAATATACTTATAAAGCGTTTGGTATAATCTTCTTAAATGTTCATTCTAACCATTATGTTGAATAATATATCTTCGTTTTGCAATACTCCAATATACATCAAGTTACAGATATAACATTAAATATTTGGTGAGTATTCTGTTGCAGTAGTTGTAAATTATAAGGAAATAAATTTAGAGACTCACTGTATCTGTTCCTGAACAGATGTTAAGAGAATTTAAAGATTTTAGGATTTGATTATCCATCACTAAGCATAAGCATATACATAACTGTACAATTACAGCTATTTACATTAGATATAGTTATGTTTGTAGTGCCATATTTACACTAATTGAATATTAATATGTTGCCATGTTGTAAGGAGTTTTTGAGATTTTAAATAAAATTCTGATTTACATTTGCAATGTCAAATCAGATACCAATTTCCAATTTCTACAATTTATTTAAGCTTGCATTTATGTGTATGTTTTCATTATAAATTATTTTGTATTTGTTTAGTATTTCGTACTAAGTATTAATTTTGTCATTTTAATCGATGTAGTTTTAATTTTTACTTTACTGAATTAGAAATCATTAATGTTAATTTTTACACAAAACTAATTATGTTTTTATAAATTATATATACTATGTAAAATAGATATATATGTTATCATTAATCTTAAGAATCATTTGTTTGCATACTATGAGATTACTCATGAACTTTTATACTCTGAGAATAAAGATTGATTCTAAAAAAGATGTTATTTTTAATAATGTATATAACACCAGGATTGAATGAAATTATTGTGCTGTTCCTGCCACCCACATCATTACAGTATCAACTAGTACCACAGCTACTAATATTATAATGCTCGTATCATATAATTAGTGTCATAATAACATCAGGCTTATATTCCAGTTGTATACTGACACCATTGACATCTGATTTTTATGTGTATTAATTTTATGATTTGACTTATGACTGAGTATAAATTATGATATCACCTTCATGAACAGTCTGTATAATATAAGGTTCCAAGAGGTTACAATCTGTTCTTTAGGAGGCTTCTGCTAAACTTTGCAGGCATATTTGTCTGAAAAATTAACAAAATAATTCATGGTATGGAAATACTTTCATTTTTATTTACGGCCAATCAAAGGTAAAACAATGTGGTAGTGCACTTAAGTGAACACAATACAATTAAATTGATAATTTTTAGATTGAATTGATTGGTTTCAGTCTCTTGCATTGAATAGGTTTTTAGAAAATCCATGAACTGACATAAAAATTACATTTGTGTGAAGAAAATAAACAATTTCAGAATAATACAAAAAAGTTTGCTACAAATCTTATAAAAAAACAAGAACAAGTGCTCTTTGTTTCTGAACAAATGTGACTAAAAAGCCAGCATAAATTCACAAGAGTAACATATATATATCTGTGTGTGTGTGTGTGTGTGTGTGTGTGTGTGTGTGTGTGTGTGTGTGCGTGTGTGCGTGCGTGCGTGCGTGCGTGCGCGCGTGTGTGTGTGTGTGTGTGTGTGTGTGTGCGTGCGTGCGTGCGTGCGTGCGTGTGTGTGTGTGTGTGTGTGTGTGTGTGTGTGTGTGTGTGTGTGTGTGTGTGTGTGTGTGTGTGTGTGCGTGCGTGCGTGCGTGCGTGCGTGCGTGCGTGCGTGCGTGCGTGTGTGTGTGTGTGTGTGTGTGTGTGTGTGTGTGTGTGTGTGTGTGTGTGTGTGTGTGTGTGTGTGTGTGTGTGTGTGTGTGTGTGTGAGCCCATATTCAAGCTCTTATCTTATATCCATGCCTAGACTAAATTTTGTATAAACAGAACGATTCAGATATGATACAACAGTGAATGCTCAGCTATGTCAGTTTGTAATGTCTGTAAAGACTCTTGGTTGTACAAGTAAAAGATGCATTCTTATAAATTGAACATCAGTAAGATGCAGATTAGGATAATAATAGTTGATAAAAAAGTATTTTTCCTGAAATGCAATCAAAGTGTTAAATTTTATTCAAAACCAAACAGGTTATAGTAAATTTCAAAAATGTAAAGGCTAAGTATAATGAATTACATTTCTACACACATAACTATTCACTTCAAAATGTATTAATAGAATTTTGTGCATTCATATTTATATAGTCATTATGTTTACTTAATTAAATTCTGTTTTCAAAAAAATTCAGTGATGTTTGAAGTAATAAAACTGTATGGGACCACTATGTGTAAAGTAGCAGACAGTTTACTAAATTTATTGTGTAAGAAATTAATATTAATTATTGTTCAGTGAGTGAAACTATCTAGTAAGGTGATTCACAGATTTTCTGTACACTGTATGGTGATGGATGGATGGATGATGCGCGGGCGTCTTGCGCCCTAATTTGTGTGCGTTGTCCAGGCCTAGGCCTGATGAACGCCAGGTGCCAACAGGTCAGCGCGGTCGTTTGCGCTATACAAGGGAGTTATGGTGCAGTCCGCGGGTCCATGATAAATTACATGGCCACCACGGAGGCAAGTTTGAGCTTTTGCTTCAGCCAATTGTCCCGCCGAGGTGCGACACCATGGTCCCCTCAGGCTAGCCTTTGGGAACGTAGTGACGCACTGGCGAGGACAAGAGGCTCGAGCGCCCTAGGGCGTTGGCCGAAACGGTAAGGAATGACTCCGAGACAGCCAGCTTCTGCAAGGAAGGCACTTGCACAACCTCTCGGAAGCCCGTGTCTCAGGTCATTACCCTGCCAAATCAGCAAAGCAGGTGCTGACGGGGAACTGTATGGTGCCAAGCAGTCTGCCTTTCACATTTCCTTTGTTACCATAAAACTAGCATTTTTTTTGTTTTTAATTATTTATATAGTGCCATGAACAGATACCATTTATGTAGAATTTAAATAATAGTGAGTATTTAAGTATTTAAATAATAATTAAATAATTAGTGATGGATCGAATCCTAATTTCTTCACTAAGTGTGAAATACTTAATGCAGATTTTCTTCTTATAGACAGATGAAGTCGTTATAGGAATAACAGTGTTTATCTTCAGTTTGTTTACTACAATAAAAAAGCAGAAGTAAACAAAAATCTTATATAGACAGAAAACTTAATCAAGCTTATGTACGATACTCAAAGATATTATTACGCCAAAATATATTTTTATAAAGCTCAAGAACACTCAAAGAATGTATGAATGAATGAATGAAATATTATCAACACTTAACAAGTGGATCTGCTACTATCTTAAGCATAGTTTTTCAAGTGGTAATGTAGACAATAAGATAAACAATCTTTTTAAAACCATAAGTAAAAATTGTGATTTTAACTAAAATTATATATTGAAAAATAACTAAAGATGTAAGCTTTAACCAGATTCATGTAAGGTATTACTCATCTCAACCTTTTGCATTAGAAACCAATTAATTTCAAAATTGTACATGCTATAAATATGTTCACTTCAGTAAACCCTTACAGTTTATATAATAATTTCAGTTGATAGGAATTTTTATACATGCTGCAAAAGAAACCAGTCCTAATACCATTGGACATAAGTCATGTTCTTACCACTCTGTCACAGCATGATCCATTTAATGGAACAACTTTTCTTTCAGTTGATCTGCAGTGTGTGACAGAAATAGGTGAATAACCTTTTTGCCAAAGGGCGTTTGTCCTCTACTTTGTCATACTTTTGCTGTAAACAGGTGCGTTTAATCTATTCCTAGGTAGTTTAATTCCCATAAACCAAGATGGAAAATCGCAGATCTATAAGTAAAATGTAACTAATATACTTATAAAGCGTTTGGTATAATCTTCTTAAATGTTCATTCTAACCATTATGTTGAATAATATATCTTCGTTTTGCAATACTCCAATATACATCAAGTTACAGATATAACATTAAATATTTGGTGAGTATTCTGTTGCAGTAGTTGTAAATTATAAGGAAATAAATTTAGAGACTCACTGTATCTGTTCCTGAACAGATGTTAAGAGAATTTAAAGATTTTAGGATTTGATTATCCATCACTAAGCATAAGCATATACATAACTGTACAATTACAGCTATTTACATTAGATATAGTTATGTTTGTAGTGCCATATTTACACTAATTGAATATTAATATGTTGCCATGTTGTAAGGAGTTTTTGAGATTTTAAATAAAATTCTGATTTACATTTGCAATGTCAAATCAGATACCAATTTCCAATTTCTACAATTTATTTAAGCTTGCATTTATGTGTATGTTTTCATTATAAATTATTTTGTATTTGTTTAGTATTTCGTACTAAGTATTAATTTTGTCATTTTAATCGATGTAGTTTTAATTTTTACTTTACTGAATTAGAAATCATTAATGTTAATTTTTACACAAAACTAATTATGTTTTTATAAATTATATATACTATGTAAAATAGATATATATGTTATCATTAATCTTAAGAATCATTTGTTTGCATACTATGAGATTACTCATGAACTTTTATACTCTGAGAATAAAGATTGATTCTAAAAAAGATGTTATTTTTAATAATGTATATAACACCAGGATTGAATGAAATTATTGTGCTGTTCCTGCCACCCACATCATTACAGTATCAACTAGTACCACAGCTACTAATATTATAATGCTCGTATCATATAATTAGTGTCATAATAACATCAGGCTTATATTCCAGTTGTATACTGACACCATTGACATCTGATTTTTATGTGTATTAATTTTATGATTTGACTTATGACTGAGTATAAATTATGATATCACCTTCATGAACAGTCTGTATAATATAAGGTTCCAAGAGGTTACAATCTGTTCTTTAGGAGGCTTCTGCTAAACTTTGCAGGCATATTTGTCTGAAAAATTAACAAAATAATTCATGGTATGGAAATACTTTCATTTTTATTTACGGCCAATCAAAGGTAAAACAATGTGGTAGTGCACTTAAGTGAACACAATACAATTAAATTGATAATTTTTAGATTGAATTGATTGGTTTCAGTCTCTTGCATTGAATAGGTTTTTAGAAAATCCATGAACTGACATAAAAATTACATTTGTGTGAAGAAAATAAACAATTTCAGAATAATACAAAAAAGTTTGCTACAAATCTTATAAAAAAACAAGAACAAGTGCTCTTTGTTTCTGAACAAATGTGACTAAAAAGCCAGCATAAATTCACAAGAGTAACATATATATATCTGTGTGTGTGTGTGTGTGTGTGTGTGCGCGCGCGCGTGCGTGCGTGCATGCGTGTGTGTGTGTGTGTGTGTGTGTGCGTGCGTGTGCGTGCGTGCGTGCGTGCGTGCGTGCGTGCGTGCGTGCGTGCGTGCGTGCGTGCGTGCGTGCGTGCGTGTGTGTGTGTGTGTGTGTGTGTGTGTGTGTGTGTGTGTGTGTGTGTGTGTGTGTGTGTGTGTGTGTGTGTGTGTGTGTGTGTGTGTGTGTGTGTGTGTGTGTGTGTGTGTGTGTGTGTGTGTGTGTGTGTGTGTGTGTGTGAGCCCATATTCAAGCTCTTATCTTATATCCATGCCTAGACTAAATTTTGTATAAACAGAACGATTCAGATATGATACAACAGTGAATGCTCAGCTATGTCAGTTTGTAATGTCTGTAAAGACTCTTGGTTGTACAAGTAAAAGATGCATTCTTATAAATTGAACATCAGTAAGATGCAGATTAGGATAATAATAGTTGATAAAAAAGTATTTTTCCTGAAATGCAATCAAAGTGTTAAATTTTATTCAAAACCAAACAGGTTATAGTAAATTTCAAAAATGTAAAGGCTAAGTATAATGAATTACATTTCTACACACATAACTATTCACTTCAAAATGTATTAATAGAATTTTGTGCATTCATATTTATATAGTCATTATGTTTACTTAATTAAATTCTGTTTTCAAAAAAATTCAGTGATGTTTGAAGTAATAAAACTGTATGGGACCACTATGTGTAAAGTAGCAGACAGTTTACTAAATTTATTGTGTAAGAAATTAATATTAATTATTGTTCAGTGAGTGAAACTATCTAGTAAGGTGATTCACAGATTTTCTGTACACTGTATGGTGATGGATGGATGGATGATGCGCGGGCGTCTTGCGCCCTAATTTGTGTGCGTTGTCCAGGCCTAGGCCTGATGAACGCCAGGTGCCAACAGGTCAGCGCGGTCGTTTGCGCTATACAAGGGAGTTATGGTGCAGTCCGCGGGTCCATGATAAATTACATGGCCACCACGGAGGCAAGTTTGAGCTTTTGCTTCAGCCAATTGTCCCGCCGAGGTGCGACACCATGGTCCCCTCAGGCTAGCCTTTGGGAACGTAGTGACGCACTGGCGAGGACAAGAGGCTCGAGCGCCCTAGGGCGTTGGCCGAAACGGTAAGGAATGACTCCGAGACAGCCAGCTTCTGCAAGGAAGGCACTTGCACAACCTCTCGGGAGCCCGTGTCTCAGGTCATTACCCTGCCAAATCAGCAAAGCAGGTGCTGACGGGGAACTGTATGGTGCCAAGCAGTCTGCCTTTCACATTTCCTTTGTTACCATAAAACTAGCATTTTTTTTTTTTTTAATTATTTATATAGTGCCATGAACAGATACCATTTATGTAGAATTTAAATAATAGTGAGTATTTAAGTATTTAAATAATAATTAAATAATTAGTGATGGATCGAATCCTAATTTCTTCACTAAGTGTGAAATACTTAATGCAGATTTTCTTCTTATAGACAGATGAAGTCGTTATAGGAATAACAGTGTTTATCTTCAGTTTGTTTACTACAATAAAAAAGCAGAAGTAAACAAAAATCTTATATAGACAGAAAACTTAATCAAGCTTATGTACGATACTCAAAGATATTATTACGCCAAAATATATTTTTATAAAGCTCAAGAACACTCAAAGAATGTATGAATGAATGAATGAAATATTATCAACACTTAACAAGTGGATCTGCTACTATCTTAAGCATAGTTTTTCAAGTGGTAATGTAGACAATAAGATAAACAATCTTTTTAAAACCATAAGTAAAAATTGTGATTTTAACTAAAATTATATATTGAAAAATAACTAAAGATGTAAGCTTTAACCAGATTCATGTAAGGTATTACTCATCTCAACCTTTTGCATTAGAAACCAATTAATTTCAAAATTGTACATGCTATAAATATGTTCACTTCAGTAAACCCTTACAGTTTATATAATAATTTCAGTTGATAGGAATTTTTATACATGCTGCAAAAGAAACCAGTCCTAATACCATTGGACATAAGTCATGTTCTTACCACTCTGTCACAGCATGATCCATTTAATGGAACAACTTTTCTTTCAGTTGATCTGCAGTGTGTGACAGAAATAGGTGAATAACCTTTTTGCCAAAGGGCGTTTGTCCTCTACTTTGTCATACTTTTGCTGTAAACAGGTGCGTTTAATCTATTCCTAGGTAGTTTAATTCCCATAAACCAAGATGGAAAATCGCAGATCTATAAGTAAAATGTAACTAATATACTTATAAAGCGTTTGGTATAATCTTCTTAAATGTTCATTCTAACCATTATGTTGAATAATATATCTTCGTTTTGCAATACTCCAATATACATCAAGTTACAGATATAACATTAAATATTTGGTGAGTATTCTGTTGCAGTAGTTGTAAATTATAAGGAAATAAATTTAGAGACTCACTGTATCTGTTCCTGAACAGATGTTAAGAGAATTTAAAGATTTTAGGATTTGATTATCCATCACTAAGCATAAGCATATACATAACTGTACAATTACAGCTATTTACATTAGATATAGTTATGTTTGTAGTGCCATATTTACACTAATTGAATATTAATATGTTGCCATGTTGTAAGGAGTTTTTGAGATTTTAAATAAAATTCTGATTTACATTTGCAATGTCAAATCAGATACCAATTTCCAATTTCTACAATTTATTTAAGCTTGCATTTATGTGTATGTTTTCATTATAAATTATTTTGTATTTGTTTAGTATTTCGTACTAAGTATTAATTTTGTCATTTTAATCGATGTAGTTTTAATTTTTACTTTACTGAATTAGAAATCATTAATGTTAATTTTTACACAAAACTAATTATGTTTTTATAAATTATATATACTATGTAAAATAGATATATATGTTATCATTAATCTTAAGAATCATTTGTTTGCATACTATGAGATTACTCATGAACTTTTATACTCTGAGAATAAAGATTGATTCTAAAAAAGATGTTATTTTTAATAATGTATATAACACCAGGATTGAATGAAATTATTGTGCTGTTCCTGCCACCCACATCATTACAGTATCAACTAGTACCACAGCTACTAATATTATAATGCTCGTATCATATAATTAGTGTCATAATAACATCAGGCTTATATTCCAGTTGTATACTGACACCATTGACATCTGATTTTTATGTGTATTAATTTTATGATTTGACTTATGACTGAGTATAAATTATGATATCACCTTCATGAACAGTCTGTATAATATAAGGTTCCAAGAGGTTACAATCTGTTCTTTAGGAGGCTTCTGCTAAACTTTGCAGGCATATTTGTCTGAAAAATTAACAAAATAATTCATGGTATGGAAATACTTTCATTTTTATTTACGGCCAATCAAAGGTAAAACAATGTGGTAGTGCACTTAAGTGAACACAATACAATTAAATTGATAATTTTTAGATTGAATTGATTGGTTTCAGTCTCTTGCATTGAATAGGTTTTTAGAAAATCCATGAACTGACATAAAAATTACATTTGTGTGAAGAAAATAAACAATTTCAGAATAATACAAAAAAGTTTGCTACAAATCTTATAAAAAAACAAGAACAAGTGCTCTTTGTTTCTGAACAAATGTGACTAAAAAGCCAGCATAAATTCACAAGAGTAACATATATATATCTGTGTGTGTGTGTGTGTGTGTGTGTGTGTGTGTGTGTGTGTGTGTGTATGTGTGTGCGTGTGTGCGTGCGTGCGTGCGTGCGCGTGTGTGTGTGTGTGTGTGTGTGTGTGTGCGTGTGTGTGTGTGTGTGTGTGTGTGTGTGTGTGTGTGTGTGTGTGTGTGTGTGTGTGTGTGTGTGTGTGTGTGTGTGTGTGTGTGTGTGTGTGTGTGTGTGTGTGTGTGTGCGTGCGTGTGTGTGTGTGTGTGTGTGTGTGTGTGTGTGTGTGTGTGTGTGTGTGTGTGTGTGTGTGTGAGCCCATATTCAAGCTCTTATCTTATATCCATGCCTAGACTAAATTTTGTATAAACAGAACGATTCAGATATGATACAACAGTGAATGCTCAGCTATGTCAGTTTGTAATGTCTGTAAAGACTCTTGGTTGTACAAGTAAAAGATGCATTCTTATAAATTGAACATCAGTAAGATGCAGATTAGGATAATAATAGTTGATAAAAAAGTATTTTTCCTGAAATGCAATCAAAGTGTTAAATTTTATTCAAAACCAAACAGGTTATAGTAAATTTCAAAAATGTAAAGGCTAAGTATAATGAATTACATTTCTACACACATAACTATTCACTTCAAAATGTATTAATAGAATTTTGTGCATTCATATTTATATAGTCATTATGTTTACTTAATTAAATTCTGTTTTCAAAAAAATTCAGTGATGTTTGAAGTAATAAAACTGTATGGGACCACTATGTGTAAAGTAGCAGACAGTTTACTAAATTTATTGTGTAAGAAATTAATATTAATTATTGTTCAGTGAGTGAAACTATCTAGTAAGGTGATTCACAGATTTTCTGTACACTGTATGGTGATGGATGGATGGATGATGCGCGGGCGTCTTGCGCCCTAATTTGTGTGCGTTGTCCAGGCCTAGGCCTGATGAACGCCAGGTGCCAACAGGTCAGCGCGGTCGTTTGCGCTATACAAGGGAGTTATGGTGCAGTCCGCGGGTCCATGATAAATTACATGGCCACCACGGAGGCAAGTTTGAGCTTTTGCTTCAGCCAATTGTCCCGCCGAGGTGCGACACCATGGTCCCCTCAGGCTAGCCTTTGGGAACGTAGTGACGCACTGGCGAGGACAAGAGGCTCGAGCGCCCTAGGGCGTTGGCCGAAACGGTAAGGAATGACTCCGAGACAGCCAGCTTCTGCAAGGAAGGCACTTGCACAACCTCTCGGAAGCCCGTGTCTCAGGTCATTACCCTGCCAAATCAGCAAAGCAGGTGCTGACGGGGAACTGTATGGTGCCAAGCAGTCTGCCTTTCACATTTCCTTTGTTACCATAAAACTAGCATTTTTTTTTTTTTTAATTATTTATATAGTGCCATGAACAGATACCATTTATGTAGAATTTAAATAATAGTGAGTATTTAAGTATTTAAATAATAATTAAATAATTAGTGATGGATCGAATCCTAATTTCTTCACTAAGTGTGAAATACTTAATGCAGATTTTCTTCTTATAGACAGATGAAGTCGTTATAGGAATAACAGTGTTTATCTTCAGTTTGTTTACTACAATAAAAAAGCAGAAGTAAACAAAAATCTTATATAGACAGAAAACTTAATCAAGCTTATGTACGATACTCAAAGATATTATTACGCCAAAATATATTTTTATAAAGCTCAAGAACACTCAAAGAATGTATGAATGAATGAATGAAATATTATCAACACTTAACAAGTGGATCTGCTACTATCTTAAGCATAGTTTTTCAAGTGGTAATGTAGACAATAAGATAAACAATCTTTTTAAAACCATAAGTAAAAATTGTGATTTTAACTAAAATTATATATTGAAAAATAACTAAAGATGTAAGCTTTAACCAGATTCATGTAAGGTATTACTCATCTCAACCTTTTGCATTAGAAACCAATTAATTTCAAAATTGTACATGCTATAAATATGTTCACTTCAGTAAACCCTTACAGTTTATATAATAATTTCAGTTGATAGGAATTTTTATACATGCTGCAAAAGAAACCAGTCCTAATACCATTGGACATAAGTCATGTTCTTACCACTCTGTCACAGCATGATCCATTTAATGGAACAACTTTTCTTTCAGTTGATCTGCAGTGTGTGACAGAAATAGGTGAATAACCTTTTTGCCAAAGGGCGTTTGTCCTCTACTTTGTCATACTTTTGCTGTAAACAGGTGCGTTTAATCTATTCCTAGGTAGTTTAATTCCCATAAACCAAGATGGAAAATCGCAGATCTATAAGTAAAATGTAACTAATATACTTATAAAGCGTTTGGTATAATCTTCTTAAATGTTCATTCTAACCATTATGTTGAATAATATATCTTCGTTTTGCAATACTCCAATATACATCAAGTTACAGATATAACATTAAATATTTGGTGAGTATTCTGTTGCAGTAGTTGTAAATTATAAGGAAATAAATTTAGAGACTCACTGTATCTGTTCCTGAACAGATGTTAAGAGAATTTAAAGATTTTAGGATTTGATTATCCATCACTAAGCATAAGCATATACATAACTGTACAATTACAGCTATTTACATTAGATATAGTTATGTTTGTAGTGCCATATTTACACTAATTGAATATTAATATGTTGCCATGTTGTAAGGAGTTTTTGAGATTTTAAATAAAATTCTGATTTACATTTGCAATGTCAAATCAGATACCAATTTCCAATTTCTACAATTTATTTAAGCTTGCATTTATGTGTATGTTTTCATTATAAATTATTTTGTATTTGTTTAGTATTTCGTACTAAGTATTAATTTTGTCATTTTAATCGATGTAGTTTTAATTTTTACTTTACTGAATTAGAAATCATTAATGTTAATTTTTACACAAAACTAATTATGTTTTTATAAATTATATATACTATGTAAAATAGATATATATGTTATCATTAATCTTAAGAATCATTTGTTTGCATACTATGAGATTACTCATGAACTTTTATACTCTGAGAATAAAGATTGATTCTAAAAAAGATGTTATTTTTAATAATGTATATAACACCAGGATTGAATGAAATTATTGTGCTGTTCCTGCCACCCACATCATTACAGTATCAACTAGTACCACAGCTACTAATATTATAATGCTCGTATCATATAATTAGTGTCATAATAACATCAGGCTTATATTCCAGTTGTATACTGACACCATTGACATCTGATTTTTATGTGTATTAATTTTATGATTTGACTTATGACTGAGTATAAATTATGATATCACCTTCATGAACAGTCTGTATAATATAAGGTTCCAAGAGGTTACAATCTGTTCTTTAGGAGGCTTCTGCTAAACTTTGCAGGCATATTTGTCTGAAAAATTAACAAAATAATTCATGGTATGGAAATACTTTCATTTTTATTTACGGCCAATCAAAGGTAAAACAATGTGGTAGTGCACTTAAGTGAACACAATACAATTAAATTGATAATTTTTAGATTGAATTGATTGGTTTCAGTCTCTTGCATTGAATAGGTTTTTAGAAAATCCATGAACTGACATAAAAATTACATTTGTGTGAAGAAAATAAACAATTTCAGAATAATACAAAAAAGTTTGCTACAAATCTTATAAAAAAACAAGAACAAGTGCTCTTTGTTTCTGAACAAATGTGACTAAAAAGCCAGCATAAATTCACAAGAGTAACATATATATATCTGTGTGTGTGTGTGTGTGTGCGCGCGCGCGTGCGTGCGTGCATGCGTGTGTGTGTGTGTGTGTGCGTGCGTGTGCGTGCGTGCGTGCGTGCGTGCGTGCGTGCGTGCGTGCGTGCGTGCGTGCGTGTGTGTGTGTGTGTGTGTGTGTGTGTGTGTGTGTGTGTGTGTGTGTGTGTGTGTGTGTGTGTGTGTGTGTGTGTGTGTGTGTGTGTGTGTGTGTGTGTGTGTGTGTGTGTGTGTGTGTGTGTGTGTGTGTGTGTGTGTGTGTGTGTGTGTGTGTGTGTGTGTGTGTGTGTGTGTGAGCCCATATTCAAGCTCTTATCTTATATCCATGCCTAGACTAAATTTTGTATAAACAGAACGATTCAGATATGATACAACAGTGAATGCTCAGCTATGTCAGTTTGTAATGTCTGTAAAGACTCTTGGTTGTACAAGTAAAAGATGCATTCTTATAAATTGAACATCAGTAAGATGCAGATTAGGATAATAATAGTTGATAAAAAAGTATTTTTCCTGAAATGCAATCAAAGTGTTAAATTTTATTCAAAACCAAACAGGTTATAGTAAATTTCAAAAATGTAAAGGCTAAGTATAATGAATTACATTTCTACACACATAACTATTCACTTCAAAATGTATTAATAGAATTTTGTGCATTCATATTTATATAGTCATTATGTTTACTTAATTAAATTCTGTTTTCAAAAAAATTCAGTGATGTTTGAAGTAATAAAACTGTATGGGACCACTATGTGTAAAGTAGCAGACAGTTTACTAAATTTATTGTGTAAGAAATTAATATTAATTATTGTTCAGTGAGTGAAACTATCTAGTAAGGTGATTCACAGATTTTCTGTACACTGTATGGTGATGGATGGATGGATGATGCGCGGGCGTCTTGCGCCCTAATTTGTGTGCGTTGTCCAGGCCTAGGCCTGATGAACGCCAGGTGCCAACAGGTCAGCGCGGTCGTTTGCGCTATACAAGGGAGTTATGGTGCAGTCCGCGGGTCCATGATAAATTACATGGCCACCACGGAGGCAAGTTTGAGCTTTTGCTTCAGCCAATTGTCCCGCCGAGGTGCGACACCATGGTCCCCTCAGGCTAGCCTTTGGGAACGTAGTGACGCACTGGCGAGGACAAGAGGCTCGAGCGCCCTAGGGCGTTGGCCGAAACGGTAAGGAATGACTCCGAGACAGCCAGCTTCTGCAAGGAAGGCACTTGCACAACCTCTCGGGAGCCCGTGTCTCAGGTCATTACCCTGCCAAATCAGCAAAGCAGGTGCTGACGGGGAACTGTATGGTGCCAAGCAGTCTGCCTTTCACATTTCCTTTGTTACCATAAAACTAGCATTTTTTTTTTTTTTAATTATTTATATAGTGCCATGAACAGATACCATTTATGTAGAATTTAAATAATAGTGAGTATTTAAGTATTTAAATAATAATTAAATAATTAGTGATGGATCGAATCCTAATTTCTTCACTAAGTGTGAAATACTTAATGCAGATTTTCTTCTTATAGACAGATGAAGTCGTTATAGGAATAACAGTGTTTATCTTCAGTTTGTTTACTACAATAAAAAAGCAGAAGTAAACAAAAATCTTATATAGACAGAAAACTTAATCAAGCTTATGTACGATACTCAAAGATATTATTACGCCAAAATATATTTTTATAAAGCTCAAGAACACTCAAAGAATGTATGAATGAATGAATGAAATATTATCAACACTTAACAAGTGGATCTGCTACTATCTTAAGCATAGTTTTTCAAGTGGTAATGTAGACAATAAGATAAACAATCTTTTTAAAACCATAAGTAAAAATTGTGATTTTAACTAAAATTATATATTGAAAAATAACTAAAGATGTAAGCTTTAACCAGATTCATGTAAGGTATTACTCATCTCAACCTTTTGCATTAGAAACCAATTAATTTCAAAATTGTACATGCTATAAATATGTTCACTTCAGTAAACCCTTACAGTTTATATAATAATTTCAGTTGATAGGAATTTTTATACATGCTGCAAAAGAAACCAGTCCTAATACCATTGGACATAAGTCATGTTCTTACCACTCTGTCACAGCATGATCCATTTAATGGAACAACTTTTCTTTCAGTTGATCTGCAGTGTGTGACAGAAATAGGTGAATAACCTTTTTGCCAAAGGGCGTTTGTCCTCTACTTTGTCATACTTTTGCTGTAAACAGGTGCGTTTAATCTATTCCTAGGTAGTTTAATTCCCATAAACCAAGATGGAAAATCGCAGATCTATAAGTAAAATGTAACTAATATACTTATAAAGCGTTTGGTATAATCTTCTTAAATGTTCATTCTAACCATTATGTTGAATAATATATCTTCGTTTTGCAATACTCCAATATACATCAAGTTACAGATATAACATTAAATATTTGGTGAGTATTCTGTTGCAGTAGTTGTAAATTATAAGGAAATAAATTTAGAGACTCACTGTATCTGTTCCTGAACAGATGTTAAGAGAATTTAAAGATTTTAGGATTTGATTATCCATCACTAAGCATAAGCATATACATAACTGTACAATTACAGCTATTTACATTAGATATAGTTATGTTTGTAGTGCCATATTTACACTAATTGAATATTAATATGTTGCCATGTTGTAAGGAGTTTTTGAGATTTTAAATAAAATTCTGATTTACATTTGCAATGTCAAATCAGATACCAATTTCCAATTTCTACAATTTATTTAAGCTTGCATTTATGTGTATGTTTTCATTATAAATTATTTTGTATTTGTTTAGTATTTCGTACTAAGTATTAATTTTGTCATTTTAATCGATGTAGTTTTAATTTTTACTTTACTGAATTAGAAATCATTAATGTTAATTTTTACACAAAACTAATTATGTTTTTATAAATTATATATACTATGTAAAATAGATATATATGTTATCATTAATCTTAAGAATCATTTGTTTGCATACTATGAGATTACTCATGAACTTTTATACTCTGAGAATAAAGATTGATTCTAAAAAAGATGTTATTTTTAATAATGTATATAACACCAGGATTGAATGAAATTATTGTGCTGTTCCTGCCACCCACATCATTACAGTATCAACTAGTACCACAGCTACTAATATTATAATGCTCGTATCATATAATTAGTGTCATAATAACATCAGGCTTATATTCCAGTTGTATACTGACACCATTGACATCTGATTTTTATGTGTATTAATTTTATGATTTGACTTATGACTGAGTATAAATTATGATATCACCTTCATGAACAGTCTGTATAATATAAGGTTCCAAGAGGTTACAATCTGTTCTTTAGGAGGCTTCTGCTAAACTTTGCAGGCATATTTGTCTGAAAAATTAACAAAATAATTCATGGTATGGAAATACTTTCATTTTTATTTACGGCCAATCAAAGGTAAAACAATGTGGTAGTGCACTTAAGTGAACACAATACAATTAAATTGATAATTTTTAGATTGAATTGATTGGTTTCAGTCTCTTGCATTGAATAGGTTTTTAGAAAATCCATGAACTGACATAAAAATTACATTTGTGTGAAGAAAATAAACAATTTCAGAATAATACAAAAAAGTTTGCTACAAATCTTATAAAAAAACAAGAACAAGTGCTCTTTGTTTCTGAACAAATGTGACTAAAAAGCCAGCATAAATTCACAAGAGTAACATATATATATCTGTGTGTGTGTGTGTGTGTGTGTGTGTGTGTGTGTGTGTGTGTGTGTGTGTGTGTGTGAGCCCATATTCAAGCTCTTATCTTATATCCATGCCTAGACTAAATTTTGTATAAACAGAACGATTCAGATATGATACAACAGTGAATGCTCAGCTATGTCAGTTTGTAATGTCTGTAAAGACTCTTGGTTGTACAAGTAAAAGATGCATTCTTATAAATTGAACATCAGTAAGATGCAGATTAGGATAATAATAGTTGATAAAAAAGTATTTTTCCTGAAATGCAATCAAAGTGTTAAATTTTATTCAAAACCAAACAGGTTATAGTAAATTTCAAAAATGTAAAGGCTAAGTATAATGAATTACATTTCTACACACATAACTATTCACTTCAAAATGTATTAATAGAATTTTGTGCATTCATATTTATATAGTCATTATGTTTACTTAATTAAATTCTGTTTTCAAAAAAATTCAGTGATGTTTGAAGTAATAAAACTGTATGGGACCACTATGTGTAAAGTAGCAGACAGTTTACTAAATTTATTGTGTAAGAAATTAATATTAATTATTGTTCAGTGAGTGAAACTATCTAGTAAGGTGATTCACAGATTTTCTGTACACTGTATGGTGATGGATGGATGGATGATGCGCGGGCGTCTTGCGCCCTAATTTGTGTGCGTTGTCCAGGCCTAGGCCTGATGAACGCCAGGTGCCAACAGGTCAGCGCGGTCGTTTGCGCTATACAAGGGAGTTATGGTGCAGTCCGCGGGTCCATGATAAATTACATGGCCACCACGGAGGCAAGTTTGAGCTTTTGCTTCAGCCAATTGTCCCGCCGAGGTGCGACACCATGGTCCCCTCAGGCTAGCCTTTGGGAACGTAGTGACGCACTGGCGAGGACAAGAGGCTCGAGCGCCCTAGGGCGTTGGCCGAAACGGTAAGGAATGACTCCGAGACAGCCAGCTTCTGCAAGGAAGGCACTTGCACAACCTCTCGGGAGCCCGTGTCTCAGGTCATTACCCTGCCAAATCAGCAAAGCAGGTGCTGACGGGGAACTGTATGGTGCCAAGCAGTCTGCCTTTCACATTTCCTTTGTTACCATAAAACTAGCATTTTTTTTTTTTTTAATTATTTATATAGTGCCATGAACAGATACCATTTATGTAGAATTTAAATAATAGTGAGTATTTAAGTATTTAAATAATAATTAAATAATTAGTGATGGATCGAATCCTAATTTCTTCACTAAGTGTGAAATACTTAATGCAGATTTTCTTCTTATAGACAGATGAAGTCGTTATAGGAATAACAGTGTTTATCTTCAGTTTGTTTACTACAATAAAAAAGCAGAAGTAAACAAAAATCTTATATAGACAGA
Organism: Magicicada septendecula; assembly: GCA_034769895.1. NCBI lineage: Eukaryota > Metazoa > Arthropoda > Insecta > Hemiptera > Cicadidae > Magicicada > Magicicada septendecula. The sequence continues at coordinate 1,030,156,674 of CM068367.1, read as the reverse complement.
AAACTTAATCAAGCTTATGTACGATACTCAAAGATATTATTACGCCAAAATATATTTTTATAAAGCTCAAGAACACTCAAAGAATGTATGAATGAATGAATGAAATATTATCAACACTTAACAAGTGGATCTGCTACTATCTTAAGCATAGTTTTTCAAGTGGTAATGTAGACAATAAGATAAACAATCTTTTTAAAACCATAAGTAAAAATTGTGATTTTAACTAAAATTATATATTGAAAAATAACTAAAGATGTAAGCTTTAACCAGATTCATGTAAGGTATTACTCATCTCAACCTTTTGCATTAGAAACCAATTAATTTCAAAATTGTACATGCTATAAATATGTTCACTTCAGTAAACCCTTACAGTTTATATAATAATTTCAGTTGATAGGAATTTTTATACATGCTGCAAAAGAAACCAGTCCTAATACCATTGGACATAAGTCATGTTCTTACCACTCTGTCACAGCATGATCCATTTAATGGAACAACTTTTCTTTCAGTTGATCTGCAGTGTGTGACAGAAATAGGTGAATAACCTTTTTGCCAAAGGGCGTTTGTCCTCTACTTTGTCATACTTTTGCTGTAAACAGGTGCGTTTAATCTATTCCTAGGTAGTTTAATTCCCATAAACCAAGATGGAAAATCGCAGATCTATAAGTAAAATGTAACTAATATACTTATAAAGCGTTTGGTATAATCTTCTTAAATGTTCATTCTAACCATTATGTTGAATAATATATCTTCGTTTTGCAATACTCCAATATACATCAAGTTACAGATATAACATTAAATATTTGGTGAGTATTCTGTTGCAGTAGTTGTAAATTATAAGGAAATAAATTTAGAGACTCACTGTATCTGTTCCTGAACAGATGTTAAGAGAATTTAAAGATTTTAGGATTTGATTATCCATCACTAAGCATAAGCATATACATAACTGTACAATTACAGCTATTTACATTAGATATAGTTATGTTTGTAGTGCCATATTTACACTAATTGAATATTAATATGTTGCCATGTTGTAAGGAGTTTTTGAGATTTTAAATAAAATTCTGATTTACATTTGCAATGTCAAATCAGATACCAATTTCCAATTTCTACAATTTATTTAAGCTTGCATTTATGTGTATGTTTTCATTATAAATTATTTTGTATTTGTTTAGTATTTCGTACTAAGTATTAATTTTGTCATTTTAATCGATGTAGTTTTAATTTTTACTTTACTGAATTAGAAATCATTAATGTTAATTTTTACACAAAACTAATTATGTTTTTATAAATTATATATACTATGTAAAATAGATATATATGTTATCATTAATCTTAAGAATCATTTGTTTGCATACTATGAGATTACTCATGAACTTTTATACTCTGAGAATAAAGATTGATTCTAAAAAAGATGTTATTTTTAATAATGTATATAACACCAGGATTGAATGAAATTATTGTGCTGTTCCTGCCACCCACATCATTACAGTATCAACTAGTACCACAGCTACTAATATTATAATGCTCGTATCATATAATTAGTGTCATAATAACATCAGGCTTATATTCCAGTTGTATACTGACACCATTGACATCTGATTTTTATGTGTATTAATTTTATGATTTGACTTATGACTGAGTATAAATTATGATATCACCTTCATGAACAGTCTGTATAATATAAGGTTCCAAGAGGTTACAATCTGTTCTTTAGGAGGCTTCTGCTAAACTTTGCAGGCATATTTGTCTGAAAAATTAACAAAATAATTCATGGTATGGAAATACTTTCATTTTTATTTACGGCCAATCAAAGGTAAAACAATGTGGTAGTGCACTTAAGTGAACACAATACAATTAAATTGATAATTTTTAGATTGAATTGATTGGTTTCAGTCTCTTGCATTGAATAGGTTTTTAGAAAATCCATGAACTGACATAAAAATTACATTTGTGTGAAGAAAATAAACAATTTCAGAATAATACAAAAAAGTTTGCTACAAATCTTATAAAAAAACAAGAACAAGTGCTCTTTGTTTCTGAACAAATGTGACTAAAAAGCCAGCATAAATTCACAAGAGTAACATATATATATCTGTGTGTGTGTGTGTGTGTGTGTGTGTGTGTGTGTGTGTGTGTGTGTGTGTGTGTGTGTGTGTGTGTGTGTGTGTGTGTGTGTGTGTGTGAGCCCATATTCAAGCTCTTATCTTATATCCATGCCTAGACTAAATTTTGTATAAACAGAACGATTCAGATATGATACAACAGTGAATGCTCAGCTATGTCAGTTTGTAATGTCTGTAAAGACTCTTGGTTGTACAAGTAAAAGATGCATTCTTATAAATTGAACATCAGTAAGATGCAGATTAGGATAATAATAGTTGATAAAAAAGTATTTTTCCTGAAATGCAATCAAAGTGTTAAATTTTATTCAAAACCAAACAGGTTATAGTAAATTTCAAAAATGTAAAGGCTAAGTATAATGAATTACATTTCTACACACATAACTATTCACTTCAAAATGTATTAATAGAATTTTCTGCATTCATATTTATATAGTCATTATGTTTACTTAATTAAATTCTGTTTTCAAAAAAATTCAGTGATGTTTGAAGTAATAAAACTGTATGGGACCACTATGTGTAAAGTAGCAGACAGTTTACTAAATTTATTGTGTAAGAAATTAATATTAATTATTGTTCAGTGAGTGAAACTATCTAGTAAGGTGATTCACAGATTTTCTGTACACTGTATGGTGATGGATGGATGGATGATGCGCGGGCGTCTTGCGCCCTAATTTGTGTGCGTTGTCCAGGCCTAGGCCTGATGAACGCCAGGTGCCAACAGGTCAGCGCGGTCGTTTGCGCTATACAAGGGAGTTATGGTGCAGTCCGCGGGTCCATGATAAATTACATGGCCACCACGGAGGCAAGTTTGAGCTTTTGCTTCAGCCAATTGTCCCGCCGAGGTGCGACACCATGGTCCCCTCAGGCTAGCCTTTGGGAACGTAGTGACGCACTGGCGAGGACAAGAGGCTCGAGCGCCCTAGGGCGTCGGCCGAAACGGTAAGGAATGACTCCGAGACAGCCAGCTTCTGCAAGGAAGGCACTTGCACAACCTCTCGGGAGCCCGTGTCTCAGGTCATTACCCTGCCAAATCAGCAAAGCAGGTGCTGACGGGGAACTGTATGGTGCCAAGCAGTCTGCCTTTCACATTTCCTTTGTTACCATAAAACTAGCATTTTTTTTTTTTAATTATTTATATAGTGCCATGAACAGATACCATTTATGTAGAATTTAAATAATAGTGAGTATTTAAGTATTTAAATAATAATTAAATAATTAGTGATGGATCGAATCCTAATTTCTTCACTAAGTGTGAAATACTTAATGCAGATTTTCTTCTTATAGACAGATGAAGTCGTTATAGGAATAACAGTGTTTATCTTCAGTTTGTTTACTACAATAAAAAAGCAGAAGTAAACAAAAATCTTATATAGACAGAAAACTTAATCAAGCTTATGTACGATACTCAAAGATATTATTACGCCAAAATATATTTTTATAAAGCTCAAGAACACTCAAAGAATGTATGAATGAATGAATGAAATATTATCAACACTTAACAAGTGGATCTGCTACTATCTTAAGCATAGTTTTTCAAGTGGTAATGTAGACAATAAGATAAACAATCTTTTTAAAACCATAAGTAAAAATTGTGATTTTAACTAAAATTATATATTGAAAAATAACTAAAGATGTAAGCTTTAACCAGATTCATGTAAGGTATTACTCATCTCAACCTTTTGCATTAGAAACCAATTAATTTCAAAATTGTACATGCTATAAATATGTTCACTTCAGTAAACCCTTACAGTTTATATAATAATTTCAGTTGATAGGAATTTTTATACATGCTGCAAAAGAAACCAGTCCTAATACCATTGGACATAAGTCATGTTCTTACCACTCTGTCACAGCATGATCCATTTAATGGAACAACTTTTCTTTCAGTTGATCTGCAGTGTGTGACAGAAATAGGTGAATAACCTTTTTGCCAAAGGGCGTTTGTCCTCTACTTTGTCATACTTTTGCTGTAAACAGGTGCGTTTAATCTATTCCTAGGTAGTTTAATTCCCATAAACCAAGATGGAAAATCGCAGATCTATAAGTAAAATGTAACTAATATACTTATAAAGCGTTTGGTATAATCTTCTTAAATGTTCATTCTAACCATTATGTTGAATAATATATCTTCGTTTTGCAATACTCCAATATACATCAAGTTACAGATATAACATTAAATATTTGGTGAGTATTCTGTTGCAGTAGTTGTAAATTATAAGGAAATAAATTTAGAGACTCACTGTATCTGTTCCTGAACAGATGTTAAGAGAATTTAAAGATTTTAGGATTTGATTATCCATCACTAAGCATAAGCATATACATAACTGTACAATTACAGCTATTTACATTAGATATAGTTATGTTTGTAGTGCCATATTTACACTAATTGAATATTAATATGTTGCCATGTTGTAAGGAGTTTTTGAGATTTTAAATAAAATTCTGATTTACATTTGCAATGTCAAATCAGATACCAATTTCCAATTTCTACAATTTATTTAAGCTTGCATTTATGTGTATGTTTTCATTATAAATTATTTTGTATTTGTTTAGTATTTCGTACTAAGTATTAGTTTTGTCATTTTAATCGATGTAGTTTTAATTTTTACTTTACTGAATTAGAAATCATTAATGTTAATTTTTACACAAAACTAATTATGTTTTTATAAATTATATATACTATGTAAAATAGATATATATGTTATCATTAATCTTAAGAATCATTTGTTTGCATACTATGAGATTACTCATGAACTTTTATACTCTGAGAATAAAGATTGATTCTAAAAAAGATGTTATTTTTAATAATGTATATAACACCAGGATTGAATGAAATTATTGTGCTGTTCCTGCCACCCACATCATTACAGTATCAACTAGTACCACAGCTACTAATATTATAATGCTCGTATCATATAATTAGTGTCATAATAACATCAGGCTTATATTCCAGTTGTATACTGACACCATTGACATCTGATTTTTATGTGTATTAATTTTATGATTTGACTTATGACTGAGTATAAATTATGATATCACCTTCATGAACAGTCTGTATAATATAAGGTTCCAAGAGGTTACAATCTGTTCTTTAGGAGGCTTCTGCTAAACTTTGCAGGCATATTTGTCTGAAAAATTAACAAAATAATTCATGGTATGGAAATACTTTCATTTTTATTTACGGCCAATCAAAGGTAAAACAATGTGGTAGTGCACTTAAGTGAACACAATACAATTAAATTGATAATTTTTAGATTGAATTGATTGGTTTCAGTCTCTTGCATTGAATAGGTTTTTAGAAAATCCATGAACTGACATAAAAATTACATTTGTGTGAAGAAAATAAACAATTTCAGAATAATACAAAAAAGTTTGCTACAAATCTTATAAAAAAACAAGAACAAATGCTCTTTGTTTCTGAAGAAATGTGACTAAAAAGCCAGCATAAATTCACAAGAGTAACATATATCTGTGTGTGTGTGTGTGTGTGTGTGTGTGTGTGTGTGTGTGTGTGTGTGTGTGTGTGTGTGTGTGTGTGTGCCCATATTCAAGCTCTTATCTTATATCCATGCCTAGACTAAATTTTGTATAAACAGAACGATTCAGATATGATACAACAGTGAATGCTCAGCTATGTCAGTTTGTAATGTCTGTAAAGACTCTTGGTTGTACAAGTAAAAGATGCATTCTTATAAATTGAACATCAGTAAGATGCAGATTAGGATAATAATAGTTGATAAAAAAGTATTTTTCCTGAAATGCATACAAAGTGTTAAATTTTATTCAAAACCAAACAGGTTATAGTAAATTTCAAAAATGTAAAGGCTAAGTATAATGAATTACATTTCTACACACATAACTATTCACTTCAAAATGTATTAATAGAATTTTGTGCATTCATATTTATATAGTCATTATGTTTACTTAATTAAATTCTGTTTTCAAAAAAATTCAGTGATGTTTGAAGTAATAAAACTGTATGGGACCACTATGTGTAAAGTAGCAGACAGTTTACTAAATTTATTGTGTAAGAAATTAATATTAATTATTGTTCACTGAGTGAAACTATCTAGTAAGGTGATTCACAGATTTTCTGTACACTGTATGGTGATGGATGGATGGATGATGCGCGGGCGTCTTGCGCCCTAATTTGTGTGCGTTGTCCAGGCCTAGGCCTGATGAACGCCAGGTGCCAACAGGTCAGCGCGGTCGTTTGCGCTATACAAGGGAGTTATGGTGCAGTCCGCGGGTCCATGATAAATTACATGGCCACCACGGAGGCAAGTTTGAGCTTTTGCTTCAGCCAATTGTCCCGCCGAGGTGTGACACCATGGTCCCCTCAGGCTAGCCTTTGGGAACGTAGTGACGCACTGGCGAGGACAAGAGGCTCGAGCGCCCTAGGGCGTCGGCCGAAACGGTAAGGAATGACTCCGAGACAGCCAGCTTCTGCAAGGAAGGCACTTGCACAACCTCTCGGGAGCCCGTGTCTCAGGTCATTACCCTGCCAAATCAGCAAAGCAGGTGCTGACGGGGAACTGTATGGTGCCAAGCAGTCTGCCTTTCACATTTCCTTTGTTACCATAAAACTAGCATTTTTTTTTTTTTAATTATTTATATAGTGCCATGAACAGATACCATTTATGTAGAATTTAAATAATAGTGAGTATTTAAGTAATTAAATAATAATTAAATAATTAGTGATGGATCGAATCCTAATTTCTTCACTAAGTGTGAAATACTTAATGCAGATTTTCTTCTTATAGACAGATGAAGTCGTTATAGGAATAACAGTGTTTATCTTCAGTTTGTTTACTACAATAAAAAAGCAGAAGTAAACAAAAATCTTATATAGACAGAAAACTTAATCAAGCTTATGTACGATACTCAAAGATATTATTACGCCAAAATATATTTTTATAAAGCTCAAGAACACTCAAAGAATGTATGAATGAATGAATGAAATATTATCAACACTTAACAAGTGGATCTGCTACTATCTTAAGCATAGTTTTTCAAGTGGTAATGTAGACAATAAGATAAACAATCTTTTTAAAACCATAAGTAAAAATTGTGATTTTAACTAAAATTATATGTTGAAAAATAACTAAAGATGTAAGCTTTAACCAGATTCATGTAAGGTATTACTCATCTCAACCTTTTGCATTAGAAACCAATTAATTTCAAAATTGTACATGCTATAAATATGTTCACTTCAGTAAACCCTTACAGTTTATATAATAATTTCAGTTGATAGGAATTTTTATACATGCTGCAAAAGAAACCAGTCCTAATACCATTGGACATAAGTCATGTTCTTACCACTCTGTCACAGCATGATCCATTTAATGGAACAACTTTTCTTTCAGTTGATCTGCAGTGTGTGACAGAAATAGGTGAATAACCTTTTTGCCAAAGGGCGTTTGTCCTCTACTTTGTCATACTTTTGCTGTAAACAGGTGCGTTTAATCTATTCCTAGGTAGTTTAATTCCCATAAACCAAGATGGAAAATCGCAGATCTATAAGTAAAATGTAACTAATATACTTATAAAGCGTTTGGTATAATCTTCTTAAATGTTCATTCTAACCATTATGTTGAATAATATATCTTCGTTTTGCAATACTCCAATATACATCAAGTTACAGATATAACATTAAATATTTGGTGAGTATTCTGTTGCAGTAGTTGTAAATTATAAGGAAATAAATTTAGAGACTCACTGTATCTGTTCCTGAACAGATGTTAAGAGAATTTAAAGATTTTAGGATTTGATTATCCATCACTAAGCATAAGCATATACATAACTGTACAATTACAGCTATTTACATTAGATATAGTTATGTTTGTAGTGCCATATTTACACTAATTGAATATTAATATGTTGCCATGTTGTAAGGAGTTTTTGAGATTTTAAATAAAATTCTGATTTACATTTGCAATGTCAAATCAGATACCAATTTCCAATTTCTACAATTTATTTAAGCTTGCATTTATGTGTATGTTTTCATTATAAATTATTTTGTATTTGTTTAGTATTTCGTACTAAGTATTAATTTTGTCATTTTAATCGATGTAGTTTTAATTTTTACTTTACTGAATTAGAAATCATTAATGTTAATTTTTACACAAAACTAATTATGTTTTTATAAATTATATATACTATGTAAAATAGATATATATGTTATCATTAATCTTAAGAATCATTTGTTTGCATACTATGAGATTACTCATGAACTTTTATACTCTGAGAATAAAGATTGATTCTAAAAAAGATGTTATTTTTAATAATGTATATAACACCAGGATTGAATGAAATTATTGTGCTGTTCCTGCCACCCACATCATTACAGTATCAACTAGTACCACAGCTACTAATATTATAATGCTCGTATCATATAATTAGTGTCATAATAACATCAGGCTTATATTCCAGTTGTATACTGACACCATTGACATCTGATTTTTATGTGTATTAATTTTATGATTTGACTTATGACTGAGTATAAATTATGATATCACCTTCATGAACAGTCTGTATAATATAAGGTTCCAAGAGGTTACAATCTGTTCTTTAGGAGGCTTCTGCTAAACTTTGCAGGCATATTTGTCTGAAAAATTAACAAAATAATTCATGGTATGGAAATACTTTCATTTTTATTTACGGCCAATCAAAGGTAAAACAATGTGGTAGTGCACTTAAGTGAACACAATACAATTAAATTGATAATTTTTAGATTGAATTGATTGGTTTCAGTCTCTTGCATTGAATAGGTTTTTAGAAAATCCATGAACTGACATAAAAATTACATTTGTGTGAAGAAAATAAACAATTTCAGAATAATACAAAAAAGTTTGCTACAAATCTTATAAAAAAACAAGAACAAGTGCTCTTTGTTTCTGAACAAATGTGACTAAAAAGCCAGCATAAACTCACAAGAGTAACATATATATATCTGTGTGTGTGTGTGTGTGTGTGTGTGTGTGTGTGTGTGTGTGTGTGTGTGTGTGTGTGTGTGTGTGTGTGTGTGTGTGTGTGTGTGTGTGTGTGTGTGTGAGCCCATATTCAAGCTCTTATCTTATATCCATGCCTAGACTAAATTTTGTATAAACAGAACGATTCAGATATGATACAACAGTGAATGCTCAGCTATGTCAGTTTGTAATGTCTGTAAAGACTCTTGGTTGTACAAGTAAAAGATGCATTCTTATAAATTGAACATCAGTAAGATGCAGATTAGGATAATAATAGTTGATAAAAAAGTATTTTTCCTGAAATGCAATCAAAGTGTTAAATTTTATTCAAAACCAAACAGGTTATAGTAAATTTCAAAAATGTAAAGGCTAAGTATAATGAATTACATTTCTACACACATAACTATTCACTTCAAAATGTATTAATAGAATTTTGTGCATTCATATTTATATAGTCATTATGTTTACTTAATTAAATTCTGTTTTCAAAAAAATTCAGTGATGTTTGAAGTAATAAAACTGTATGGGACCACTATGTGTAAAGTAGCAGACAGTTTACTAAATTTATTGTGTAAGAAATTAATATTAATTATTGTTCAGTGAGTGAAACTATCTAGTAAGGTGATTCACAGATTTTCTGTACACTGTATGGTGATGGATGGATGGATGATGCGCGGGCGTCTTGCGCCCTAATTTGTGTGCGTTGTCCAGGCCTAGGCCTGATGAACGCCAGGTGCCAACAGGTCAGCGTGGTCGTTTGCGCTATACAAGGGAGTTATGGTGCAGTCCGCGGGTCCATGATAAATTACATGGCCACCACGGAGGCCAGTTTGAGCTTTTGCTTCAGCCAATTGTCCCGCCGAGGTGCGACACCATGGTCCCCTCAGGCTAGCCTTTGGGAACGTAGTGACGCACTGGCGAGGACAAGAGGCTCGAGCGCCCTAGGGCGTCGGCCGAAACGGTAAGGAATGACTCCGAGACAGCCAGCTTCTGCAAGGAAGGCACTTGCACAACCTCTCGGGAGCCCGTGTCTCAGGTCATTACCCTGCCAAATCAGCAAAGCAGGTGCTGACGGGGAACTGTATGGTGCCAAGCAGTCTGCCTTTCACATTTCCTTTGTTACCATAAAACTAGCATTTTTTTTTTTTTTTAATTATTTATATAGTGCCATGAACAGATACCATTTATGTAGAATTTAAATAATAGTGAGTATTTAAGTAATTAAATAATAATTAAATAATTAGTGATGGATCGAATCCTAATTTCTTCACTAAGTGTGAAATACTTAATGCAGATTTTCTTCTTATAGACAGATGAAGTCGTTATAGGAATAACAGTGTTTATCTTCAGTTTGTTTACTACAATAAAAAAGCAGAAGTAAACAAAAATCTTATATAGACAGAAAACTTAATCAAGCTTATGTACGATACTCAAAGATATTATTACGCCAAAATATATTTTTATAAAGCTCAAGAACACTCAAAGAATGTATGAATGAATGAATGAAATATTATCAACACTTAACAAGTGGATCTGCTACTATCTTAAGCATAGTTTTTCAAGTGGTAATGTAGACAATAAGATAAACAATCTTTTTAAAACCATAAGTAAAAATTGTGATTTTAACTAAAATTATATGTTGAAAAATAACTAAAGATGTAAGCTTTAACCAGATTCATGTAAGGTATTACTCATCTCAACCTTTTGCATTAGAAACCAATTAATTTCAAAATTGTACATGCTATAAATATGTTCACTTCAGTAAACCCTTACAGTTTATATAATAATTTCAGTTGATAGGAATTTTTATACATGCTGCAAAAGAAACCAGTCCTAATACCATTGGACATAAGTCATGTTCTTACCACTCTGTCACAGCATGATCCATTTAATGGAACAACTTTTCTTTCAGTTGATCTGCAGTGTGTGACAGAAATAGGTGAATAACCTTTTTGCCAAAGGGCGTTTGTCCTCTACTTTGTCATACTTTTGCTGTAAACAGGTGCGTTTAATCTATTCCTAGGTAGTTTAATTCCCATAAACCAAGATGGAAAATCGCAGATCTATAAGTAAAATGTAACTAATATACTTATAAAGCGTTTGGTATAATCTTCTTAAATGTTCATTCTAACCATTATGTTGAATAATATATCTTCGTTTTGCAATACTCCAATATACATCAAGTTACAGATATAACATTAAATATTTGGTGAGTATTCTGTTGCAGTAGTTGTAAATTATAAGGAAATAAATTTAGAGACTCACTGTATCTGTTCCTGAACAGATGTTAAGAGAATTTAAAGATTTTAGGATTTGATTATCCATCACTAAGCATAAGCATATACATAACTGTACAATTACAGCTATTTACATTAGATATAGTTATGTTTGTAGTGCCATATTTACACTAATTGAATATTAATATGTTGCCATGTTGTAAGGAGTTTTTGAGATTTTAAATAAAATTCTGATTTACATTTGCAATGTCAAATCAGATACCAATTTCCAATTTCTACAATTTATTTAAGCTTGCATTTATGTGTATGTTTTCATTATAAATTATTTTGTATTTGTTTAGTATTTCGTACTAAGTATTAATTTTGTCATTTTAATCGATGTAGTTTTAATTTTTACTTTACTGAATTAGAAATCATTAATGTTAATTTTTACACAAAACTAATTATGTTTTTATAAATTATATATACTATGTAAAATAGATATATATGTTATCATTAATCTTAAGAATCATTTGTTTGTATACTATGAGATTACTCATGAACTTTTATACTCTGAGAATAAAGATTGATTCTAAAAAAGATGTTATTTTTAATAATGTATATAACACCAGGATTGAATGAAATTATTGTGCTGTTCCTGCCACCCACATCATTACAGTATCAACTAGTACCACAGCTACTAATATTATAATGCTCGTATCATATAATTAGTGTCATAATAACATCAGGCTTATATTCCAGTTGTATACTGACACCATTGACATCTGATTTTTATGTGTATTAATTTTATGATTTGACTTATGACTGAGTATAAATTATGATATCACCTTCATGAACAGTCTGTATAATATAAGGTTCCAAGAGGTTACAATCTGTTCTTTAGGAGGCTTCTGCTAAACTTTGCAGGCATATTTGTCTGAAAAATTAACAAAATAATTCATGGTATGGAAATACTTTCATTTTTATTTACGGCCAATCAAAGGTAAAACAATGTGGTAGTGCACTTAAGTGAACACAATACAATTAAATTGATAATTTTTAGATTGAATTGATTGGTTTCAGTCTCTTGCATTGAATAGGTTTTTAGAAAATCCATGAACTGACATAAAAATTACATTTGTGTGAAGAAAATAAACAATTTCAGAATAATACAAAAAAGTTTGCTACAAATCTTATAAAAAAACAAGAACAAGTGCTCTTTGTTTCTGAACAAATGTGACTAAAAAGCCAGCATAAACTCACAAGAGTAACATATATATATCTGTGTGTGTGTGTGTGTGTGTGTGTGTGTGTGTGTGTGTGTGTGTGTGTGTGTGTGTGTGTGTGTGTGTGTGTGTGTGTGTGTGTGTGTGTGTGTGTGTGTGTGTGTGTGTGTGTGTGTGTGTGTGTGTGTGTGTGTGTGTGTGTGTGTGTGTGTGTGTGTGTGTGTGTGTGTGTGTGTGTGTGTGAGCCCATATTCAAGCTCTTATCTTATATCCATGCCTAGACTAAATTTTGTATAAACAGAACGATTCAGATATGATACAACAGTGAATGCTCAGCTATGTCAGTTTGTAATGTCTGTAAAGACTCTTGGTTGTACAAGTAAAAGATGCATTCTTATAAATTGAACATCAGTAAGATGCAGATTAGGATAATAATAGTTGATAAAAAAGTATTTTTCCTGAAATGCAATCAAAGTGTTAAATTTTATTCAAAACCAAACAGGTTATAGTAAATTTCAAAAATGTAAAGGCTAAGTATAATGAATTACATTTCTACACACATAACTATTCACTTCAAAATGTATTAATAGAATTTTGTGCATTCATATTTATATAGTCATTATGTTTACTTAATTAAATTCTGTTTTCAAAAAAATTCAGTGATGTTTGAAGTAATAAAACTGTATGGGACCACTATGTGTAAAGTAGCAGACAGTTTACTAAATTTATTGTGTAAGAAATTAATATTAATTATTGTTCAGTGAGTGAAACTATCTAGTAAGGTGATTCACAGATTTTCTGTACACTGTATGGTGATGGATGGATGGATGATGCGCGGGCGTCTTGCGCCCTAATTTGTGTGCGTTGTCCAGGCCTAGGCCTGATGAACGCCAGGTGCCAACAGGTCAGCGTGGTCGTTTGCGCTATACAAGGGAGTTATGGTGCAGTCCGCGGGTCCATGATAAATTACATGGCCACCACGGAGGCCAGTTTGAGCTTTTGCTTCAGCCAATTGTCCCGCCGAGGTGCGACACCATGGTCCCCTCAGGCTAGCCTTTGGGAACGTAGTGACGCACTGGCGAGGACAAGAGGCTCGAGCGCCCTAGGGCGTCGGCCGAAACGGTAAGGAATGACTCCGAGACAGCCAGCTTCTGCAAGGAAGGCACTTGCACAACCTCTCGGGAGCCCGTGTCTCAGGTCATTACCCTGCCAAATCAGCAAAGCAGGTGCTGACGGGGAACTGTATGGTGCCAAGCAGTCTGCCTTTCACATTTCCTTTGTTACCATAAAACTAGCATTTTTTTTTTTTTTTTAATTATTTATATAGTGCCATGAACAGATACCATTTATGTAGAATTTAAATAATAGTGAGTATTTAAGTAATTAAATAATAATTAAATAATTAGTGATGGATCGAATCCTAATTTCTTCACTAAGTGTGAAATACTTAATGCAGATTTTCTTCTTATAGACAGATGAAGTCGTTATAGGAATAACAGTGTTTATCTTCAGTTTGTTTACTACAATAAAAAAGCAGAAGTAAACAAAAATCTTATATAGACAGAAAACTTAATCAAGCTTATGTACGATACTCAAAGATATTATTACGCCAAAATATATTTTTATAAAGCTCAAGAACACTCAAAGAATGTATGAATGAATGAATGAAATATTATCAACACTTAACAAGTGGATCTGCTACTATCTTAAGCATAGTTTTTCAAGTGGTAATGTAGACAATAAGATAAACAATCTTTTTAAAACCATAAGTAAAAATTGTGATTTTAACTAAAATTATATGTTGAAAAATAACTAAAGATGTAAGCTTTAACCAGATTCATGTAAGGTATTACTCATCTCAACCTTTTGCATTAGAAACCAATTAATTTCAAAATTGTACATGCTATAAATATGTTCACTTCAGTAAACCCTTACAGTTTATATAATAATTTCAGTTGATAGGAATTTTTATACATGCTGCAAAAGAAACCAGTCCTAATACCATTGGACATAAGTCATGTTCTTACCACTCTGTCACAGCATGATCCATTTAATGGAACAACTTTTCTTTCAGTTGATCTGCAGTGTGTGACAGAAATAGGTGAATAACCTTTTTGCCAAAGGGCGTTTGTCCTCTACTTTGTCATACTTTTGCTGTAAACAGGTGCGTTTAATCTATTCCTAGGTAGTTTAATTCCCATAAACCAAGATGGAAAATCGCAGATCTATAAGTAAAATGTAACTAATATACTTATAAAGCGTTTGGTATAATCTTCTTAAATGTTCATTCTAACCATTATGTTGAATAATATATCTTCGTTTTGCAATACTCCAATATACATCAAGTTACAGATATAACATTAAATATTTGGTGAGTATTCTGTTGCAGTAGTTGTAAATTATAAGGAAATAAATTTAGAGACTCACTGTATCTGTTCCTGAACAGATGTTAAGAGAATTTAAAGATTTTAGGATTTGATTATCCATCACTAAGCATAAGCATATACATAACTGTACAATTACAGCTATTTACATTAGATATAGTTATGTTTGTAGTGCCATATTTACACTAATTGAATATTAATATGTTGCCATTTTGTAAGGAGTTTTTGAGATTTTAAATAAAATTCTGATTTACATTTGCAATGTCAAATCAGATACCAATTTCCAATTTCTACAATTTATTTAAGCTTGCATTTATGTGTATGTTTTCATTATAAATTATTTTGTATTTGTTTAGTATTTCGTACTAAGTATTAATTTTGTCATTTTAATCGATGTAGTTTTAATTTTTACTTTACTGAATTAGAAATCATTAATGTTAATTTTTACACAAAACTAATTATGTTTTTATAAATTATATATACTATGTAAAATAGATATATATGTTATCATTAATCTTAAGAATCATTTGTTTGCATACTATGAGATTACTCATGAACTTTTATACTCTGAGAATAAAGATTGATTCTAAAAAAGATGTTATTTTTAATAATGTATATAACACCAGGATTGAATGAAATTATTGTGCTGTTCCTGCCACCCACATCATTACAGTATCAACTAGTACCACAGCTACTAATATTATAATGCTCGTATCATATAATTAGTGTCATAATAACATCAGGCTTATATTCCAGTTGTATACTGACACCATTGACATCTGATTTTTATGTGTATTAATTTTATGATTTGACTTATGACTGAGTATAAATTATGATATCACCTTCATGAACAGTCTGTATAATATAAGGTTCCAAGAGGTTACAATCTGTTCTTTAGGAGGCTTCTGCTAAACTTTGCAGGCATATTTGTCTGAAAAATTAACAAAATAATTCATGGTATGGAAATACTTTCATTTTTATTTACGGCCAATCAAAGGTAAAACAATGTGGTAGTGCACTTAAGTGAACACAATACAATTAAATTGATAATTTTTAGATTGAATTGATTGGTTTCAGTCTCATGCATTGAATAGGTTTTTAGAAAATCCATGAACTGACATAAAAATTACATTTGTGTGAAGAAAATAAACAATTTCAGAATAATACAAAAAAGTTTGCTACAAATCTTATAAAAAAACAAGAACAAGTGCTCTTTGTTTCTGAACAAATGTGACTAAAAAGCCAGCATAAATTCACAAGAGTAACATATATATCTGTGTGTGTGTGTGTGTGTGTGTGTGTGTGTGTGTGTGTATGTGTGTGTGTGTGTGTGTGTGTGTGTGTGTGTATGTGTGTGTGTGTGTGTGTGTGTGTGTGTGTGTGTGTGTGTGTGTGTGTGTGTGTGTGTGTGTGTGTGTGTGTGTGTGTGTGTGTGTGTGTGTGTGTGTGTGTGTGTGTGTGTGTGTGTGTGTGTGTGTGTGTGTGTGTGTGTGTGTGTGTGTGTGTGTGTGTGTGTGTGTGTGTGTGTGTGTGTGTGTGTGTGTGAGCCCATATTCAAGCTCTTATCTTATATCCATGCCTAGACTATATTTTGTATAAACAGAACGATTCAGATATGATACAACAGTGAATGCTCAGCTATGTCAGTTTGTAATGTCTGTAAAGACTCTTGGTTGTACAAGTAAAAGATGCATTCTTATAAATTGAACATCAGTAAGATGCAGATTAGGATAATAATAGTTGATAAAAAAGTATTTTTCCTGAAATGCAATCAAAGTGTTAAATTTTATTCAAAACCAAACAGGTTATAGTAAATTTCAAAAATGTAAAGGCTAAGTATAATGAATTACATTTCTACACACATAACTATTCACTTCAAAATGTATTAATAGAATTTTGTGCATTCATATTTATATAGTCATTATGTTTACTTAATTAAATTCTGTTTTCAAAAAAATTCAGTGATGTTTGAAGTAATAAAACTGTATGGGACCACTATGTGTAAAGTAGCAGACAGTTTACTAAATTTATTGTGTAAGAAATTAATATTAATTATTGTTCAGTGAGTGAAACTATCTAGTAAGGTGATTCACAGATTTTCTGTACACTGTATGGTGATGGATGGATGGATGATGCGCGGGCGTCTTGCGCCCTAATTTGTGTGCGTTGTCCAGGCCTAGGCCTGATGAACGCCAGGTGCCAACAGGTCAGCGCGGTCGTTTGCGCTATACAAGGGAGTTATGGTGCAGTCCGTGGGTCCATGATAAATTACATGGCCACCACGGAGGCAAGTTTGAGCTTTTGCTTCAGCCAATTGTCCCGCCGAGGTGCGACACCATGGTCCCCTCAGGCTAGCCTTTGGGAACGTAGTGACGCACTGGCGAGGACAAGAGGCTCGAGCGCCCTAGGGCGTCGGCCGAAACGGTAAGGAATGTCTCCGAGACAGCCAGCTTCTGCAAGGAAGGCACTTGCACAACCTCTCGGGAGCCCGTGTCTCAGGTCATTACCCTGCCAAATCAGCAAAGCAGGTGCTGACGGGGAACTGTATGGTGCCAAGCAGTCTGCCTTTCACATTTCCTTTGTTACCATAAAACTAGCATTTTTTTTTTTTTAATTATTTATATAGTGCCATGAACAGATACCATTTATGTAGAATTTAAATAATAGTGAGTATTTAAGTATTTAAATAATAATTAAATAATTAGTGATGGATCGAATCCTAATTTCTTCACTAAGTGTGAAATACTTAATGCAGATTTTCTTCTTATAGACAGATGAAGTCGTTATAGGAATAACAGTGTTTATCTTCAGTTTGTTTACTACAATAAAAAAGCAGAAGTAAACAAAAATCTTATATAGACAGAAAACTTAATCAAGCTTATGTACGATACTCAAAGATATTATTACGCCAAAATATATTTTTATAAAGCTCAAGAACACTCAAAGAATGTATGAATGAATGAATGAAATATTATCAACACTTAACAAGTGGATCTGCTACTATCTTAAGCATAGTTTTTCAAGTGGTAATGTAGACAATAAGATAAACAATCTTTTTAAAACCATAAGTAAAAATTGTGATTTTAACTAAAATTATATGTTGAAAAATAACTAAAGATGTAAGCTTTAACCAGATTCATGTAAGGTATTACTCATCTCAACCTTTTGCATTAGAAACCAATTAATTTCAAAATTGTACATGCTATAAATATGTTCACTTCAGTAAACCCTTACAGTTTATATAATAATTTCAGTTGATAGGAATTTTTATACATGCTGCAAAAGAAACCAGTCCTAATACCATTGGACATAAGTCATGTTCTTACCACTCTGTCACAGCATGATCCATTTAATGGAACAACTTTTCTTTCAGTTGATCTGCAGTGTGTGACAGAAATAGGTGAATAACCTTTTTGCCAAAGGGCGTTTGTCCTCTACTTTGTCATACTTTTGCTGTAAACAGGTGCGTTTAATCTATTCCTAGGTAGTTTAATTCCCATAAACCAAGATGGAAAATCGCAGATCTATAAGTAAAATGTAACTAATATACTTATAAAGCGTTTGGTATAATCTTCTTAAATGTTCATTCTAACCATTATGTTGAATAATATATCTTCGTTTTGCAATACTCCAATATACATCAAGTTACAGATATAACATTAAATATTTGGTGAGTATTCTGTTGCAGTAGTTGTAAATTATAAGGAAATAAATTTAGAGACTCACTGTATCTGTTCCTGAACAGATGTTAAGAGAATTTAAAGATTTTAGGATTTGATTATCCATCACTAAGCATAAGCATATACATAACTGTACAATTACAGCTATTTACATTAGATATAGTTATGTTTATAGTGCCATATTTACACTAATTGAATATTAATATGTTGCCATGTTGTAAGGAGTTTTTGAGATTTTAAATAAAATTCTGATTTACATTTGCAATGTCAAATCAGATACCAATTTCCAATTTCTACAATTTATTTAAGCTTGCATTTATGTGTATGTTTTCATTATAAATTATTTTGTATTTGTTTAGTATTTCGTACTAAGTATTAATTTTGTCATTTTAATCGATGTAGTTTTAATTTTTACTTTACTGAATTAGAAATCATTAATGTTAATTTTTACACAAAACTAATTATGTTTTTATAAATTATATATACTATGTAAAATAGATATATATGTTATCATTAATCTTAAGAATCATTTGTTTGCATACTATGAGATTACTCATGAACTTTTATACTCTGAGAATAAAGATTGATTCTAAAAAAGATGTTATTTTTAATAATGTATATAACACCAGGATTGAATGAAATTATTGTGCTGTTCCTGCCACCCACATCATTACAGTATCAACTAGTACCACAGCTACTAATATTATAATGCTCGTATCATATAATTAGTGTCATAATAACATCAGGCTTATATTCCAGTTGTATACTGACACCATTGACATCTGATTTTTATGTGTATTAATTTTATGATTTGACTTATGACTGAGTATAAATTATGATATCACCTTCATGAACAGTCTGTATAATATAAGGTTCCAAGAGGTTACAATCTGTTCTTTAGGAGGCTTCTGCTAAACTTTGCAGGCATATTTGTCTGAAAAATTAACAAAATAATTCATGGTATGGAAATACTTTCATTTTTATTTACGGCCAATCAAAGGTAAAACAATGTGGTAGTGCACTTAAGTGAACACAATACAATTAAATTGATAATTTTTAGATTGAATTGATTGGTTTCAGTCTCATGCATTGAATAGGTTTTTAGAAAATCCATGAACTGACATAAAAATTACATTTGTGTGAAGAAAATAAACAATTTCAGAATAATACAAAAAAGTTTGCTACAAATCTTATAAAAAAACAAGAACAAGTGCTCTTTGTTTCTGAACAAATGTGACTAAAAAGCCAGCATAAATTCACAAGAGTAACATATATATATCTGTGTGTGTGTGTGTGTGTGTGTGTGTGTGTGTGTGTGTGTGTGTGTGTGTGTGTGTGTGTGTGTGTGTGTGTGTGTGTGTGTGTGTGTGTGTGTGTGTGTGTGTGTGTGTGTGTGTGTGTGTGTGTGTGTGTGTGTGTGTGTGTGTGTGTGTGTGTGTGTGTGTGTGTGTGTGTGTGTGTGTGAGCCCATATTCAAGCTCTTATCTTATATCCATGCCTAGACTATATTTTGTATAAACAGAACGATTCAGATATGATACAACAGTGAATGCTCAGCTATGTCAGTTTGTAATGTCTGTAAAGACTCTTGGTTGTACAAGTAAAAGATGCATTCTTATAAATTGAACATCAGTAAGATGCAGATTAGGATAATAATAGTTGATAAAAAAGTATTTTTCCTGAAATGCAATCAAAGTGTTAAATTTTATTCAAAACCAAACAGGTTATAGTAAATTTCAAAAATGTAAAGGCTAAGTATAATGAATTACATTTCTACACACATAACTATTCACTTCAAAATGTATTAATAGAATTTTGTGCATTCATATTTATATAGTCATTATGTTTACTTAATTAAATTCTGTTTTCAAAAAAATTCAGTGATGTTTGAAGTAATAAAACTGTATGGGACCACTATGTGTAAAGTAGCAGACAGTTTACTAAATTTATTGTGTAAGAAATTAATATTAATTATTGTTCAGTGAGTGAAACTATCTAGTAAGGTGATTCACAGATTTTCTGTACACTGTATGGTGATGGATGGATGGATGATGCGCGGGCGTCTTGCGCCCTAATTTGTGTGCGTTGTCCAGGCCTAGGCCTGATGAACGCCAGGTGCCAACAGGTCAGCGCGGTCGTTTGCGCTATACAAGGGAGTTATGGTGCAGTCCGTGGGTCCATGATAAATTACATGGCCACCACGGAGGCAAGTTTGAGCTTTTGCTTCAGCCAATTGTCCCGCCGAGGTGCGACACCATGGTCCCCTCAGGCTAGCCTTTGGGAACGTAGTGACGCACTGGCGAGGACAAGAGGCTCGAGCGCCCTAGGGCGTCGGCCGAAACGGTAAGGAATGTCTCCGAGACAGCCAGCTTCTGCAAGGAAGGCACTTGCACAACCTCTCGGGAGCCCGTGTCTCAGGTCATTACCCTGCCAAATCAGCAAAGCAGGTGCTGACGGGGAACTGTATGGTGCCAAGCAGTCTGCCTTTCACATTTCCTTTGTTACCATAAAACTAGCATTTTTTTTTTTTTAATTATTTATATAGTGCCATGAACAGATACCATTTATGTAGAATTTAAATAATAGTGAGTATTTAAGTATTTAAATAATAATTAAATAATTAGTGATGGATCGAATCCTAATTTCTTCACTAAGTGTGAAATACTTAATGCAGATTTTCTTCTTATAGACAGATGAAGTCGTTATAGGAATAACAGTGTTTATCTTCAGTTTGTTTACTACAATAAAAAAGCAGAAGTAAACAAAAATCTTATATAGACAGAAAACTTAATCAAGCTTATGTACGATACTCAAAGATATTATTACGCCAAAATATATTTTTATAAAGCTCAAGAACACTCAAAGAATGTATGAATGAATGAATGAAATATTATCAACACTTAACAAGTGGATCTGCTACTATCTTAAGCATAGTTTTTCAAGTGGTAATGTAGACAATAAGATAAACAATCTTTTTAAAACCATAAGTAAAAATTGTGATTTTAACTAAAATTATATGTTGAAAAATAACTAAAGATGTAAGCTTTAACCAGATTCATGTAAGGTATTACTCATCTCAACCTTTTGCATTAGAAACCAATTAATTTCAAAATTGTACATGCTATAAATATGTTCACTTCAGTAAACCCTTACAGTTTATATAATAATTTCAGTTGATAGGAATTTTTATACATGCTGCAAAAGAAACCAGTCCTAATACCATTGGACATAAGTCATGTTCTTACCACTCTGTCACAGCATGATCCATTTAATGGAACAACTTTTCTTTCAGTTGATCTGCAGTGTGTGACAGAAATAGGTGAATAACCTTTTTGCCAAAGGGCGTTTGTCCTCTACTTTGTCATACTTTTGCTGTAAACAGGTGCGTTTAATCTATTCCTAGGTAGTTTAATTCCCATAAACCAAGATGGAAAATCGCAGATCTATAAGTAAAATGTAACTAATATACTTATAAAGCGTTTGGTATAATCTTCTTAAATGTTCATTCTAACCATTATGTTGAATAATATATCTTCGTTTTGCAATACTCCAATATACATCAAGTTACAGATATAACATTAAATATTTGGTGAGTATTCTGTTGCAGTAGTTGTAAATTATAAGGAAATAAATTTAGAGACTCACTGTATCTGTTCCTGAACAGATGTTAAGAGAATTTAAAGATTTTAGGATTTGATTATCCATCACTAAGCATAAGCATATACATAACTGTACAATTACAGCTATTTACATTAGATATAGTTATGTTTATAGTGCCATATTTACACTAATTGAATATTAATATGTTGCCATGTTGTAAGGAGTTTTTGAGATTTTAAATAAAATTCTGATTTACATTTGCAATGTCAAATCAGATACCAATTTCCAATTTCTACAATTTATTTAAGCTTGCATTTATGTGTATGTTTTCATTATAAATTATTTTGTATTTGTTTAGTATTTCGTACTAAGTATTAATTTTGTCATTTTAATCGATGTAGTTTTAATTTTTACTTTACTGAATTAGAAATCATTAATGTTAATTTTTACACAAAACTAATTATGTTTTTATAAATTATATATACTATGTAAAATAGATATATATGTTATCATTAATCTTAAGAATCATTTGTTTGCATACTATGAGATTACTCATGAACTTTTATACTCTGAGAATAAAGATTGATTCTAAAAAAGATGTTATTTTTAATAATGTATATAACACCAGGATTGAATGAAATTATTGTGCTGTTCCTGCCACCCACATCATTACAGTATCAACTAGTACCACAGCTACTAATATTATAATGCTCGTATCATATAATTAGTGTCATAATAACATCAGGCTTATATTCCAGTTGTATACTGACACCATTGACATCTGATTTTTATGTGTATTAATTTTATGATTTGACTTATGACTGAGTATAAATTATGATATCACCTTCATGAACAGTCTGTATAATATAAGGTTCCAAGAGGTTACAATCTGTTCTTTAGGAGGCTTCTGCTAAACTTTGCAGGCATATTTGTCTGAAAAATTAACAAAATAATTCATGGTATGGAAATACTTTCATTTTTATTTACGGCCAATCAAAGGTAAAACAATGTGGTAGTGCACTTAAGTGAACACAATACAATTAAATTGATAATTTTTAGATTGAATTGATTGGTTTCAGTCTCATGCATTGAATAGGTTTTTAGAAAATCCATGAACTGACATAAAAATTACATTTGTGTGAAGAAAATAAACAATTTCAGAATAATACAAAAAAGTTTGCTACAAATCTTATAAAAAAACAAGAACAAGTGCTCTTTGTTTCTGAACAAATGTGACTAAAAAGCCAGCATAAATTCACAAGAGTAACATATATATATCTGTGTGTGTGTGTGTGTGTGTGTGTGTGTGTGTGTGTGTGTGTGTGTGTGTGTGTGTGTGTGTGTGTGTGTGTGTGTGTGTGTGTGTGTGTGTGTGTGTGTGTGTGTGTGTGTGTGTGTGTGTGTGTGTGTGTGTGTGTGTGTGAGCCCATATTCAAGCTCTTATCTTATATCCATGCCTAGACTATATTTTGTATAAACAGAACGATTCAGATATGATACAACAGTGAATGCTCAGCTATGTCAGTTTGTAATGTCTGTAAAGACTCTTGGTTGTACAAGTAAAAGATGCATTCTTATAAATTGAACATCAGTAAGATGCAGATTAGGATAATAATAGTTGATAAAAAAGTATTTTTCCTGAAATGCAATCAAAGTGTTAAATTTTATTCAAAACCAAACAGGTTATAGTAAATTTCAAAAATGTAAAGGCTAAGTATAATGAATTACATTTCTACACACATAACTATTCACTTCAAAATGTATTAATAGAATTTTGTGCATTCATATTTATATAGTCATTATGTTTACTTAATTAAATTCTGTTTTCAAAAAAATTCAGTGATGTTTGAAGTAATAAAACTGTATGGGACCACTATGTGTAAAGTAGCAGACAGTTTACTAAATTTATTGTGTAAGAAATTAATATTAATTATTGTTCAGTGAGTGAAACTATCTAGTAAGGTGATTCACAGATTTTCTGTACACTGTATGGTGATGGATGGATGGATGATGCGCGGGCGTCTTGCGCCCTAATTTGTGTGCGTTGTCCAGGCCTAGGCCTGATGAACGCCAGGTGCCAACAGGTCAGCGCGGTCGTTTGCGCTATACAAGGGAGTTATGGTGCAGTCCGTGGGTCCATGATAAATTACATGGCCACCACGGAGGCAAGTTTGAGCTTTTGCTTCAGCCAATTGTCCCGCCGAGGTGCGACACCATGGTCCCCTCAGGCTAGCCTTTGGGAACGTAGTGACGCACTGGCGAGGACAAGAGGCTCGAGCGCCCTAGGGCGTCGGCCGAAACGGTAAGGAATGTCTCCGAGACAGCCAGCTTCTGCAAGGAAGGCACTTGCACAACCTCTCGGGAGCCCGTGTCTCAGGTCATTACCCTGCCAAATCAGCAAAGCAGGTGCTGACGGGGAACTGTATGGTGCCAAGCAGTCTGCCTTTCACATTTCCTTTGTTACCATAAAACTAGCATTTTTTTTTTTTTAATTATTTATATAGTGCCATGAACAGATACCATTTATGTAGAATTTAAATAATAGTGAGTATTTAAGTATTTAAATAATAATTAAATAATTAGTGATGGATCGAATCCTAATTTCTTCACTAAGTGTGAAATACTTAATGCAGATTTTCTTCTTATAGACAGATGAAGTCGTTATAGGAATAACAGTGTTTATCTTCAGTTTGTTTACTACAATAAAAAAGCAGAAGTAAACAAAAATCTTATATAGACAGAAAACTTAATCAAGCTTATGTACGATACTCAAAGATATTATTACGCCAAAATATATTTTTATAAAGCTCAAGAACACTCAAAGAATGTATGAATGAATGAATGAAATATTATCAACACTTAACAAGTGGATCTGCTACTATCTTAAGCATAGTTTTTCAAGTGGTAATGTAGACAATAAGATAAACAATCTTTTTAAAACCATAAGTAAAAATTGTGATTTTAACTAAAATTATATGTTGAAAAATAACTAAAGATGTAAGCTTTAACCAGATTCATGTAAGGTATTACTCATCTCAACCTTTTGCATTAGAAACCAATTAATTTCAAAATTGTACATGCTATAAATATGTTCACTTCAGTAAACCCTTACAGTTTATATAATAATTTCAGTTGATAGGAATTTTTATACATGCTGCAAAAGAAACCAGTCCTAATACCATTGGACATAAGTCATGTTCTTACCACTCTGTCACAGCATGATCCATTTAATGGAACAACTTTTCTTTCAGTTGATCTGCAGTGTGTGACAGAAATAGGTGAATAACCTTTTTGCCAAAGGGCGTTTGTCCTCTACTTTGTCATACTTTTGCTGTAAACAGGTGCGTTTAATCTATTCCTAGGTAGTTTAATTCCCATAAACCAAGATGGAAAATCGCAGATCTATAAGTAAAATGTAACTAATATACTTATAAAGCGTTTGGTATAATCTTCTTAAATGTTCATTCTAACCATTATGTTGAATAATATATCTTCGTTTTGCAATACTCCAATATACATCAAGTTACAGATATAACATTAAATATTTGGTGAGTATTCTGTTGCAGTAGTTGTAAATTATAAGGAAATAAATTTAGAGACTCACTGTATCTGTTCCTGAACAGATGTTAAGAGAATTTAAAGATTTTAGGATTTGATTATCCATCACTAAGCATAAGCATATACATAACTGTACAATTACAGCTATTTACATTAGATATAGTTATGTTTATAGTGCCATATTTACACTAATTGAATATTAATATGTTGCCATGTTGTAAGGAGTTTTTGAGATTTTAAATAAAATTCTGATTTACATTTGCAATGTCAAATCAGATACCAATTTCCAATTTCTACAATTTATTTAAGCTTGCATTTATGTGTATGTTTTCATTATAAATTATTTTGTATTTGTTTAGTATTTCGTACTAAGTATTAATTTTGTCATTTTAATCGATGTAGTTTTAATTTTTACTTTACTGAATTAGAAATCATTAATGTTAATTTTTACACAAAACTAATTATGTTTTTATAAATTATATATACTATGTAAAATAGATATATATGTTATCATTAATCTTAAGAATCATTTGTTTGCATACTATGAGATTACTCATGAACTTTTATACTCTGAGAATAAAGATTGATTCTAAAAAAGATGTTATTTTTAATAATGTATATAACACCAGGATTGAATGAAATTATTGTGCTGTTCCTGCCACCCACATCATTACAGTATCAACTAGTACCACAGCTACTAATATTATAATGCTCGTATCATATAATTAGTGTCATAATAACATCAGGCTTATATTCCAGTTGTATACTGACACCATTGACATCTGATTTTTATGTGTATTAATTTTATGATTTGACTTATGACTGAGTATAAATTATGATATCACCTTCATGAACAGTCTGTATAATATAAGGTTCCAAGAGGTTACAATCTGTTCTTTAGGAGGCTTCTGCTAAACTTTGCAGGCATATTTGTCTGAAAAATTAACAAAATAATTCATGGTATGGAAATACTTTCATTTTTATTTACGGCCAATCAAAGGTAAAACAATGTGGTAGTGCACTTAAGTGAACACAATACAATTAAATTGATAATTTTTAGATTGAATTGATTGGTTTCAGTCTCATGCATTGAATAGGTTTTTAGAAAATCCATGAACTGACATAAAAATTACATTTGTGTGAAGAAAATAAACAATTTCAGAATAATACAAAAAAGTTTGCTACAAATCTTATAAAAAAACAAGAACAAGTGCTCTTTGTTTCTGAACAAATGTGACTAAAAAGCCAGCATAAATTCACAAGAGTAACATATATATATCTGTGTGTGTGTGTGTGTGTGTGTGTGTGTGTGTGTGTGTGTGTGTGTGTGTGTGTGTGTGTGTGTGTGTGTGTGTGTGTGTGTGTGTGTGTGTGTGTGTGTGTGTGTGTGTGTGTGTGTGTGTGTGTGTGTGTGTGTGAGCCCATATTCAAGCTCTTATCTTATATCCATGCCTAGACTATATTTTGTATAAACAGAACGATTCAGATATGATACAACAGTGAATGCTCAGCTATGTCAGTTTGTAATGTCTGTAAAGACTCTTGGTTGTACAAGTAAAAGATGCATTCTTATAAATTGAACATCAGTAAGATGCAGATTAGGATAATAATAGTTGATAAAAAAGTATTTTTCCTGAAATGCAATCAAAGTGTTAAATTTTATTCAAAACCAAACAGGTTATAGTAAATTTCAAAAATGTAAAGGCTAAGTATAATGAATTACATTTCTACACACATAACTATTCACTTCAAAATGTATTAATAGAATTTTGTGCATTCATATTTATATAGTCATTATGTTTACTTAATTAAATTCTGTTTTCAAAAAAATTCAGTGATGTTTGAAGTAATAAAACTGTATGGGACCACTATGTGTAAAGTAGCAGACAGTTTACTAAATTTATTGTGTAAGAAATTAATATTAATTATTGTTCAGTGAGTGAAACTATCTAGTAAGGTGATTCACAGATTTTCTGTACACTGTATGGTGATGGATGGATGGATGATGCGCGGGCGTCTTGCGCCCTAATTTGTGTGCGTTGTCCAGGCCTAGGCCTGATGAACGCCAGGTGCCAACAGGTCAGCGCGGTCGTTTGCGCTATACAAGGGAGTTATGGTGCAGTCCGTGGGTCCATGATAAATTACATGGCCACCACGGAGGCAAGTTTGAGCTTTTGCTTCAGCCAATTGTCCCGCCGAGGTGCGACACCATGGTCCCCTCAGGCTAGCCTTTGGGAACGTAGTGACGCACTGGCGAGGACAAGAGGCTCGAGCGCCCTAGGGCGTCGGCCGAAACGGTAAGGAATGACTCCGAGACAGCCAGCTTCTGCAAGGAAGGCACTTGCACAACCTCTCGGGAGCCCGTGTCTCAGGTCATTACCCTGCCAAATCAGCAAAGCAGGTGCTGACGGGGAACTGTATGGTGCCAAGCAGTCTGCCTTTCACATTTCCTTTGTTACCATAAAACTAGCATTTTTTTTTTTTTTAATTATTTATATAGTGCCATGAACAGATACCATTTATGTAGAATTTAAATAATAGTGAGTATTTAAGTATTTAAATAATAATTAAATAATTAGTGATGGATCGAATCCTAATTTCTTCACTAAGTGTGAAATACTTAATGCAGATTTTCTTCTTATAGACAGATGAAGTCGTTATAGGAATAACAGTGTTTATCTTCAGTTTGTTTACTACAATAAAAAAGCAGAAGTAAACAAAAATCTTATATAGACAGAAAACTTAATCAAGCTTATGTACGATACTCAAAGATATTATTACGCCAAAATATATTTTTATAAAGCTCAAGAACACTCAAAGAATGTATGAATGAATGAATGAAATATTATCAACACTTAACAAGTGGATCTGCTACTATCTTAAGCATAGTTTTTCAAGTGGTAATGTAGACAATAAGATAAACAATCTTTTTAAAACCATAAGTAAAAATTGTGATTTTAACTAAAATTATATGTTGAAAAATAACTAAAGATGTAAGCTTTAACCAGATTCATGTAAGGTATTACTCATCTCAACCTTTTGCATTAGAAACCAATTAATTTCAAAATTGTACATGCTATAAATATGTTCACTTCAGTAAACCCTTACAGTTTATATAATAATTTCAGTTGATAGGAATTTTTATACATGCTGCAAAAGAAACCAGTCCTAATACCATTGGACATAAGTCATGTTCTTACCACTCTGTCACAGCATGATCCATTTAATGGAACAACTTTTCTTTCAGTTGATCTGCAGTGTGTGACAGAAATAGGTGAATAACCTTTTTGCCAAAGGGCGTTTGTCCTCTACTTTGTCATACTTTTGCTGTAAACAGGTGCGTTTAATCTATTCCTAGGTAGTTTAATTCCCATAAACCAAGATGGAAAATCGCAGATCTATAAGTAAAATGTAACTAATATACTTATAAAGCGTTTGGTATAATCTTCTTAAATGTTCATTCCAACCATTATGTTGAATAATATATCTTCGTTTTGCAATACTCCAATATACATCAAGTTACAGATATAACATTAAATATTTGGTGAGTATTCTGTTGCAGTAGTTGTAAATTATAAGGAAATAAATTTAGAGACTCACTGTATCTGTTCCTGAACAGATGTTAAGAGAATTTAAAGATTTTAGGATTTGATTATCCATCACTAAGCATAAGCATATACATAACTGTACAATTACAGCTATTTACATTAGATATAGTTATGTTTATAGTGCCATATTTACACTAATTGAATATTAATATGTTGCCATGTTGTAAGGAGTTTTTGAGATTTTAAATAAAATTCTGATTTACATTTGCAATGTCAAATCAGATACCAATTTCCAATTTCTACAATTTATTTAAGCTTGCATTTATGTGTATGTTTTCATTATAAATTATTTTGTATTTGTTTAGTATTTCGTACTAAGTATTAATTTTGTCATTTTAATCGATGTAGTTTTAATTTTTACTTTACTGAATTAGAAATCATTAATGTTAATTTTTACACAAAACTAATTATGTTTTTATAAATTATATATACTATGTAAAATAGATATATATGTTATCATTAATCTTAAGAATCATTTGTTTGCATACTATGAGATTACTCATGAACTTTTATACTCTGAGAATAAAGATTGGTTCTAAAAAAGATGTTATTTTTAATAATGTATATAACACCAGGATTGAATGAAATTATTGTGCTGTTCCTGCCACCCACATCATTACAGTATCAACTAGTACCACAGCTACTAATATTATAATGCTCGTATCATATAATTAGTGTCATAATAACATCAGGCTTATATTCCAGTTGTATACTGACACCATTGACATCTGATTTTTATGTGTATTAATTTTATGATTTGACTTATGACTGAGTATAAATTATGATATCACCTTCATGAACAGTCTGTATAATATAAGGTTCCAAGAGGTTACAATCTGTTCTTTAGGAGGCTTCTGCTAAACTTTGCAGGCATATTTGTCTGAAAAATTAACAAAATAATTCATGGTATGGAAATACTTTCATTTTTATTTACGGCCAATCAAAGGTAAAACAATGTGGTAGTGCACTTAAGTGAACACAATACAATTAAATTGATAATTTTTAGATTGAATTGATTGGTTTCAGTCTCTTGCATTGAATAGGTTTTTAGAAAATCCATGAACTGACATAAAAATTACATTTGTGTGAAGAAAATAAACAATTTCAGAATAATACAAAAAAGTTTGCTACAAATCTTATAAAAAAACAAGAACAAGTGCTCTTTGTTTCTGAACAAATGTGACTAAAAAGCCAGCATAAATTCACAAGAGTAACATATATATATCTGTGTGTGTGTGTGTGTGTGTGTGTGTGTGTGTGTATGTGTGTGTGTGTGTGTGTGTGTGTGTGTGTGTGTGTGTGTGTGTGTGTGTGTGTGTGTGTGTGTGTTATGGTATAGGTTACTATTTTAATTAATTTATTAAATTATAAAACTCAAAAACAGATAGCATAGTCAGAGTCTTGGGTATAACACCATCCAAGAAGCATACAAATATACAAAAAAAGGAATTTCAGTGGTAGATGATTGTTATACGTTCAATATGAAATACTAGTGATTTATTGGAGATAAAACTGAGAGCTTGCATGTGTGTGTGTGTTGTGTGTGCGTGTTTGTTTGTCCTTATCAAATACCAGCCAATTTATCACACATCAAACCCCTTGGTTTATAAAATATTTATATTAAGGCACACCCTGGTGAAATTTTAAGATAGGCTACAGCATTTGTAGATATTCGGAATGTAAATATTAATACCGGTAGCATAGTTCTATAAATGGCTAAAATAATAAATACAATTGTGAGATTATATTTACCTGATGCTGTTAGGATACTGATCCAGAGTCAACCTTCTCTCAAACTTAGGCCTTTATTATACTATGCAACTGACTCCAAAAAAATTGTGGGGCATTGGTTTAAATGTAGCGTATTACACTTACTGCAACTAGTTGCAAGCCTTGCAACTGTTTGTACAACTTTTAGTTTCACGCACTCGTTGTGGATCATTGATTCAAATGTAGCCTATTACACTATGCAACCAACTGCATGCAATTTGCCTGCGTCCACATTCTGTAGACAACAAAATTTTATTACATGGGACCAACACAACATATACAATTTTTTACAAAACTCTCAACATCTCAAAAACAAAAAGATGGATTTTATTGAAACAAAAACCAAAATGAAATTTGTAATTTTTTCTAACTTTCACTCACTGACACCAATATAGATGTCTCTTGTAGAACGAAAGTTTATCGCATGCCAAAAATTTCACTACATGCAAATTAACAAAATTTCATGACATGGGACCATTTTAAATATCTGTTCTTGAAAATTATTAAAGTTATTGTTTCAAATTTATGTCTAAAACCATCCTCAAACTTCAAGGAACACAGTGGTGGATGAATTTTTTTTATTGGATCAGTAGTTTCTGATGTTAGCCCAGACAATGATACAAACAAATTTTACATCTTTATAATAATAGTATTGACAACATGCTTACTCTGCAACTGATTGCAGAGCAGTTGCAGCCTGTTTTTACTACCCAGCAATTAGTTTCACCATTTCATGTAGACTTGAAACCAGTTGCATGCAATCAGTTGTGTAGTGTAATAGAGGCCTCATAGTCAGTCACAGAAGAACAGAGACAGAAGAAGATTCAGTCAGTTTCTACTATTTCTTCTCTTTCCAAAGTTTGAAAGGGAGATCATTTGAAGATATAGAAGAGATAAAACAAAATGCGACAAGAGAACTTGAGGCTCTTACAGAAGATGGCTTTAAGACATGCGTTGAGCAGTTGTAAAAGCACAGGATGAAGTGTGTGGCTG
Organism: Magicicada septendecula; assembly: GCA_034769895.1. Classification (NCBI taxonomy): domain Eukaryota; kingdom Metazoa; phylum Arthropoda; class Insecta; order Hemiptera; family Cicadidae; genus Magicicada; species Magicicada septendecula. The sequence goes on along the minus strand of CM068367.1, from coordinate 1,030,124,542 downwards.
AAGAAGTGGGCTATTTTGAAGGAGACAAATTTACAAATCTGTAACTCCTGTATATTTTTGTAAATAAAATCAATCCTGATACTTTTTTATCACACCTTGTATATATACTCTGAAGAAGTGGCAGTATCATTGTATCATTGACTTCACAGTAAAGGTATGAAAACAAAATATACAGTAACAACAAGGCATAAAAATCTGAACGAAGATATTAATAGAATGAGCATTAATGGACAGTACTTTGAGGGAAAATACTTAGCCAGTTTAAATACTTAGGTTCAACTGTACCATCCTCGCAGCTTAGAGCTAGCAAAAGATAGGTGTAATTTCTACACAGCTCACATGTACTTACTGATTTAGAATGTAATTAGTGTATAACTACTATTTATTCTGGCACCTTAGTAAATATGTTATTAAGCTAAGTGCTCACAATACCAGTAATTCATACTGAATATACTTCAACGCTTCGTAACTTCCCGATTCACGTGGTAGATTATCTTTGATATGGATTTCGATAGTTTATAGCCAAGTTACAGTATATTTATCACAATGATTACTTTAATTTAGTATTCCGTACCCATTGATTGGTTTATCGACTGCTTTTTTTTCTTGCACAACGGTTCTCCAGCACGTTCTTTGAATTTACTTCTTTAGTTTTATAATATTACTAAATATTACTCTGACTTATTATATTTCTTCCATTGCAATAACGGTTTTAATACTATTAATGCACGATACGAATATTGTACTTGTACTACCTATCGCAAGTTGAGTTATAAATAAAAAAATCTTCGTCGACTTAATACGCGGTGACGAGTCTGATAGCTGTAATTTTCTCCGTAGACTCCCGACAAATTTTCAAACTACGTTTTTTGTACACACACAATCCTTACCCACACTCAATATTTACAAATCGCATTCCCATTGGTTTCAAGTACCGCGATATTTGATTTCCTCCAACCCAACTAGCTAATTTCACCCGCTAAAAAAATGACGCTTTCTTTCATTCGCCAAAAAACAGCGCGTGCCAAACTTATACAAACAAGTGGGGAGAGACACTACCTTATGCTTTCTCGCTCTAACCTCTCACTCTATTTCTAACGGACTGTATTGTCTGAACACTCAGCTTTCTCTCGCTTTCACTTAAACTTTATTGATTTTTTATTACAATACATTTTTATGATTCTTCACCCTGTACGTGACTTGTATGTTTTCTCCCCGTCAGACAGTCGCCTCGACAAGAGTGTGTTCTTTTGAAGAACACCGCTAGGTTTGCTGCTAACAGTACTTCAACTCAACGTTACTTGCATGTCTTAGTCTAATAAACAATTACTAATCATTATTCTATATAAAATCTGAGTAAAATTGAGTAGCATTCAATTTTAACGTTATAACTGTAGAGAAAGTTATGAAACTTATGTGGATGTGAAATCTAGAATTATAATGGAAAAAACATATATTACAATAATTTTATTTGCTCTACAAAAGATGATAAAAAAACTCATTCTTTACAAACTCAAAAATTAGGGACTACATTATAATGATACCCCTGTACGCAATGTATTAGCCAGTGTCAGATCTATCTATCAGATGATGACCTTGGAAGTGTCACTTCTCTTTTTAAAATATCTTCTACTAAAAATAATAATAAAATAAATAATGGCTGATCTGATTATTCACTAATGCAATGAAAAAGTAGAGAAGACAAATCAAAATATAAGTTTTACAAAAGTCCAGCTCAGTGAAAAGCTGCATTAAGGCCATGGATGGCATTACTCACTACTCTTGTTTCGTTTTAAAGACTTTTAGTTATTTATACAATAAGTATCTTTTTTTCACAAAATTAATGAGTATCATGATCTTTTAGTGTTGGAAATTAAATAATGTAATAACACGTATATAACATATAGTGTAACTGAAAGACTATAAAGGGTTGGGTCATTCAATGGCAGTGGAAGTGGTCACTTTGGGAGCTTCTCTGCTAAGACTGCACTAGTCAATTTAACTGATGTTTGAAATTGTTCACAACAAAAACAATTTTCTTACGGAAAATTATGTATTTGACATTTTCACTAACAAAAGTCAAAAGACTACAGCAAAGAGACCCAACTAAACTGTGGATAATAAGATCTTTACACAATATTATCATGTTTTAATCTTTAAATATTTAATGAATAAACTGGAAGTTACTTTATTTTTGCATAATCAAATACTGTTTGGAATGAACTCTTGTAGTAGAACATAAAGATAAACGAGATCATGTAGCGTTTCCCCTAATTTCAGTCTCATGCCTCACCACCACTGTTGACAGTGAACACATTGAGATGGAATTTGTGAGGACTTATGTCGAACAAGATGTACTCCTAGTATATAAGGCTTTGGAATGGGGACAAATCTTTAGATCAGTGCTGGAACAAAATGTGCAGTCACTTGACATCTGTATGATGTCATTCCCAGTTATTTATGCATACCAGTACATTTAACTTGAAAATATGAGTCACACCATGCATGATGGGAACCAGCGAGCACAGGGATGAGGATCTGGTTTCAGTGCCATTGGCAGCTACAAAATTTCTGATTACATACACACAAAAAATTGAATACCAGTACAGGGAGCAGTCTTTCTGCTCACTTTCTCTGCAGAACAATCTGTGTGAATTGGTGAGCAAAGACATCCCACTAATACCAACATTAAAAAGATTAAATATCACTATTACTTTAACGACTCGGAACACTAGGTTTTTTTATAAGTAAAAGCAAAAAGTTTTACCTTACAGCCTTAACCGGTTTTCACCTTTTTTGCAAAGGTTAAGGCTGTAAGGTAAAACTTTTTGCTTTTACTTATAAAAAAACCTAGTGTTCCGAGTCGTTAAAGTAATAGTGATATTTAGTTAAGTTACGGACACGTTATGGACAACGAATCCAAGAAATTAAAAAGATTTTTGTTCAATGTTCACCACAGATCTACCAGAGAGTAACTATCTACCATAACTGTTATCGTAGTGACTTACATAAACATACTTTCACTTGTTACAAGCAAAGAGAGATGAAGTACTGTTTCAATATCATTTATTCACTAATTGATCATCTATTGGCCTCTACATGCATACTCTTGCCAATCACAAAGGACTAAGGTGGCAGGCAGACATTATACGTGGCCTGAAAGAACTGAAAGCAATGCTAGAACAAAAATAGGAAGTCCAGTCTATGCATTCAAAGGGAAAGGATGTACAGACTCGATTAATAATGCCGCAGAGTAGTTACATCAGATTAATTATATAATTAATTTGATATAATTAGGTAATTATATTAATTAATATAATTTCTATGGATTGGAAATTAAAATTAATTATTTCAGAGTGTGAGCTTTGTGTTTATTTTAGCTTTGCCTCAAATATTAGATCAGTTAGAAGTTAAATATACTGTTTTGTAGTGCTGTGCTCTTCTCATCTCTAGGCCTGCATCAGGCCAAAATATTAGCAAATGTATCAAAAAGGTATGTCTGGACAAGGCCAGTAGTATGACTCAGACTTAACAACATATTAAAAATACATTTCTTCCCAACATCAATATAATGCAATGCCACTACCACCTCAACACAATTCGAAACCTCATCAAACTAATAAGCATCAATTAGTTACCTTCCAACTGGACAATCAAGTTAATACACTATTTAATCAGTATAAGCCCTCACAGTCAGCAACCAACTGAGAAGTAGTAAATTCATTCATTAATCCAACAGAAATAAAGTTACTCTCACACAGCCAGTAGAAATGGAATCCATCTAAGATGTTGATGAAGGAAGCATTATCCTTGAAACCTCTCATGATTGGCAGTCACCTAAAAGACTAAAAACATCCCGTAATTATAATACAACCACCCATCTATAGGATTAACCTTGACCAACTGATTCCTTATCAGATGTTAAGCATCAGAAAATGACAGTATCAAAGCTGACGATGAGATCCCAAAAACACCTAAGGCCCCACCTGTGTTTATCTATGCCATTTCAGACTACAAAAAAAATGATAGACAGTCTATCACAAGTTACTCCAAAAGAAGCCCATATTGTACAACTCTGTCTCATCAGACAGTTAGGTAAACACCATTTCTATAGAAATCTACAGGAAATTGATTTGTTATTTCTACAACCAAAAGATTATACATCGCACCTATAAATTAAATGTGAGAGAATGCATAAATTATCCCATCATTCTATACCCACAGAAGCATGGGTGGCACCACGGGGCAAGGGGCCTCCAAAATTTTCTTGGAAATCGGATAAAAGGCTCATATTATACGGGATCATGCATCTGTGCATCAGGCACATAATATTATGTATCAGGATATTGTAGCATTTTAACGGGGTTTACTATAGTCATACAAATTTATTACACATTTCAAAAATAGTACTAAAGAAATTTGTACAAAAAATGAGAAATGTTAAATAAGTAGAGTTAATTATTCAGATTTTTAGTACAATTTTTTAAACAGTAATTAAAAAAAAATAATTTACAAAAACAAAATATCTAGAACAAATGAGATGATAAATTTAGTATACCTAATTTTGCTTTATTCAATTTGTTACAATATATATATATATATATATATATATAGTTGTAAACAATCGCAGAAAAGTAATATAAATTAATAATATAATTTATGAAAATATATGTGGCTATTTTGTGAGTTAGAACATATCATGAAAAAAAAACAGTTAATAATAGTGTAAAAGCATTCATTCATAAACTGTAATGAAAAAATAAATAAAAAAATATATAAAACAGTTAATAACCCATAAAACAAAGATCCTTTACAAAATTCTACATTTAAAAGCAAAGTATAAAAATAAAAACACTCTCGTAGTCCAAAAATACTATTTAGTTTAGTAATCATTAACATGAATTTTAAGATACTGGTTTTAAATATGATAGTTTTATCATAGTGATGATGGTTTCAATTTAGTGATTGAAAAATTTCACTCTGTATAAAACTGTTTACTCTTCCAATAATAAACGTGGCCTTACACTGGACAATTCAGATTATTAATACAAAAAACTGTATGCATTTTCAAGTAAAGTAAATAAGAGCAAAAAAAAATATTCTTTTAAAAGACTTATATAAATGTTCTACAAATTTTTTATTCCTTCCCTTAAAACCTATCACACCTGTAGAGATAAGCATCTTATCACATACTGACTGTTAACGCAAATCTGCTGTACTGAGTGGTTTATTAACCTTATGCTGTTTAGTATGTGCATTTTGGAGTCCTGTATTGTACAGAACATTTATTAAAATACCAAAGTGGATTAATGATATCAAGTGTGAATGATAGTGCTACAGGACTTCTTAAGAAGATGAATTCTGACGTCACTGATTATCTTCAGGTTTAAATTTCAATACGACTGCTATGAACTTATGTAAAATCATTTAGGATAACCACCTGTAGACTTTTAATAGTGTGGCTTACAAGTCTGGAGTATTCTGATTCAATAACCTCTACAAACTTCAGGTCTACTGTTTATTCAAAAATTTTAAATTTAATTTGACTTTAATAGGCAAAAGTATTTCAATGACAATTCTGATATTTGTTTTAATAAACTGTCTAAGTTAAAACAGAATTATCACTGTTGCACACCACTATAGAAAAATTATTCCGATTAGCGCTTTCAAGCTTCTCAGCTCATCGTCAGATCGGAAAATTTTCCGATCTGAATTTCTGATCTGATGATGAGCTGAGAAGCTTGAAAGCGTTAATCAGAATAATTTTCTGTAGTGGTGTGCAACAGTGATAATTCTGTTTGTGATTATAACCACTAACACAACTCTCCTAATTAAATGTCTAAATTCAGTTTGTGTGTGCAGATTTATTGAAGCAGTTTAGCAAGTTCATCATTATGTGTTTGATACAGATCCTTTGGGTGTGGAAATTAAAATGTTAAAGAATCTGATTTATTGGCATGACAAGAAAAACAGTATAATAACTCAGAATGATCTGCTCTCCTTTTGTACTGGAAAGGTACAAGCTAACATTAAGCAAAATGTAGAATAACAAATAGTTATTACTATTCATGGATCAACTGCAACCTGTGAGAGGTGACTTTTGGGCTTTAAAAGACAAAAAAACCTTAATAGAGGAACACGCGTAAAATGAACGGCTAAACAGCCTGTTATTGAATTAATAGGAGTTGAAAGCAATTGACCAGAACTTGACCTGACTAGAATAATACAGAAGATAATATTGCTGCCAGCCATAAAAATATGATAATTACCCTGTTTTTTGATAAAACTTATTCTAATGAACATGACTGTAAATAATATACTGCTATGACATTTTCGCTGCTGACTTCCTTACTTAGAGGTAGACAAGGATAAGACTAAAAAAGTGCTTGGAAAGAATATACTGTAGTAATGTACTGTGAGCAGTTACAGTGTGGTAAAAAAATATTTGATGCAGCTTGTAATTCTGTTTATGAACTCATGTCCAACAAATATTATTTCAGTGTAGCCCACCCAGATATTAGTGTGGTCAACTCATCCCCTTGGTCAATTCTAATGAACATGACTAAGTAAAATGGCATCTTGGTACCTTTGTGTTTATACCATATTTGACTTAAAAATAGTTAACGAGTTCCTGTTGTGATAATTTTAAATTGTTGTGTTCTCATTACACGATACAGACATTATGAGTTTACATAGCTTGCTGACTACAAACGACAAACAGTACTGTCGGATGATCCTCCAGACGGAAGAGGTATAGCTCAGTGATTTAAGTCGTTCTGAGGGCCAAATTGCCCAAAAAATGCTACTGATCTCGATTTTTGTATATATACAGCTTTACTTCTACGTCCTGAATAACGTCTGGAAAGTCACAATGACAATCGTGTATGCGTCTTGAGTTATTAAAGGTCAAAGGTCATAAGAATTACTTTTTTTGCAAATATCTCGCTTCCTATTGGTCGAACGACAATAGAGGTAAATATCAAAATTGTAGATCTCACTATTCTCGATAAAAAAGGTCCTATACAACTTTTACGTAAAACCAACGGTTTATCGAATAACGCACATCTTAATTTTGGAGCAAAGTGTATACTCCACTCTTTATATTCTATTCGCTCCGAGCCGAATAGAATCACGTGACTACATTCTCTACCTTCCTTGTTTTCCTAGGACGTTTCATCATTGGTAAGCATGGAGAAAAGCCAATAATTAAAAAGTATATCAAATATATCAATGTAAATGATAAAATGAATTACATATTTATGTTCATTATTAAATTTACTTCATATATTACAACTTTGGTAAGTAAAATTATGAATAATTTTTATATAAAGAACTACGGACCTACGGCACATTTATTGATAAAATGTCTTGATGTGGTTGCAATAGCGTTCGATTTCATCGTGCTGAGAGACTGGGAAATTGGGAGAGCCATCTTACTCCTGTAAAAAAATGATTCCGTATTTTCATGCTGCCGGTCATTTTCTTTATGCCAAGTCGTTGTATTTATACCTGCAGGATATGCTGGTGTTAGAGGAAAATATGGATCAATCAACTTTTCAAAAAAGGATTTTTTTACAATAAAACGATCGAATAAATTTAATTGCGGAACCTGGACTGACATGGTAATTGAACAAACCCTGATGAAATCTATGAAGACTGAAGGCGGGCTGTCACGGGGAAGAAGTACCCGTGAAAGCGTCTTGTGCAAGTGGATATATGGGATGCACGCAATGAATGTTGTTTGCGATGAAATTGAAACGAAAATATATTCTTCTGCAAGCATCAACAAGTTTATTCATTGTAAAAAACACATATTATTTTTACACGCGATCACCGGATGTGACACAACTTCTGCGATCTTTGGTAAGGGAAAAATTAGAGTGATGAAATTATTTGAAAAACGTCCTGATTTGCACCAAGCGGCACAAGTATTTCATCAGGAAAATTGCCCTCCAGAAACCATATACAATAACTGCATACTTTTTCTTTTGGCCATATATGGTGCTCCAAAAACCGAAAAGTCCATTGATAGTTATAGGTACTTACAATTTAGTAAGTATAATATATCGAAATAATAAGGAAATGTATCGTTTAGTTGATTACTTACAATTTGCTTAGTTAACAAGGTTTAATGTACCTGTTAAATTGTCCTCTCTTCCTCCTACTGCTGCAGCCGCTCAACATCTCCGCGTCTATTAACAGGTACAAACTTGGTTAGGGAAAAACTTAGACCCTCAACAATGGGGATAGATTGTCAGGAACAACTTTTTGGAGCCCATTACAACTTTATTACCAACAGCGCCAGACGTATTGCTAAGTATAATTTTTTGCAACTGTGCGAAAGGTTGCAGTGCTAATTGGTGTTGCAGAAAAATTGGCTTAAAATGTTCCGCAGTCTGTGGGCACTGTCATGGTCAGTCTTGTTTTAATGCCGCATCACATGAAACATTTGGTACTGATGCATCTGCTTTGGACACGGACAATGATGTTAATCCAATAGATATTTTGTCCGCAAACTTGACAGAATTAGAAGAAAATGATGAGTTTGAGCCGAACATTGATGACTTTCAGGACATGCACGATGAAGACGAAAGCGAAAATTAATTAATAATATTAATTAATTAATTATATTATTAAGCCACTAAAATTTGTTTTTAATTATTAATGTTATAACTCTGCATAACATGGATTAGCCCTACTGAGGAAACCATGTAAATAAAAAAACGTCTTGCATTATAACGTCTCGAAGGTGGTGCGGAAATGAATGCCTTGAGCGGCTTTGATATTTTCTCTGCGTTATTTCGCGGAAACGGCTAGTTTTACGTGAAACTTGCATGACCTTTTTTATAGAGAACATTGAGATCTACAATTTTGATATCCACCTCTATTGTCCTCCGACCAATAGGAAGCGAGATATTTGCAAAAAACCATTTCTTATCACTTTTGACCTTTAATAACTCAAGACGCGTACACGATTGGCATTGTGACTTTTCACACGTTATTCAGGACGTCGAAATAAAGGTGTACACAAAAATCGAGATCAGTAGGATTTTTTGGGCAGTTTTATCCTTAAATCACTGGGCTAGTAAACTTATTCAATTGCAACAAGTTTCTGCATACTCATAACGACTGCGAAGAGAAGATATTGGAGAAACAAAAGAGGATATAGCAACATGAATATCGAACAAGATTCAGAGGAGTTAGGAATGGTGTGTGTGTGTGGATAGCACAAGTTCAGTTCAGTTCAAGTTCGGTTGAGGCAGCCGAACAGAAACAAGCAGATTTTGTTAAGAGTGTAAGTGTACACTGTACAGCGATGACATCGAACAAAAAAGTACCGAACGTAATGAGACTGAAACAGACTCACGCAAAATCGCAACTCAGTTCACAAAAGTGTCTTGTGCCTCGGCAGAAAAGAACCTTATCGCAAGAAGTAGAACGGATCTTGTACACTCGACATTCAGGATAACGATGTGTAGACAAATACATTCTGACGCATGTGACTATACAGACGGCAACGTCTTTGATGGAGTTTAAGTGATAGTAGTCGACGAAATTATTATGATCGGCGGTGACGTTTTGTTAAATATGTGTGATAGGAAATCATGGGAATTATAAAATCTTTTCGGAAGTATGAACATAACATTCTGTATTGGAGGTATTCAGTAGTTGCCACCCATAAATTCGATGCCAGTGTTTAAACTCTGCAGAAAGACCGTCGTTGATCCTACGATGTGGTAATCAATCAGATATTTCCCTTTGGTCAGAGTTATGCGGCAGATCGATGTGATATCAACAAAGTAGCCATTTTCCATGGGAGATGGGAATGTGCGTAAAATGACCATCAACCTTTATCACGCTTCTATAATCAAACCTTCCCCCTCACTTAAATAAATAGAACCATCCAGTCTGTGCCAATGAGTGGTGTCATCCAGCCGGTTCGCACCGGTTCGGCCGAACCGGTTGTTAAATTTAGGATAGTTCGGCGAACCGGTTGTTACTTGTTACGAACTGTAATTAGAGTTTTAGTAGTGAATCGCTGAGTCACGGAAAATGGCCGACGATTTCGACAACATATGATTTCGGCGCTGAGCAGTTTCGATGTTGTGGTGTTCCGTCGTTCTGCGACAATATCGCAACTTTCGAGACACTTGCCGTTACGCGCCAGTGCCAGTGACCTTCACGCCATGTTTGGAAGTTTTTAGGTTGTGTTTGAATTTTTTTTTTTTTTTTGTGGTGTACACCGTGTACTGTACTGATTAGTGTAGTTTTGAATTCTGAGTTTGTTTATAACTCGAGTCTTTTAAAACATTCAGTCAACATTTTATTATGAAACGACAGTCAAACCTGATTAGTTTTTTCAGTAGGCCTGTTTGTTCCAGCTAAAAACAGCCTAAACTTGTTTGTGTTTGTGATGACAGCACTGAAGATTCAGAAACTTCGCTATCACTACCATCTGATGACGGGGCTGTTTCTTATTTGCTGATATGGTCAGAAAAGCAGCGTGAATATTTATGAGTAAGTACTCATGGCTTAATATTACTGAAAAAAACAGTGTAGGATGCAAAGTATGTTCCCAAATAAATTCTTTAAATATTGAAAGTGCTAAACACATTCACATTTCAACTGAATGGAAAAATTCAAAAATCGTCCCAAATGGATCAACAAAGGAAATACAACAGGCATCTATCCGCAAAAAACTTAATGAGCATGCATGTTCTGAATCGCACAATAAAGCAATTCAAATAATTGAAGAGTCTAAACAAAACAAAATTGTTGCATCTGTTGATAAATTCCATGAAAAGCAATTACTTTCCACCAGTCATGTATTTACTACAGTGTACGGTCTAGTAAAACGTAACAGACCCATGCAAGATATTGAGGCAGAAATAGAATTACAAGAAAAAAATGGCGTAGACCTTGGAGTTTCTTTACACTCAAGGCAAACTGCAATGGCCATTGCCCAACATATATCTATTGAGTTAAGGAATCAGATTTTTTCTAAAATTATTGAACAAAATTCCAAAATTTGTCTTGTAATTGATGAAGCCAGCACAGTATCAAAAAAAAGTGCATTGGTCGTCATATTGAGATGCGATATTTTAGGCTCAGATGAGCCAACAAACGTATTTGTTGATTTAAAAGAACTGGACTCTACAAATGCAGAGACAATTTCTCATATTTTACTTCTTACATTAGAAAGTTATGGCTTTAATGATCCCTATCTAAAGAAAAATTTGATTGGATTTTGCTCTGATGGTGCCAGTACTATGGTAGGTTGTAAGTCAGGAGTTTCAGTTAGATTATTAAGTAAATACCCTGGTATAATAATTTGGCATTGTTTAAGCCACCGAGTACAACTGGCTCTTGATGACGCTATCAAATCTATTTCACGAGTCAATCATTTCAAAGCATTTCTTGAGAAGATCTATTGCTTCTACCACACATCAAACAACAATCAAATGGAGTTAAACAATATAGCCAATGATTTGGAATTGGAAATCATAAAAATTGGTCGTGTTTTAGGCCCTAGGTGGGTAGCGTACAGTGTAAGAGCAACAGTGTATGGAAGGCCTATCCAGCCCTATATAACCATTTTTCTCAATCAAATCAGACAGGTTTGAAACTGCGAATGGAAAATTTGAATTTCATAGAGGACCTTGCTCTAATGACTGATCTACTAGAAGAACTGTCCCTCTTATCTCTTGCATTGCAAAGCCAGGATGTAACTGTAGTGAAAGCAGATCGAATGATCAAGAGATGCATAAGAGCATTAAGTATATTAAAAGACAGCAAAGGAAAATACGAAAGTCTTGTACCTACATCGATAAAATCAGATACCCATAAACATATTCCATTCAGTAGAAATAACAAAATTGTAAAATTACCAAGAAATCAACTGATAAAAAGTGTCATAGATAACATGACAAACAGATTAGGGAGTGAAGAAAATGAGACATATAAAAATATGTTGTCTCTATTTACCCTATTGGACTCTACCACCTGGCCAAGTGAAGTCACACTTTCTCCCTGGTATGACGGAGAAAAAAAGCTTTATAAATTAAGCAATCTTATAAAGTTTGACATTCCGGTAAATGATTTTAGAGACCTAATTGATGACAGAGACATGCCTAACAAAACACAACCTGGAAGCATATTACAAGCTAAGAAAATCATGAAGGTGATTGCTGTAAGCTCAGCAGAAGCAGAGCGCGCTTTCAGTTTGATGAATATAATAGCTACTGATCAGAGGAATGCTCTTCTTGTCAGCAACATCTCCCACTTGATGACCATAAAGCTTATAGGGAAACCTATATCAGACTGGGATCCAACCCCGTTTGTGAAATTGTGGCTACGACAGGTGCACCACACGGCAACCGATACGAGAGTGAGAAGGAATGTGAAGCAAGATTTTTCGAAAAACCAAAGTACCATTTGGAGCCTTCTGTAACATCAACCTACAGACATTTTGGCTATAAACTGAAGATTAGAAATTGTTTTTTGTTTCAGAATATAAAACAAATTTAATGTAGCTTAAGTAAGAATATATCATATTTTCTTTCTGTGTATTTCATATTACATCTTTCTTTCCCTTCCCCATAATACAGTTCACATCCAACTCGGTCTACAGAACCGGTTGTTAAATTTTTAGGGTGACGCCACTGGTGCCAGTCCACATCCCTGCATGGAGGCATCTAAGTTAAGATTTTTCAAAAGATTTTTATTTATAAAACTTCATTGAAACCTATCCAATGAACCCTTTATAACCCTCCATAACCCCCTTTAGCTACGGCATTGTGATATTGTTTGACATACTAACCAAGATCTGCAACGAGGTAGATCTGAGACAAAGTCAATTTCCCAGAATGGAATGATGCAACCGAAACTTGCCAAACGCCGAACATCTCTTTTACAAGAATGATGATGTTGAAAGTTTCGAATGAATGGCAATATCGACGATAACGGAACGGCAACCGAGAACGCGTGCACAAGCTATAAAATCAATCCCAGTAAATGACCACTCGAAATAAACGTTGATCATTTTGGAGACCGGAGGTCTTCCCTGTCCGTTTTCCTCCTCCTCCTCCTCCTCCTCCTTCTTCGTCTTTAACTGACCCTTTTGCCTCTCAGCGTCGGGTGTCTGTTGTCCTGACTAACTGCTATCCGTTATGATCACGAAGAAAACAAATCCGTTACACATACGAACATCGATTTGTCAAAACGAATATTGGTGCTCAGGATGACATTGTCACGGTTGCAATAGGCGTCGACTCAAATATTGAGACGATTATGCTTACTAGACTGTGCTGCATTTTGAAAACTCCTTACTAGGTGCTAAACAACAAATGAAGACGAGACAGCTCGTCATCTCCAAACCTATTGTTTGCTCCCGAAACCAGACTCAGATTTTCAGGGGTACAGCCAATATAATCTGGGCAGTAGTATTGAGTGTCGTCGATTTCAGTTTTCACTCGTTCCGCTTGTGTTATAACTATTCTAGGTCACAGGAAGCTACAGAAACCATGTCAATACGTTCCCTGCATCTTGTGGCTCTACCCGTTCGACGTTTTCAGACGTAATTGCAAGTCAGAAATGTCAGCGAACGGCAAGACAAAACTTAAGGTTTTCATGTTCAAATGCCTGAACCTCTAAACGACTACTGTGTCGAACATCTGCGAATCCTGGTTACCCTAATAGATTTCAATGTACCTAGATGTGATTAAAAATTAAAGTACATTGCTACTGTTTATAATCACTTTAAACAACGATAGAAAACGATGTCACTCGATATATACTTTGCCTTAACAACGTAAGGCAGTTCGTGTTTGGACTTGATGTAAGTACGTTGTCTAGATGTAAGATGCATGTCCTCCATTACTTACTTCTCGTATTTCGTACGTCAGCTAGCAATCTGTAGATGTAAGCAACATCTTCCATAACGTCGCGTGTGTGCTCTACATACTTGCTTAGACGTAATTTGTAAATAAACAACAGTCATCATTTACTACAAACAAAATGTCGCGTTTGTGCTCTAATACTTGCTTAGACGTAATTTGTAAATAAACAATCAGTCAGGGACGGACTGGCATTCCTGAGGGCCCTCGACTGGAAGCAGTCAAGGGGCCCCTTGAAACTACACACACAAACGCGCACGCGCGTATTTGTGTGCGTATACGTTTTTCTAATTATTTATTTACTCTTTATAGATACATGGTATGAACAGTATTTACGTAAGTGAACGTTTTAATACAAAACATACAGGACAGTTTATTTGATTATTGAGACTAACTAACCAGCGTTAAAACCATAATTACGTACTATAAATGTTTCTACTGTAAAGGACATTTATACCCTACAAATCTACATAAATTCCCAATTAAAAATATTCCACAGTGTATTACCCTTGAGCTCGGCGCCCGGTCCATTGTCACTCCGTCCCACCAATCCATAGCCCCAGTAGCGTAAATTTTTTAACCGGGCCTTCCTGCAAGTTTATGCCATGGGCCCACTATTGAATCTTGACATAAGGCCCTGAGGCCTTCCCAGGCCTTCGGGACTTGAGTCTGCAGACTGACAGCGTGAAGCCACTCGGGCAACTTCGGCTACCTTCGTTCTCATCTATGCCCGCCTATATTCTGTTTGGTAAACGTTTGGTTGAAGTTTGTGTATTTATTTTAGCACAATAATTTTATTAAGTTCACGGCTTCAAATACGTAAACTCAAGAGTAAATTTTTCGTGTATTCAAGTGTCTGTGTGTATTCGTGTATAACCTACCTATACATGTCCTGTAAGCATTTCGATGTTTCATTTTAAAGTTTTGTCATTTTATTTTTAGTGTAACAGTTTTTAGTAGGTACACGCGCTGTAAGTATTCTCGAAGATAAATAGTAAACACAATTGAGAATAATTTCATATACTGTATCATTTCTTACATTTATAATCTTAATTGTATAAATACAACTATTTCACTAACGACTCGGAACACAAAACTTTGTGTTCGGAGACGTTAGTGAAATAGTTGTCGGATTTCGTTGTCCATGACGTGTCCGTTACTTAACTAAATATCACTATAATATTGACGACTCGGAACACAAAGTTTTTTATAAGCAAAAACGTAAAGTTTTACCTTACAGCCTAAACCGGCTTTCACCTATAGAAGGCTTCATCAGAGGCTGTCGTTAGTAGCGCTGCTCGTCTTGTTGTTGGCGACGAGAAAGTGTTTCGAAAGATTGAAGCTGTGTGTGTGTGTGTGGTGAGATGTGTTCGAATAATGCGTGCGATTTGAATTGTGTCTGTTCGTTTAGGATGTCGTTTTTATTTGTTTTTGTGTGTTTGTATATTTCTAATTGTTCTAGAGTGTCTAGTTTTCGGCCTTTTGTGTGTACGTGTAGTATGTTCATGTTATTGTCGATGTTTTTATATGTGTGGTTTGCTTCAATGAGGTGGTTTGCGAAGGTAGATTCTGTAGTGGTGTGGAGTGCTTTAGTGTGTTCAATGTAGCTCTGTTTGAAGCTACGTCCTGTCTGGCCTATGTAGAATTTACTGCAATTTGAACAATTTAGTTTATATACACCGGGTAGATCGAATTTGTTTTGTGCTTTGGGCATGCGTTTTGATAGTGTGTGTTCTGTTTTGTTAGTAGTTTTGTAAGCGATTCTGTATCCTGCTTTTTTGAATTTGTGGGCAATTTTTTCTGTTTGTTTGTTGATGTATGTTAGTGTTATGAATTTGTTGTTTTCTGTCTTTGTCTGTTGTTTGTTTTGTGTTTTGTGTAGGAGTTTACTGACTATTGTTCTGTCATAACCATTAGATTCTGCTAGATATTTTATCGTGTTTAGTTCGTCTTTGTAGTCTATTTCATCTAAGGGGATGTTGTTAAGTCTATGTATCATGGTTCTAAAAGCAGCTAGTTTGTGTTGTATTGGGTGATTGGAGGTGTTGTGTATTAGTGTGTCAGTTGTAGTTGGTTTTCTGTATATACTGAATTTGTGCCTGTGTTCTAGTTTTGTGATGGAGAGGTCTAAGAAGTTTATGGTATTGTTGTGTTCGTATTCGGCAGTGAAGGTTATGTTTTTATGTATTTTGTTTATGTGCGTTAGTAACTGTTCACATTGTCTTTTGTTTCCCCTGTATAGTATTAGAATGTCATCAACGTATCTATGCCAATATAGTATTTTATGTGAGTGTCTGTCATTGTTTGTGAGTATTTTTGTTTTTTCTAAGTGTTGGAGGAAGACTTCTGCTAGAATGCTGGATATGGGGGAGCCCATGGGTAGGCCGTCGTTCTGTGTGTAGTATTTATTGTTGTAAGTAAAGTAGTTTTGTTTTGTGATAATGTTCAGAGTTTCTGTTATTTCATTGATAAGTTCGTCTGGTGTGTTGTTCTGTTTGAGTTTGTTTTGTAGGATGGTGATTGTTTCAGGTATGGGGATGTTTGTGTACAGGTTTTTAATGTCAAAGGAGGCTAATGTGGCGTTATGGGGGATGTGTATGTCTTTTATTTTTGTTACTAGGTCAGTGTTGTTTTTTACTGCAATGTTGTTGTCTATTTGTGTGTGTTGTCTAATAATTTTGTCTAGATATTTTGCCAGTTTGTGTGCAGGGGCATTACGGTAGTTGATAATGGGGCGGATCGGAATGTCTTCTTTATGGATTTTGGGAAGCGCTTGGAGTGTAGGTGCTGATGGTCGGATTTGTTTCATGTAGGGCTTTTGTTTATGTGTCATAATGTGTTTGGCTTTGTTGACTATTTGTTTTACTGAGTTTTGGTATCTGTCGGTGGGGTCGTGTTTTAGTTCTGTGATGTTGTTCTGTTCTATGAAGTCTTGTACTTTTTTGTGTAGGTTGTCTGTGGGGATAATTACAGTCGTGTTGCCTTTGTCAGCTTTTACAAATGTGATGTTGTGTTTGTGTGCCTTTTCCCTCAGTTTGATGGGTGTGTGTATTTCTGAGTTGTGGTTGTTGTTGTCTGGTGTCTTATGTACTCCTATTGTGTTGTTTATATTATGTCTTAATGTGTCTTGATGTTCTGGTGCTGTGTTTTGTATATTTGTTTCTGTGTCAATTATGAGCTTTGTTAGTGTTTGGTTGTTATGTTTGTAATGTATGTTATGTTTAAGGCCTTTATCAAGGAGTGTTTGTTCGTTTTTTGTGAATGTGACGTTCGTGAGGTTTACTGTACGTGGGTAGAATTTGTGCGAGGGAATTATATCTGTTTTGATTGGTGTCAGGTTTTTTATTTTTCTGTCGTGTTTTGTCTGTATGATATGTATTTGTTTTTTTGTCCATTCATTTGTGTGATGTATTAGTTCAGTCATGTAATTGTGTCCGTATGTGTTGGCGATATGTAGGTGTAGTGTTAATGCTTTGCGGTTAAGAGCGTCTTTTTTCTTATATAGTTGTTTAATTGATTCTTTTATGTATGTTCTTTGTGCGATGTTTTGTGTTATTCGGGCGGCCTGGTTGTTATGTTTAATTTTGATTTGGGCATATTTAGGTGTTAGTGAATTGTTTATGCATGTTTTGTTGAAATTTATGTGAGCTACAATCTTTCTAACCTTCAAAGTTGTGAACTTGTACGCTTGGACGTTGGCTCGTCTTGCTGAGTTAAATTCTTGGATTTCGTTGTCCATGACGTGTCCGTTACTTAACTAAATATCACTATAATATTGACGACTCGGAACACAAAGTTTTTTATAAGCAAAAACGTAAAGTTTTACCTTACAGCCTAAACCGGCTTTCACCTATAGAAGGCTTCATCAGAGGCTGTCGTTAGTAGCGCTGCTCGTCTTGTTGTTGGCGACGAGAAAGTGTTTCGAAAGATTGAAGCTGTGTGTGTGTGTGGTGAGATGTGTTCGAATAATGCGTGCGATTTGAATTGTGTCTGTTCGTTTAGGATGTCGTTTTTATTTGTTTTTGTGTGTTTGTATATTTCTAATTGTTCTAGAGTGTCTAGTTTTCGGCCTTTTGTGTGTACGTGTAGTATGTTCATGTTATTGTCGATGTTTTTATATGTGTGGTTTGCTTCAATGAGGTGGTTTGCGAAGGTAGATTCTGTAGTGGTGTGGAGTGCTTTAGTGTGTTCAATGTATCTCTGTTTGAAGCTACGTCCTGTCTGGCCTATGTAGAATTTACTGCAATTTGAACAATTTAGTTTATATACACCGGGTAGATCGAATTTGTTTTGTGCTTTGGGCATGCGTTTTGATAGTGTGTGTTCTGTTTTGTTAGTAGTTTTGTAAGCGATTCTGTATCCTGCTTTTTTGAATTTGTGGGCAATTTTTTCTGTTTGTTTGTTGATGTATGTTAGTGTTATGAATTTGTTGTTTTCTGTCTTTGTCTGTTGTTTGTTTTGTGTTTTGTGTAGGAGTTTACTGACTATTGTTCTGTCATAACCATTAGATTCTGCTAGATATTTTATCGTGTTTAGTTCGTCTTTGTAGTCTATTTCATCTAAGGGGATGTTGTTAAGTCTATGTATCATGGTTCTAAAAGCAGCTAGTTTGTGTTGTATTGGGTGATTGGAGGTGTTGTGTATTAGTGTGTCAGTTGTAGTTGGTTTTCTGTATATACTGAATTTGTGCCTGTGTTCTAGTTTTGTGATGGAGAGGTCTAAGAAGTTTATGAAATAAAAGACATACACATCCCCCATAACGCCACATTAGCCTCCTTTGACATTAAAAACCTGTACACAAACATCCCCATACCTGAAACAATCACCATCCTACAAAACAAACTCAAACAGAACAACACACCAGACGAACTTATCAATGAAATAACAGAAACTCTGAACATTATCACAAAACAAAACTACTTTACTTACAACAATAAATACTACACACAGAACGACGGCCTACCCATGGGCTCCCCCATATCCAGCATTCTAGCAGAAGTCTTCCTCCAACACTTAGAAAAAACAAAAATACTCACAAACAATGACAGACACTCACATAAAATACTATATTGGCATAGATACGTTGATGACATTCTAATACTATACAGGGGAAACAAAAGACAATGTGAACAGTTACTAACGCACATAAACAAAATACATAAAAACATAACCTTCACTGCCGAATACGAACACAACAATACCATAAACTTCTTAGACCTCTCCATCACAAAACTAGAACACAGGCACAAATTCAGTATATACAGAAAACCAACTACAACTGACACACTAATACACAACACCTCCAATCACCCAATACAACACAAACTAGCTGCTTTTAGAACCATGATACATAGACTTAACAACATCCCCTTAGATGAAATAGACTACAAAGACGAACTAAACACGATAAAATATCTAGCAGAATCTAATGGTTATGACAGAACAATAGTCAGTAAACTCCTACACAAAACACAAAACAAACAACAGACAAAGACAGAAAACAACAAATTCATAACACTAACATACATCAACAAACAAACAGAAAAAATTGCCCACAAATTCAAAAAAGCAGGATACAGAATCGCTTACAAAACTACTAACAAAACAGAACACACACTATCAAAACGCATGCCCAAAGCACAAAACAAATTCGATCTACCCGGTGTATATAAACTAAATTGTTCAAATTGCAGTAAATTCTACATAGGCCAGACAGGACGTAGCTTCAAACAGAGATACATTGAACACACTAAAGCACTCCACACCACTACAGAATCTACCTTCGCAAACCACCTCATTGAAGCAAACCACACATATAAAAACATCGACAATAACATGAACATACTACACATACACACAAAAGGCCGAAAACTAGACACTCTAGAACAATTAGAAATATACAAACACACAAAAACAAATAAAAACGACATCCTAAACGAACAGACACAATTCAAATCGCACGCATTATTCGAACACATCTCACCACACACACACACAGCTTCAATCTTTCGAAACACTTTCTCGTCGCCAACAACAAGACGAGCAGCGCTACTAACGACAGCCTCTGATGAAGCCTTCTATAGGTGAAAGCCGATTTAGGCTGTAAGGTAAAACTTTACGTTTTTGCTTATAAAAAACTTTGTGTTCCGAGTCGTCAATATTATAGTGAGAAATAGTTGTATTTAGTTAAGTAACGGACACATCATGGACAACGAAATCCTAGAACTTAATTGTATGTTTTGTTTCAGCGTTTATCACTCCAGAAACAAAAATAATTGATTAAATTGACTCCAGATAAATACGAAACCAACCTGCGAAGTTAGTGCACAGGTAAAGAGGAGTTTTACCGCAACTGATTACACAATATATACCAAAACCAACATTGTGAGTACAAAAAACTGAACTTAAAAACCAGCAAAACAGTATAAAATAAGTTTTCTTAATAAACGTATAAGTTATTTCATTTACTAATGCGACGATGTAGTCAAAAGGTTCATATTTATCTGGGGAGCCAGTGAAATTGTGTTTGTTTCTGGAGGAAACAAAGGTTAAAACAAAAACTACAATTCAGGGTAATAACTGGAATACAACGATATGGTTAAATTAATTCTATATTATGTTTTAATATTTAACTGTGACCACAATCAATATTCATTTTAATATTCAATTCATCCGCTATGCACACAGGAAAACCCCGATTTAGATAAAAATACGTGGATTTCATTATACACGTAAGTGTGGAGTGTGGGTTGACGAGAGAGTAGACAATAGCGGCGGACGAACAGTAACGAAGTTGCCCGAGTGGCTTCATGCTGTCAGTCTGCAGACTCAAGTGCCTTCGGGCCCCTAAGCCCTGAATGCTGCAATGACATTCAAACAAAAATGACAATAGACAACTACTCGTCGCGTCATCAGTTGCCGCGCGGAGCGCCTCTGCAGTAACCTCCTTCGCTTTCCTCCATTAGTAAATACTAAATACGCTGTATGTAAACAAGGCTGAGAAGTGATCACTTCCAATCTGACCAAAATAAATCCTGAAGATTTATTTCCAACAATATGTAGATTAGAAAAGGTTTTTAATACCGGTAAAAATACATATTTTTTTTGTTTATATATGGGCCCGGGGCCCTCGGCGATCGCCGACCTGGCTAGTCCGCCCCAGCAATCAGTCATCATTTACTACAAACAAAATGTCGCGTGTGTGCTCTAATACTTGCTTAGATGTAATTTGTAAATAAACAATCAGTCATCATTTACTACAAACAAAAACTTATATCTATGAGAAGTGTTTACTCTTTTCCCATTGTTTCTAAAAGTTTTGGATTACCTATAAAGCGGTCAGTGCAATTAGGAACTGAATAGGCCTAGTAATATTTTCATATAGTAGGCCCTACTACTCTAAAACGCTCATTTTTAGAACATACGTTACCTGATTATTGAATGCATATTACTGTGTGCAGAAAAATACAATGAAAATACTGGAAATTAAAAGTAAATCAAAAGTTATACTTTGTTGTTAAGAAAAGTTCTAAAAAACTGCGACTATTCGCATGACTTTTCGCTCGTCAGCCACTAGAAAAAAATATATCAATTTTGTGTACGTGGAAATTATATCGGTTTAAAACAATACGTAAAATGTTTTTTTAATAATTTTTTAATGCATCTATTAAAAAATAGCTATATAAAATGTTAAACCAAGATTCTATTTAGTGTGGCATAAATGTAATACTTACCGTTATATTACATCTTTATATTTACCGTTCACTACATCTTTCTCTGTCACCTTGTTTCATATAATCTAAAAACAACAGTTATTTTGTACGAACATAACCTATATGCAAGTATGTGTTATAGGAAGCTTATTGTCTTAAGTCTTCAGTCATCATGTGGTTAAGATGATACAGCATTTCAAAATTACATGCACTTTATTCGCTAAACTGTGTATCTATGGTGACTGGTGAATCTAAAGATTAGTTGTCGTTCTGGTGTCATGGTTATGTTACGTTAAATTAATAACGATGACTTGACCTTACAGTAACATCTTGATCACATGAAAAATCAAAAAGCCAGATTCTAATGAAGAAATTTATATTTTTCAGGTACATTGCACTTGCAGTGTGTAGTTGTAAATTAAAAATGTTTACTGTAGAAATAGAGGTTTCACAAACTCGATGTAATTTTACTTACTTAAAGGCAGTTTGATATATCTCTACATCCTTTCGAAAATACAATTGCGATTTATGAAACTATTATTTATAATACATCCGCTTACTCATCTTTTAATTCTCGTAATTGTATGCCTGTTGTATGTCTTTCGACTACTCTCATCACTCTTCTTATTGTTAAAAAGGGTTTTTAACCTGTAACTATGGAAACGGCCAAAATGATTTAATTATATGTGATTTTGTTTTATCATCCTGAAAATTCCACATTTACTAAATTCTTGAATAGATATTAACACTTGAAACACAAAATTGTTTCAAGTAATGGGTAATGGACAGTTTCTGGGTTCGGATCCTGTGCCAACGTTCTTGATGCGTGTTCTCGAAGCATTGAACTGCCTGAGAAGCAAAAGTCGACGAGGCAGTTCTGTGAAGGACATCGCAGAGTTTGTTAAGACTACTTATCGTAATTGCGATGGGGATATTTTAACACAGGTAGAACTCGTTTTTTAAATAAGTAATGTAGCCTAGAATATGACAAATCGGATAATGTGTGTTTTAAACGGTAGAATACTGTTTTCTTAGTCTGGCGTATTTGAGGCCATACATATGATAATTTTTTCCATGATAGAGTGTTCTGTTTCTGTCCGTACTCTAATTCTTTTCGAATTTTGTAATGTTTATATTTTCTAAACAAATATATTAAAGCTTACATTGAGGCCTTGGAGGCCTTCAGTCCTCCAAGATTGTCTTTCTCTCTTCAGCCAAACCCTGTAATCCGAATTTCGCTAATCCAAAACTCGAAAGTTAATTTTTAAGAAAATTCTACCAAATAGCGCTTAGTTACAGACTTACTGTATTGTAAAACCGAGACAATATTTTTCGAATAGCTTATTACGTCATTTCTTTATTGTTAAGCCCATTTCTATCAAGTTCACCTATTAATTTGGCCACATTTAATGACAAGGGCGGATCGAAAGAATTATTTTGGTAAGGGACATTTCGGGAAGAAGGAACAAATATAGGAAGAAGAACATATTTCTGCTTATAACAGAATTTGTATTTTCCCCTTTGAATTAAGTTTTTGATATTTTTTAAGTGATCTTTTGAATTTTTAAAATTAAATTTAGCTTGCCATATACAAATAAAATAATTTTCCCTGAACAGGATTGTAAAAAATGATTTTTCAATATTAGGGGAGAGGGAAATTTCCTCGACTTTTTTCCCATGCATCTGCCTCTGTTTTAATCATCATCCTCAAATTTTCTTTTTCTTTCTTTTTTCATGTTTTTCGTTTTCTTCTTTTGGGGTATATATTATTAGCACATTTGAATATTTACACATTTACCAAAACGTGTTGACAGAAATCTACTCACCATCTGAATGTTTAGAACGTTTACCAGTCTTGTAAATACCAGTCTTTTCCTAATTGCAGTATTCTGGTAAACAATGAATAAATTGACAGATAGGTTTCGAGGTTAACAGGCGTTTACATGAAAAAAAATCTTACGACACACGAAAAATGTTAGTTATACCGCTAAGCTGTACATGCTGCTTCACGAACTTCTCAACTGACAATCGTAGAAAAGCGGAGGGCCTGGGTTTGACATGGGACTGTCGAGATCAACCGAGACACACAGAGTGTTATTTATTACATACATAATACTTAATCGTTCCGTCCCATTAAAAAATGTTTGGTGTTGTTACATCTCCCTACTGTGCGCTAGGCGATTTTGACACTTTTGATTCTGAGTGAATTCCGCAATACGATTTCACCTTTTTCAGAAGTACAAAAATTCATGTTATTAACTGTGAATTGTTAATGTAACTGATATATATTCAAAATGAGGTAGAACAATTTAATAGTTTTTTCTGTACAATTGTTTAATAATACAGGCCTAAGTAACGACTTTCCGTTACCACTAGTTTTGTGTATTTTATTGCAAATTCACTAAGTTAATTTGGACTAAAAAATGTTATACAAATTTTACGATAGTGAAAATTTTGTTGTTGTCCTGTGGGTTTTTTAAGAATATGTGGCGGCAATGTTAATAAATATAATACTTTGCATTTAAGCATTCTGAAACAAATAATAGGCCTACAAGGCAATTAGAAACACATACGAAAATTTTCAGTTTAAACTGGACAAAAATTATATTGGCTTAACGATTGTTTTCTTGTGTTGTTTGCCGATTATCGATTCAATGGAATATATAGTAAGTAATTCTTTAAAACTCGCAAGCGATGCGTGATTTCTATCAGGTAAACCCTCTACCCTGACTGCCTCCATCGTAAATATTCTTTGCTTGACATTTCGATTCCCAAAATCTGGGGTCGTCCTCATAAGCTAAAAAAACGTAAAACCGCTTAATAATAAAAAATTATAAAACAAAATATTGGTAAAATATAAATAATTAGGATTAAAATCTTGTCATAACCGTTGTAACAAGTCTTACAAACATTATGAAAACATAAAGAATAAACATATAATATTAGACACATAAGAATAAAAATAATGTAAAATAAACAAACCTTTCTTACTGTGAGTGGTGGTAGAAAGACTTGGCAATGGCTGGACAGCTGTCTTCTTTCCCTTTTATACCCCCGCCTACCCCGATAAAGACTACTCCCTCTCCCCTATTTTTCACACTTACACAAAACGAAAATTCCAGACCTACAAGGAAATTTCCGACCTAATAACACTTGTCCCCACCGTCGCGGCCTTTCATCAAGTATTAAACCAAATTTGAGGAAAGTCTTTGCTTGCTTAGCTCAAACAGTTTTTGTTAACCACGATGAAAGGTGTCTCTTTCAATTTACGTTGTCCAACCTTAGACTCCTTTATCTACAATGGACACGGCATCCCACTATATTCAATGCTATATGTTACCATTTAGGTAAGACGAACGCCTCGAGATTGGAGGAACATACTTGGGACAAACACCATAGATTACAAAGGGATGTCCTGTCTCCTGTCCATAGTCAGGCAAAGAGTCTAGGGTTGGACAACGTAAATTCAAAGAGGCGTGCAACATCATGGTTAACGAGAACTGTTTGAACCAAGCAAGCAAGGGCATTCCTCGAACGTTTAATACTTTGGGGAACGCCACCTTTTGTGAGTGTCTCTTTCCCCTCCAATCTCTCCCGTCCCGCGGCATTGCCACACGGCATCCTCTCGGGACTTTTCCTGGGCCGGCGGAAGTGCATCGACCCATTGTGGGCGAGCAGATCCTGCAGAGACCACAAATGCTGCATCCCATCCCTCCGCCTTAATGGAAAAGGAGTATCCCACTTCGAAACAAAAGCGCCAGACCGCTATCCGAGATAACTATGAAGCAACAGGCAGTCATCGGATTGCCCGGATACTGTGACCACTGGGGCACGTCATTGGCTAGTGCACCAAACATCTGGACCTCGACCTCTCCAGCCGCTGTTAGCTCTTTCAAAAAAGTATTTCAACCGCCACTCAAAGGTAAGAAAGGTTTATATTATTTTGTTATTTTGAGTTTATTCTTATATGTCTATTTGTATACATTTATTCTTTATTTTGTTCCTAATGTTTGTCAAACTTATGTTGTTGTGATAAGACGTTGATACTAATTATTTTTATTTTGCCAATAGTTTGTTTTATAATTTTTTATTGTAAGTGGCTGTATAGTTTTTAGCTTCTAAGAACGATCGAAACGTCAAGCGAAAAATATTACGATGGAGGCAGTCCAAGTAAAGGGTTTACCTGATGTAGTAACTAGACTTACTAAACAAACATAACTAGGCTATATTATTTTAAAGTGTATTGACAAATTCCGAATGTAATAAACAAATTAGTACCACTAACGAACACTTAAACGAGTTCTTTTGTCGGGATATTAAGATAAATTAGGAAAGAATGGAACGACTCGCTTTAATGCATAGAAAAGGAGCAATAGGCATGACCAAAACTCCCGTATTTCCCGGGAACACACGTAATTAATTTTCTTTTCAACTTCCCGGCTCCCGTATTGACCTTATACGGCTCCCGGCTCCTGTATTTCTTCCGAGTATTTCATTAACAATTCAGATAAATAACATGTTGTTCGCGCTAAATACATTTCGATATAAACTTCCATTGTTATCGACATTTATGAATGTAGACTTTAGAGGTTCTCATAAGTAAATATCGAAGTAACAATCAATAAAAAATGTTGTGAATGTGGTAAAAAGAGAAGTATCTATAGAACAAAGTTTGGTTAATATTTTCATTGATTCAAGAAACAAACAAGGTTATATACAGATCTCGATAAGCTCTTCAGTTTTGTTTGAGTCCAAGCTGAAATACTCATACTAAAAGAGCTTTTTCTTTCATTGTTGAGCAATAAGTGACTGATGAGAGAAATCAAATTAGCCCAGAACTAAGTCAGAGGAAATGGTAGCAGTTAATTACGATTATTGTAAATACGTTTTGGAATTTGCATAAGAAGATAAGCTTGTCTTCTGTAGCCTGAGTGGACAAATACATATATACGTTTGAAATAAGAAATAAACGTTTTTGTAAAATTGTATTCTACATTGTGACCTGTAACCTACTTAACAATGTAAATTAATTGTATTTTATTTTGCATTAGCCAACCCACGAACGTTTGATGAAATGACGCTGCGCCGATAAAAAAGCACAGATTTTGATACGATTAAATCTCCTTAAATTCATGACAAAAGTTGGTAATCCTATCCAAAGCAGTTGTACGAGGGTCATTCAATAAGTAAACAGACAAACAGTTGTAGAAAAGAAATTAATTGTAGCAGCTGATTGAAACTTTCAGGAGTGTTACCTGGCAACGTCGTTGTGAGTTTTGATCAGCTGTTCAATAATATATTGCATATACAGTTTTATTTACGATGGCGTGTCCTCTTGAGGACAGTACTTTCGAAGAACAGCGTTCTGTTATAAGATTTTTGGATTTGGAACCACTATAACCACTAACTTGGATTCACTATTTTGAACCTGAGTCAAAGCGACAAAGCATGGAGTGGAAGCATCCCAGTTCACCCGCCAAAAAGAAATTCAAAACCCAGCCATCGGCTGGTAAGGTGATGTTAACTATCTTTTGGAGCTCCCAAGGCCCAATTTTCTGTGATTACCTACAAGACCAACGTACCATCAATAGTCAGTACTATTCTGACATGATTGTGAACAAAGTTAAGCCTGCATTGAAGAAGAAATGTCCGGGATGGCAGAGGAAAGGTGTGATTCTTCTTCACGATAATGCCCGCCCACACACGGCAAAACTGACGCTCGAAACAATAAAAAAAGTAGGTTGGGAGATCCTTCTTCATTCACCTTATAGCCCTGACCTTGCCCCATCTGACTTTTTCTTGTTTGGCCCACTCAAGGAGACTTTGCGTGGTGTCAAGTTCAACAGCAATGAAAAAGTGAAGGAAAAAATCCAAAACTGGCTTCGACATCAAGGTAAAGAATTCTTTGCTGAGGGAATAAAAAGCTTGTAAAGAGATGGGACAAGTGCATAGACGTTGCTGGAGATTACGTTGAAAAGTAAAAAAGTTGTATTGTTTGAATAAAAAGTTTTTGCTCCACAGCTTGTGACGATTTTAAATAAATCGAAAATCGCACAAATTAAAATTTTTAATTTTAATAAGTAAGAGTATCATACACCCTTACCTATACCCAGATTCCTGAATCAACTTGAAACTTTCCAGTACCAACACGCCAAGAAAGGTATTAAGTAAAGAATAATAATAATAATTACTTTAATTATTATAAATGCGACTATTTAAATAAAGAAATCCCTAAGTCATAATAAAGTAAACATAAAGGATTTACATTCTAATTAATGAATAATTAATAATATATAAAGTACGAACTATTTTCTTAGTGCGCAAATACGTAGCTTACTGAGCCCTCGCCCCTAAACTATACGCGCATTCGCCAGTAGAACTTCGCCATGACAAGATGTGAGTTTTGGTGTTGTGTACATACACGTAAGTGTATGTCCTTAAAAGTATATCCAGCGTGAGATGGTTTTATTGTGAATAATGTAGTGTGTAGAGTTAGTGAGAATACATACAGAAAGAAAAAGGTAGCCAACACATCTCTTTTCAAAATATAAAATGTAAGTGTAAGATAGGTAACTACTAGACTTTAGTACTGCAAAGTGAGAACTATAATTAAAATAAAAAAATGTGAACTACAAAAGTCTGGACCAAGGAAAGTGAAACTACAACAGTTGGAACTTCAAGTAAACAACCGATCTTCGAGAGCAGAAATAATCAACCCGATGTAGATTCACCAGGAACAACGTACTCCACCCTTAGAAGACGACAGGAGATGCCCCAAGGATACAACAACAACCTCATATGAAATTCAGGTGATATCAAACCACAACTTTTGTAAATTTCGCCTTAATAAAAGAAGTAACAAAGAACTTTAAAGAACTTTAGCAATATAAAGAACAAATTATCAGATTTGTAAATTTTGTAATTTTGTAATGAAGTAATAGTAACCGCAATGTATAGATAAATGTAAGATAATAATGTAGAGTATCACCAATATTATTCTTCCAATAATATGGTTGAAGTTTTGATAAATCAATTATTTTGAGAAAGTTGAGACCCGGATCCGTGGTATTAAAACTAACATCTATATGAATAAATTTTGAGATAAAACGAATAATATACTTAAGATCTTTGAAGCAGTAAAAGCAGAATTTACTAAAATAACTTTTCTTTAAAATCAAGCATAATATTTGAATAGCAATAAAGAGATGTTTTCGCTAACACCAAGTGAGTGAATAAATTTATGCAAACCTTGTCAATTTCCTATATCATAATTGTTTTGTAATTTGTTGGTTAGGAGGTTTTACTAACAACGGCAGCTAGTTTGATTAACTGGTAAAGAATGGAACTAGTTCCCGACTTTTGTGTTGTCTTAACAAGGGAGACGGCACAAGCTGTTTGTTTGTTTACTTATTGAATGACCCTCATATAAACTGATTAGATGGACAACTACCTTGATAATACTATAACTGAATGTTATTCTCTTATTCTATGATATTAATGAGAGTGCTGAAATAAAGCTAGAAATATTTTGGTTATTACGTCATTCTACACTGTGCTCCTTCCCGTGTGTACACAAGACAAACATGTCAAACATACGTAGAAATACAAGGTTTTGAAATTTGCTGGTCGTTGCCGCTGCTGCTTGCTGCTGATTTGCGGTCCCGTTGTTTGAGAAGGAAATCCCATACGCCTGTACGTTTTATTGCTTAACGTGTGCAAGGATGTGAAACACATGACCTTGAACAAATCGAATGCATGCTATAGAGATAAGAAAATACGTGTTACAGACTGAAACGTTTCTGAAGCGCCTCTTGACCGCTTGGAACGAATCGGGGACGTGCGTTTGACAAACAAGCAGAGGCGTGGGCGGCATAGCCAGGAGGGCGGCAAAGTGAGCGTAGATTTGAAGAAATTGTTTTCAGTTTATAAAAGTACAAACAACTTGTTTCTTTGATATGACTATTCCTTTCATAAAAGAAACATAACCAACCAGCTTGCTGTTGTCATACCTTGCATAAGTTGGCGACCGATGTTTAGTTTATGCGGTCTTTTATCTCGGTGTTTCTAAACAGGGTATGCTGTTTTAAATGAGTTTTGTTATCTTGCGTGCGAGTGATGAGTAGACATTAAGTCAATACGGTTTTTTATCAGTGTTCATGCTCTTTGTATTCACTTGCTGCCTCCAATATTTTTTGCGACTGTAGTGAGTTGTGCCGCAAAGGAGAACTGATAATCATACAATATTAGCTTTGTGTAGATATTCTTCATTGTTATTCGTATACAGGCAACTGTATTATTTGTAGACATATAAAAAAACGTTACATGGGCTACGCATGTGCTGTTCTCCCGGTTCGACGCAGCGAACGAGTTGATTATCAGAGTATGCGGTTTGTTTTTGGTTTGTGCGTCTTGTGGCTATATCTATAATACTTCACGTGTGTGTCATCATACTAATACAATTATTTAAAATCAATTTTTTTGAAATTTATTTGAAGCTGATATGAAACGAAGTAAACTCAGTGGCGCCCAGTTCGGAAGAGGAGGGAAGAAAGATTAAGAGCTACAACAAGTTCCAAAGAGTTTATGAAGTCTTTTATTCAAGGAAAATCGAACCATGAGTGTCAAAATATTATAATTAACAAGGAATCAACTCTGCGGTCATAAAATGGATGTTGTTAGCGACGAGGCTGTTGATAAATACAGTAAAGTTAACGACGTGAATACTTCAAACTGTGAAAGTGTCAAAGTACAGTACAGTTACAAGATTCAGTTGATTCTAGTACCATGGTTGATGTTGCATCGTGCAGACTTGAAATTACAGGCGATGAAGGACAGAACATTACTAGCAACAATGTAGACCGTGTTCTCGGTGCTGCTCTACAAGATATGGGATCCAACTAAAAAATCTCTATTTTGTTTTTGTTGCACTTTATTTCCACAAAAAACTATAAAAGAAGCCAGTTCAATAGTGAAAATGGGTTTTCGTCGTGGCGAAAGTTAAATCCTCGTATAGAGGATCATGAAAATAGTCCTGCTCATCGGTCTGTCTTTTTGGAATGGAAGGAATTGGAGCGTTCTTTAAACAGAAGGGGACTTATTGATGATCTACTTCAGGAAGAAATGAGTAAAGCAGCAACATAGAAAGAAATCCTCGAACGGGTCATTGCCACAGTACAAACTCTTGCACAACAAAATCTGGCACGAGAGGACATCGAGACTCGATTACTAACGATCCAAATCCTGGAAACTTTCTGGCTTTGTTAAAATACTTGGCTAAATTTGACCCTCTCATGAGATCTCTTTTCGATTCAGTGTCTCGTAAATCTGGGTGTATATCGTATCTTTCGCTAACTATTCAAAATGAAATAATAAGCTTGTTAGGAGAAAGAGTGCGCAAATATATTATTACTGCATGTAAGGAGGCGAAGTACTTTAGTATTATATTTGACACAACATCAGATGCTGCACATGTAGAACAAATGTCTCAAATTATACGATTTGTTGAAATTAAACGCAATTCTGTTGATATCAAGGAAGCCTTTATAGATTTTATTCCTTTAGAAGTAAAAACAGCGGAAGGGATCACAGAAGCTATTACAAGTAAACTTGAGAGAGATGAATTGAATCTTAGCGATTGCAGAGGTCAGTCGTATGACAATCAAGGAACAATGGCTGGTATCCATTCAGGAGTTCAAAAGAGAATATTAGATTTGAATCCACTAGCTCTGTTTGTTCTCTGTGACAACCATTCACTTAACTTGGTTGAAGTTCATGCAGCTCATGTGAATGTTCAGGAAGTGACATTTTTTGGGACAGTAAAACGTCTATTCACCTTCTTTTCCTGTTCCATTCATAGATGGAGTGTTCTTAAAGACTTCGTAAATATTACACTAAAAATACCAGGTGGAGCTCAAAAGCAGATGCGGTGAAAGCAATATCCACTCAGCTGGATGAAGTGATCGCTGAGGGAGAAACTGAAACTGAGGGATACACCGACTGAAACAATCGATACGAGGTAAGATGCAGCATTAATAATTAATGCGATAGAAACTTTAATTTTGTGACCTTTCTCTTTTTTTGGACAGATATTCTTTCTTCTCTGGACAAAATCCAGAAAATCTTGCAGACCAAAGGAATAATAATTTATTCAACCATTGACACTTTTGGAGACGCTAACGGACAAATTAAAAGTTTGGAGGAATGAGCTGTGTAACAATGTCATTTCTAAGGCAGAGCAGGTATTTAATGAATATGGGTATCAGTATCACAAAAAGGATAAGAAAGAAGCGCACGATGCCAGGGGAGTGTGCAGACGATTCTGTATTAACCGTTCAGCAAGAAATGCGACTTTCTCTAATAAATATTTTGGACAAACTGTCAGTTGAAATTTCAAGCCGTTTCTCTAACATAAAAGAGTTAGAAAAACACTTTGGGTTCCTCTGTAAATTTGAGGCGTACATAAATAATGGGGATATGCATTTTAAGGAACAGCTTTCCCAAATCAATATTAAGTGCACAGTCCTTGCAAAAGTGTATCCACATGACCTAAACAGTGAAGAATTGTTCAGTGACTTGAAAGACGTCGTACTTTTATTAAAAAGAGCAAAAATTAACGGAGAACAAATGGACTTTACAACTCAGGGATTGCTACAATACATTTCTTCAATGGGACTAGAAGCCTAAAAAACACTAGCAACAGCTATAAAAATTTTCTTACTTTACCAGTGTTTGTGTCTTCTTGTGAAAGATCGTTTAGTAAACTTAAATTGATTAAATCGTACCTACGATCAACAATATCTTAGGACAGGGTATCAAATCTAGCGATACTTTCAATTGAAAACGACATTGCTTCGTCTTTAGATTATAGTGGTTTAATAACCGACTTTGCAGCAATTAAGACCAGGAAAGTTACATTTTAGAACGTCTCGGTTTTAAATATTTATTAAATATTAAAAATAAATATTAAGTGTTTATTAATAGAAGACGGAACCATTAACCTATAATGGTAAGTGATTTATTTTATTACTTTTAATGTAGTTCTTTGTTTAAATTTATGTTGCTTTAGGATATTGTTTTGACGATGCGCATTAGACCTACAAGGAATTTACGTATTTATTAGAACATTTTTATGTTATAAATTTGTTATATTCCTTCATTTTTGATAGTCTATATTTGTTACTAATAAATGTATACAAATTGTATACCCGTAATATTAAACTTATAATATGTAATTTCTTAATTTTGACTTAACAAATATTCTTAAGACGTTTCTGGACGTGCTTTCATATAAAATTCTACACATTTGCACTTATTAAGTACTTTGTTCACTGGATGGGCCTTCATTTTTGCTCTTTTGCCCCCTTTAAATTGTGAAGGCGAGGCGGCCGACGATCTTCTTGCCCGGGGCGCCAAAAAGCCTAGCTACGCCACTGCTGGACACAAGTACACATTGGATATTCCTTGACGCAAGAACAAATCGCCACATTATTCTGCTGGAACTCTGAATTTGCATCAGTGCACCCAAGGAATTGCTGTCTTGTGCTAATTAATTTTGTATATTGACGTATAAGTTACAATCCGCATAGGCTATTCATGCATAGAACACATGTTTTATGTAATTCTTTCATGAAAGCCACAGTTTCTTTTTTAATAACACAAGTAATATGATACTGTTCTCAGTACTACTGTCTGACGCCCTTATACAAAAAATTCACCATCACAAGTTGTATTTTCAACACCTAAAATAGGAATATTAGTCGTGTGATGGGCTCAGGGGCGAACCTCGAATTTCATTTCGGGGGGGGGATGTTTTCAACCACATATCGATTTCTTAGAGTACTGTTTTTCTTTCTCATATTATAATAAAAATCGTACCAACAAATTAAAACTAATGGGCAACTAATAGCTGTAATTCACTAATTTCATTGAAATTAATTAAACATATACATCAGATAAGCTTCCAGTGTGTTTTGGAAGCCTAATAATAACTATGCATGGAAAAACCTTAAACTTAAAAAGTGAGAGTTAGGTCAACACATACAAGAACACGAAAATTTTAAATGAACATGTTTTATTTTACAATATTTTGTTTCTTAGAGTTAGGTGTTACAACAAACCATGTCCCATTATAGAAAATAGTGTTAAGAAATTAAAACCCATTCACATTATGTGCTTTGATATTGAAGTTACCAACATGTAAAACTAAGTTAAAATATAAAACGATGTGTCCTTATTTATCATCAATTAAAAATATCAAAATTTTGAGAAAGTTATTCCTGACGACAGTTTTTACAGAACAAATTCAAGTCTTCGTGATTTGTTTTGCGCTAATATGTTGAGCACTTCTTCTGGGTTAATTAAAACGTCTCTATGAATTGACATACATACATCCTCGGCGCTACAGCCCAGTCCGGGCCCTGGCCTCCAAAAGAAATCTTCCCCACTGGTGTCTATTCCCGGCCAATGTCCAACAGTTTGCTGCACCCAGCCTCACTGCCTCCTTACCAACCTGGTCCAGCCATCTTGTACGCGGTCTTCCCTTCCTTCTCCTTCCCATCGGCAAATAATTCATCACTCTTTTTGGGATTCTATCCTCCGCCATTCTCTGCACATGACCAGCCCAACGCAATCTGTTAATTTGTATGAGTTGCACGATCGGAAGATCTTTAAACCTTTCGTACAACTCTTGATTATGCAATCGCCTCCAAATGTCGTTTTCCCTCACAGGGCCATAGATTCTCCTCAGTACCCTCCTCTCAAAAACGGATAGTTTCTGCTCATCTAGTTTTTTTACCACCCAGCATTCCGAGCTATACATCAGGACTGGTCTAATCAAGGTCTTGTATAGGGTGGCTTTTGTATCTTTACTTATTAATTTAGACTTAAAATGTTTCACCAGTCCGTAGTAACACCTATTAGCAGATAATATCCGTCTTTCAATATCTCTAGAGGAGTCATTTCCAGAGTCCACATATGACCCGAGATATGGAAAACCCTGAACCTTTTCAAATTCATAATCGTTAATGCGCAGGGACAGGGCACGAGTGTTGGCACCTAGAACCATATATTTGGTTTTGCTTTGGTTTATAACCAAGCCCATAGCCTTAGCGGACAACTCCAGTTCCCGAAAGGCTTCCTTTAAGCCAGATTCAGACCTACTTATGACGTCAATGTCATCGGCATAGGCCAGAAGCTGTACCTCCTTGTGAAATATGTGTCCGCTAGTTTGAATTTCTGAATCCCTGATGACCTTTTCTAGAGCTATGTTGAACAACAGACACGCTAAGGCATCTCCTTGTTTCAACCCATTCAATGTTTTTAAGGAGTTAGATAGATTTGATTGTATTCTGATTTGGCACTTAGAATTGGACATAACTACTCCAACCATACGCACCAACTTAGATGGTATATTCAACTCCTTCATAGCTCTATATAGCATTTTCCGGTTGATTGAATCATATGCCGACTGGAAATCCACAAAGAGATGGTGAGTGGCCACTCCATTCCAACGTTTTTTCTAGGATTTGCCTTAGTGTAAATATTTGGTCTGTTGTTGACCTATTCCTAGTGAATTCACATTGATATTCTTTTATGTTTTCCTCAGCGTAGAGAAGCAGCCTAGAAAATATGACGTTGGACAATACCTTATACGCTGTATTAAGTAGAGAGATGCCCCTATAATGTTTACATATGAGCGGATCACCCTTTTTATGTATTAAACACACCACCCCATTGTTCCACTCATCAGGCATTACCTCCTCCAGCCATATTCGCTCTATCAGATGGGCAAATTCCTTTATGAAATCTCCTCCTGCGCTCTTTAATAGTTCCCCTGGTAAACCATCGGAACCTGCTGCCTTGTTATTTTTAAGCTTTTCTAGAGCTTCATACACCTCGTCATAGGATGGCACCAACTCCTCTCTATCATCCTCGAATTCTCCTGCTTCCTCTTCATTCTCAGATGCCTCCATCGAAGCCTCCCCAACTGAGCCTAGCAACTCTTCGAAGTGTTCTGGCCATCTCCTGATTACGCCAGCATTATCACTCACAAGGCCACCATTATTATCCCTACAGGCATTTGTTCCAGGCTGAAATTCCTGTCTCATATCATTCACCTTCCTGTACATATATCGGCTCAGCCTTTTACTCTTATATTCCTCTATCTTTTTCATCTGTCGCATCATATACTCCCTCTTTTTTCCTCTATGAATCTTCTTTTCCATCCGCCTGGCCTTCGTGTATTCCTCTTGAACAGCCCTAGTGCATTTCCTTTGGATCATAAATTTGTATGTCTTGTTTTTGAAGTCAGTTGCCTCTTCACACTCCTTATCAAACCACTCATCTCGCCCATGTCTCTTCTTCAAACCAACGATTTCTTCTCCCGTGGTCACTAACATGTTTTTTAGATTAAGCCAGTGGTTTTCTATATCTTGTTCCTCACGGCATTTAAGTCTCCACTGTCTAATTTCCTCATTAGTAACTTCCTCGAACCTCCGTTTTATTTCTTCTTCCTTTAGTATTTCTGTATTGTATCTAACAGTCTTTATTCCTTTTTCATTTCTATTATTGAAGATTCTAGCTCTCAGTTTTGCAATTACGAGATAGTGATCGCTATCCATGTTGGCACTTCTATAAACTCTAACGTCTTGTAAGTCTGACTTATGGCGGCCATCCAATAGGACATGATCTATTTGATTGACCGTTCTCCCGTCTGGAGAGATCCGTGTGCCCTTATGTATGTCTTTGTGGTCGAAGAAAGTCCCTCCTATGATCATATTTTGACCAACTGCGAAGTTCAATAATCGGAAACCATTGTCTGAGTGTTCAGAGTGTAAACTATACTTTCCTATATTACTACAAGCATGGCTGCTTCCCACTTTGGCATTTAAGTCACCTATGATTATTTTTATGTCATGTCTAGGGCTGCTAGCATACGCATTCTCCAGCAAGTCATAAAAATCATCTTTCTCCTCCTCAGGCTTATCATCAGTTGGGGCATGCACGTTTATTATAGTATAATTAAAGAAGATTCCCCTAAGTCTTATTTTACACATTCTAGGTGTAAGGGGTTTAAAATCAATGATATTTGCTTTCATTCTACGGCTTACCAAGAAGCCAGTTCCAAGCACATGGTCCCGGTTCTGATAGCTGTAATACACCGAGTAGTCCCTTCGATCCATGATTCCAGCGCCAGTCCACCTCATCTCCTGCATAGCCAAAACATCTATCTTATATTTGAGAACCTCTCCTATTAATATCTTCAAGGCTCCAGGTCTGTATAAGGAACGCAAGTTCCACGTCGCAAGTTTAAAATCTTTGTCCCTTTTCCACGATCCAGTCCCAATTCCATTAATCCGTCCGGCTTTTCCTTTTTCTCTTGGTTTCATAACAATAGTATTTTATGGGGTGGGTTGTTAACCCTACGCCCAACCCCCAACCTGGAGGACCAGGGGTTTTATGTTTAGAGTTCCCGTCTCTTAGATGAGTTGCCTTCACTGAGCTAACGAGTCTCATCCACCCGTCCGCAGTAGACCATACTCACTAGATCTATGGGCGCCGCCGTTGACATTTTTATGTTCTTCCGCCGCCAACCCCGCCATGCATCCTGCTGCCGACACACTACATCTTGGTAAGCCGGGTCCCTGATTACCTCAGGGCCACCTCGCCCAGACCCCCATCTCTCGTTGGCTCGCCGACCCAAGCTGTCGAAAGGATTGGTTACCACAACCTTAGCATGAGTTGCTCGACTTAACAGGGCCCACCGCTTGTAGGTGAGAGTTGGAGTTGGAGAGGAGAGGCTAGTGACCAGCTCTTGTATGCAGGCCATATATTACGCGTCACTCCCCCATTTGAGCCCCCTCTATGAATTGACAGCAAGGCCAAACCATTCAGATGATCTTGACCTGTCGCACTTCTGGTAAAACTACTCTTCTAAGGGCAGAAAAAGATCCCTCACATGTTGCTGTAGATACTGGAATAGTGGCACCAATTTTTAAAAATCAATGAACAGAAGGGAAAATACTTGTTTCACATTCATTTAGACAGGTGATAAAGTACTTTGGTTTTGTAGTATCACAGTCCAAAAATTACTCTTCAACATAACTATCTGATTCAGAAGTCTCACAATAGTATGCCTCATCTTCAGGCCGAAACTCTGATAAAGTAGATACAACTTCCTTGACATCTTGTTCACTGATGGAGCAACAGTGCTGAGAAAGAAGATACTAAAGAGATTCTAGCAGTTTTCTGTGATTAAGGAAGCGCTCATCAAATTGTTGGAGGAAGTAACCAAGTTGCTTATAACCAGTGGAAAATGGTGCCCTCCTACTCTCTTTCAAGTCGACTTCTTTTCATTTTCACCATTTCTTTCAACGCCTGTTATTTTTAGTATTGAGTATAAGGCATATTATTGTGGATTATTTAAACTTGTCATTGACCTAAATAGTATTTTT
The DNA here is from genome assembly GCA_034769895.1 of Magicicada septendecula. NCBI lineage: Eukaryota > Metazoa > Arthropoda > Insecta > Hemiptera > Cicadidae > Magicicada > Magicicada septendecula. Next base: position 1,030,086,484 of record CM068367.1, on the reverse strand, counting down.
TTTTAATTGACAAAACTTGAAAGTCAATTAATTACATTTCAAAAAACCCACAACCAGTTTTAAATTTGTTGCTTCAACATTTAAAAATTTTTTTTGGATTTTGGGGGGATATATCCCCCATGTCTCCCCCTAGGTTCATCCCTAATTGGCTTGAAGCTTTTAGCTTAATGATAAAGGTTTTTGAAGACCTTCTTCTGATGAGATGTGTAATTTTAGTTATTACATTATTTTATGTACCGTGTGTGTGTGTGTGTGTGTGTGTGCGCGCGCGCGCGTGTGGTTATTGGAAGGGGGAAGAAGGAAATGAGGGTGAACAAATTCTTACATTCATAATGGAATTAATGTGATTTTCTTCACTTTTACAGGTGCAGATTGCTTTACATAAAGCTGTAAGACAAGGCATGGTAAAACAGGACAAGAAAAACAGATATTTCCTTGTTCCACCAGTCATTCAATTTATGGAAACGTGTTTGCCTAGGAGTTCTGTGCGTATGGCTGTCGGAACTGAAGTACAGTCTACAGAAACAAATCAAACTAAGAACTTCCTGGAAAGAGTGGCGAGTATACTGGACACAAGGCCGCCGAGGTGTAAAAAGTGTGGAAACAGCAAGTGTACATGCAGAATTGGAATTGTGTGTGCTTCCCCCACCGTCTGCAAGAAATGCAAAATAAAAGCTAAACCAAAGGTGGCTGCCCGCAGAGAAAAGGCCGCAAATGTAAGAATGTCCGCTAAATACTTCAACAAAATGAACACGTGTACTTACGCTAAGATCGTTAGATGTCCTGAATGTTTGAGAATATTGTTTATGAAAAGAACGTAAATAATTTGTAACAGTTACAATCGTTAATGAAAAACTGTCTTCACTTTTCAATAATGTGTATAAACAATAACTAATAGTTTTATGGTTTTGTAATAAATTTGTCTTATATTACCTATACGTTACTCATTTAGTAGTTAAAATTATCAGATTTAATATTACTATTAATTTATGAAAATAATTTACATTGTGTTATTGAATGTTAATTTTATATATTCTGCCTACTTATAAGATACTACTTAATTAATCGGTAGTAAACATTTTCATTTCAAGTTTCTAAGATGCATCGTTACGTAAAGTTTCTAGTATATTAAAAGCTGTAATACAAGTCTGTTGCTTTCTAATAAGAGTTTATGTTCTGTATATATTAATTTGACATGGTGTAACTAAGGATAGTCCATGGCCGGTAGCTGACCACACCCCGATACGCGATCATCTGACTCCTGTCCTTGTGGCAGGATGTGTAGAATTGAGAGCGACAGGCTTTCCTATCGTCTGGTGCTCTCCTGCTAAGCAAGTTACACTCCTTGTGTTATTAAGTTACATTTCTTTAAAATATCACTCTTTTAAAACACACACACATAATTTTAATATCCCCTTGAAATTTTAAGTGGCAACAATGAGTATCTGTTAATGTGACAGACAACAGTGGAGTAACTTTTTTCTGGACACTCCGCAGGCATCCTTTGCGGGCTGTATTACTACTCTTGCTTAGTTCATGCCGTAGTTCTCACTAAAATACTAAAATCTCCTTGTAGCTGTGGTAACTACTAAAACTGTGTAACATAAACAGAGTAACTGTTCTTTCTTGTATGATGTTATAATCAATTAATAAAATATAAATTTTGTTTCAATTAATGGTTTGATTTGTTATTTACTATCTTTTGCATCTTTGATCAGTCTAAGAAATGCTGATTACCAGATAACTCACTAGTAATCAATTACAACTTTGTCATTTTAATGAACTTATATGCATCTTGAAAAGGTACAAATTCGATTAAATTTAAATACACGAAGACAGTGAATATTTATATTAATTTTTATATCCTACACTTTATTACCTAATCTCATATTTTTAAACAACCCAAAAATGTATTTCACCTTTAAAACTTTCTCTCATCTGCTTATAGCTTTAACATTTGCAATAAAGTTTAGTACAGGACTGATAATGGCACTGGAGGAAAGGCATTTCAATGGTTAAAAACCCACCCGTAAAAATGAAGAGAAAAGTTTGCGCCGGCCCCCTAGTCCGCTGACCACCCCCCCCCACCACATATCAGGCCCTACGGGCCCGGCTGTTATGCCACTGTGTGACAACTGAATACTGGGTTTGGAATAAGTGGAACGCAGTTGACACGTCTGGTTACTGTGAAAAGGATTAGTCAATTGAAGTGACTCGTTTCTCATGCAGATTTTTCGAGAAAATATAAACATATCTCTAGATGTCAAATTCTGTAACTTAACAATAAAAACTACTACGTTACTTGAAGTAAACAGTTAAATGTATTATTATACAAAAATGTTGGCCTTGCCGTGGTTAAAATTGTTACACAATATTCCACCACTACACTAACATCTGATTGGCTAGTATACACAAACCGCTTGCAAGAGCAACACGGCACATGCGCGTTTGTGATTGTTGTTATTATTATTATTTTTATTATATAAATAATAATTTGAGTGATCGTCTACGAAACGACGACGTAAGGAAAGACCTGAAGTTACAGTCGGTTCTGGAGAGAATAAAGGAATACAGGCAGAATTGGAAGTCCCATGTAGAACGCATGGTAGACACGCCTATTCCTAAACAAGCGTTTGAATATAGGCCAGTGGGGACGAGAGATCGTAGAAGACCCTGGAAAAAATGGTCAGAGACTCTGTGAAGTCGGAACGGGCTGTAGCCCAAGCCATGTAGTGAAGAAGAAGAAGAAGAAGAAGAAGAAGAAGAAGATTATTTATTATTATTTATTGCTTTTACATTATTACGTACCAATTTGTGGTCATTTCGGTTAATTTCTGTTTGAGCGGTAAGTGGCAAAAGATGGAGTTACTCTTCCGTCAGATATGGGATGAACGATGATTTCTGTGAGCAGAAGAACAGAAGGATATACCTTCTGTTTATGGTATACCTCTGTTCGTGTGAAAATGGAACGCCAGTTATAGCGTAGTATATATATATATATATATATAATATGACAGCCGCTGGTGAGCTGGTACTGTCTATCTGTAGACGTTTTTATAAAACCCCATCGGCAGCCAACAGGAGCCGCTCGAATACCTTCGAGATTGCTGGCAAAAGCGATATCGTGCGATGACTTCCAGGAAGCATCGTAGGCTTCTTTGATTTCGGTATCATAATGATGTTCACGTTCTTCCACAGGCAGGGAGACAGGTATTGAGCAGCCGCAGCAGGATGTAGACTGCCGGAGCCGGTAGATACAGTAACGCTGTTTGGCCTCGTGGACCGGGTCAGAGACGCTTCTTTGAACGGTAAACTGTTTCTCGGTGCAGTCGACAAAGACCTCGGCCTTGCCTTCTGCGAAGTAAACAGTGTGTCGTTCGGGATAATCAGAAGATGGCGAGTCCTCTGTTCGCCAGTAAGCCTATTGCCGCTCTCCAGACGGAGGCGTGGTCGATTTCCAGAGATTTCAAGTAGGAATCCCAACGGTCCGCGTTTACGTTAAGAGAAGCTGCGTAATGTGTTGTGGCTGGGTCTGAAAACGCCTGTGAGCGGCAGGATCACGGGAAAATCAAATTGCCGAAAACTATATCGACAAACGCTTGGGGGGGGGGGGAGCCAATGCTCTATATTCGAACTCCATGTAGTCAACACATCAGTAATTAGCGATTTCTCGGATGTTCAATTATTCTATTCCATTATTATTTGAAAACACAATCTACGGCGGCCAACATATTATGTTTAACAGATCTGTATTTTAGAATTATTATGACAAAAATACTATACAACTTTAGATAATAAAAAAAACAAAATATTATACCTTGTTTGTTTCTTAAGCATAAAAGTTTAAATAGAATACTAAATGAACACCGAAGAACTATGAAACAAGCAGTTAATTTTCACTGTGTACAAAACTTTTACACCTAGCACAAATTATAGGTTAAGTGTTTACCTTAAGCAAATACTCACTGTTTTAACTTTCTTAACACTTTAACAGTTTGGTTATGACTAACCAAATTTAAAACTTCATAAAATATTTATATTGTGATCCCTATATATGATGTTAAAACAACCAATGTTTCTTCAGTAGCTCTACTTCACCAGGTTCCTGAGTAATTAATATACAGAGGTCAGTCATACTTAGTTTCAACTAAACAGTAGTATCTTAAATTTTTCTGTGTCTGTTGTTTGATGGTTTGCTATAGCCTACTCTTTTCTGTAGAAAACTATGTAAGTTAGGAATCCAAAATTTGATTATACATTGGATTTAGTTACTCTCAAGTAAACAGAAAGTACTAAGTGTAACAGAAATTATACTTGAAAATAAGCATTATGAAAAGTATATTTTTGCAAATATTTTAAAGAATATTTAAATTATAAATTTGGAAAACTCAGTAAACTTAATGTTTCTATGAATACAAGAAACTTGAAATTAATTAATTGTATATTTAATTTACTTCAAAGAGGTGCATACACTTGGTTAGTTTTCCATGGTTAAATTACTAAGCAAAAGATGCCAGAATAAATTATTATTTTTAATATCACTGAGTGATAGGCCATGTCATTCAAGTAATTATACATTTTAAAACATGTAAAAGAGTAATCATAAGTTCCAATTTCAATTACCCTCCTACATTATTGAAGTGCAGTGCTAAGAGTTCACATTTAATCCTTGAACAAATGTAGGCAAGTCAAAGTCTAAAGACAAAAGACAAGCGGAGTTTGGCACTGAGGAGTTCTGTATCAAAACACAGTTTGGTAATTCTCAAAAGAGAAATTCTACCTTCTCCACAATCTGTCCTAAGGTAGAGGTCGGCAGTGAAAACTGCTATCACAACTTCCTTTGCTCAAGAGGCGAATAGAAGCTGAAACAGAGACAAGCAAAAATAACCAGAGCGTAATGCTCAAAGAATAAGTTTGTGTTTGTCAAGCACATCTTTGTCAAAAGGTAACCCTTTTTGCAAATGTTTGGAGTCCCAAAGACTTTAGTCTTTGAGCATTACGCTCTGGTTATTTTTGCTTGTCTCTGTTTCGGCTTCAATTCGCCTCTTCAGCTAAGGAAGTTGTGATAGCAGTTTTCACTGCCGACCACTACCTTAGGACAGATTGTGGAGAAAGTAGAATTTCTCTTTTGAGAATTACCAAACAATGACAGAGAGCCAAATTTGGACTGTAATTCTGATTGAATTTATATGTTTGTGTTGTGTGAATGTAGTTACTGTATATATTTATGTATATGTGTATATTGTTTGTACAAAATGACAATATCTTAACTGTACAATGTTTAAATCAGTGCTGACAATAAAGATGATAATTGATAGACCAAAACTGAATAGCTGAAATATTAAGCAAAATAAAATACTATGAATGCAAAATAGTAAACAGGCTTTTACTTACTTTTAAAACAGATTAATTCTTCGATTGTTGTGATTAACGGCAAAATCATCAACGACTCTTTTCAAGTCAATGTTCTTGGTCAGAGTCCTTTCTATTGCAAGCACAGACAGATAGCTAAGACGTTCATCAGACATCGAATTTCGTAAATAACTCTTAACACGTTGCATACACGAAAATGTTCTCTCACATGATGCAGAAGAAGCTGGAATAGTCACTGCTATTTGAGTCAATTTGTACAAGTCATTGAATGCTAGTTTGTATTGCTCTAACAACTTGAGCAATGCAAGTAGATTCACACTCTCCACTCCGGTTTGTTGTTCATGCCTTAGGATGAGATTTTTTAATATTTTTATTTCTGCCTCTAACGAATCAGTGTTCCATGAATAATTTTGTGCCAATGGCATTAACATTTCTTTATTCAGGAACATTTTACTTTTGGATTCAGACAAGTGATTCCTTTAATTATTGCAGAGTTTGAAATAAAGTCTCTAAAGTTTGCTATCTATGATATGTAGAATATCATCAAATACTAGAGACTTGAAATCAGTTGGGTGTACAGGTTTCAAGCTGTCTTTATTTGGCATATCACAAACATATTCCACAAGATGTTTTGGTAACTTTCGAATGCTGCCAAGAGTAGAGGAATCTGTGGGAATATCAGCGCCTATTTTTGTTGCTACATCTACACTTTCTTTCCACACAGAAGTGAAACTTGTATGAGATCCATGCATTTGGTTGAAAAGATCCCTTGTAGTTTCGACCAAATCGATCGCAGCAAAAATATCACAATCTTTGCTGGAGGAAATCAGACAGTGACTTGCATTCTTTCAACAAACGTGTGAACAGGCATAAATGAAAAATAAAAGAAAAGTTCAACTTGGCACTGAATCCTGACACTTCTGCAGCTCGTTCTGAATTTTCACTCTGGATATTTACTAGTGTTACAATAATAGCTTCAATTGTCTTCTTCACAGCCAAACATGTAGCATACTGACAGGCCCATCGGGTGTCACTTAACTTTTTCAATTCCACTTTTCCTATCTTCATTTTCATTTGTGTATCTATAAACATTTGATGGACTGCCGACCCACTCATGAAAACATACAGTCCCTGCAGAGTCATAAAAAAATCTGTAGCTGACTTGATCCCTCTACATGTTGCCACTATAACGAGATTCAATTTATGGTTCATACAGTGTGTGTAGATGGCTTGTGGAAATTCCCTACTTAAAAGAGCTTGAACACCTGCATAAGAGCCACTCATGATTGCAGCTCCATCATAAGTTTGTGCAACACAGTAGTTTAAATCAACTCCACAGTTTGCTAGTTTTTGTTTAATACAAATTAATAAAGAAGAAGCATTCAATTATTTGCAGGTTTTTTACAGTTGGATCTTTTTTCCTTACACGTTCCATTAATTCTAAAAAATTTCCCCTCTTTGAGCTATTCCTTGTAGGGCTGTACATCAGCAATTGTTTCAATGTATCCTCTATTTTCTTGAACTTCAAGAGCATACATTTCATCTAGCAGATCAGAAATTGATGCTTCCTCCCCAAACTTACTTTTTAAATTTTTGAAAGACTCCCAAGCAACTAAAGAATGCTTGTGGGATGAGCTGTTCTCATGCTGCTTAAAACCGGAAATAGATTCTGTTGGTCTATTCCAATTAGTGTAACCTTTATTTACAAAACTAAGCAGTTCACTTTTTGTGCCTTGAGTTTGGGGACGAAAAATCAACAGGCAAAACAAAAAGCAGCATCATTTATAATACTGTATTCAAGCCATGGGTGGATTTTGTACCAACCTGGCTGGAAATTCCTTTTTCTAACTCCAAACTGGCGAAAAGGAAAATGTAATAGTGGTTGTTTTGGTTCATCAGTAACTTTCGTAGCTATATCACTAATTGAACCAGATTTATTAGTGCTGCTGGTGCTACTGCTAGGACTAGAAAATAAATCAGTACCTTTATTTTCACCGAATTCTTCTTCAGTTTCTGACTGTTTTCCTTCTTTCCCTACTTCCATATCATCATCATCGAACACAATTTTTGCAGGTTGAGTTTCAGGATCCTGAAAACTAACCTCAGCAGTTACAGGTGTAAACGTTGTAGGCATTGTAATGTCCTCTTCATTTGGTTTAACAATTTTTTGTTGCAGAATGAAGAAGTCCGAAATGCTAGGACGTTTTGCCATTTTTATTGTCACTTTTCCACATTCACTTTCAATAAGATGCACAATATTCTACACAAACGGCCAAACACGAAACACAGATTACTGTCATGAGACCTTTTATTGTTTATATGCAAACTAACCTCAAACGTATTGAAACGTACATAACATAAAAACCGAAAGAATGAATCGAACATAAGACAAACTGCTGTCCGTATTTAAATAAAATTGGCAGTTAAACACGTTAACTCTGCTTATGCAAACCACAAAACCACAGAAACAAAAATAAAATCGTTGACTTAACGAAAACGAAAGTACGACCGCAGACTGAGAAACCAAGACTTATTTATTGTTTATATGCAAATTAACCTCAAACGTATTGAAACGTACATAACATAAAAACCGAAAGAACGAATCGAACATGAGACAAACTGCTGTCCATATTTAAATAAAATTTGCAGTTAAACACGTTAACTCTGCTTATGTAAACCACAAAACCACAGAAACAAAAATAAAATCGTTGACTTAACGAAAACGAAAGTACGACCGCAGACTGAGAAACCAAGACTTATTTATTGTTTATATGCAAATTAACCTCAAACGTATTGAAACGTACATAACATAAAAACCAAAAGAATGAATCGAACATGAGACAAACTGCTGTCCATATTTAAATAAAATTGGCAGTTAAACACGTTAACTCTGCTTATCCAAACCACAAAACCACAGACACAAAAATAAAATCGTTGACTTAACGAAAATGAAAGTACGACCGCAGACCGAGAAACCAAGAATGACCGACCGACAGTTTGTGTACACTCTGACGGTTGTTTGTTTCATGTTTCCGTTCTAAAGATCTTTTAGTTTCATTCTAAACACGTGGAAAATATTATTTCTTGTTGAATTTTATAAAAGATAGTTTGACTTTGACCACTGAAATTTCTCCATCTTATCTGGGTGGGCCAGAGGGTGGGCCAAGAAAATTTTGGATGGGCCCGGGCCCACCCGTAGCGCTGCCACTGCCTTGGAGAGACAGAACATCAGGACCAAATTTTAAGCCCTATAAGATAAAAGAGCTGCTACTATCTTTGCAAAATCCAACAGTTCCAAATTTCTTACAGAATTGCTTATGTCCTTAATTATGGGCCTGTTTATGTGGATGAATCGAAGAAGCCAGTGGGTACTAGTTGCAAGAGTGCATCAGGGACATGAAAAATAATTAAACTAAAAAATTAGTTATTGCCAAGCGCAGTTATTCCATCCTATTCAAAGAAAACCTTAGCAAGGTACCAAAAAAAAGTCAGTATTTAGTCTGACAGTCATTAAGAATCCAAATATAACTAACAGTGTAAAAGGATATAAACTGCCTAGTCCATGGTAAATAAACATATGGATAATGAATGGTAAACATATTAGACAATTTACGAGTGGAGCTACAATACCATCAACAGAGCTCACACCATCAGTCAATAATAACTCACATTACTGGGATTTATTATAAACATAATTATTTATTGATATTTTATATTCTACATACAATTTATGATTACGATGATGATGATGATGCTGATGATTATGATTACGATAGTAGTAGTAGTAGTAGTAGTAGTAGTAGTAGTAGTAGTAGTAGTAGTAGTAGTAGTAGTAGTAATTATTATTATTATTCATGTTGCTGTTGTTGTTGTTGTTATGTTGTTGTTAATTTATTTGAATACCTATTATTTTTTCTAACAATAGTATTAGTATTTTTCTTTTTATAACTAATTATTGTTATTGTTCTTTTTTTAATTACTGTATTATTATTATTATTATTATATAATTATTATAAGCTATTAATTCTGCCAGTTGCAGTAACATGGTTAGGGCTCCGGAACACTTCTATCGAATCACACAGTATCTCCTCTGGATGATGGAATGCTACCTGAATGACAGGATACTAATACGAGGGTTATTCGGAAAGTAAGGTCGAATCGCCGTAGCTAATCGAATGACGCGCGAACATTGAAACGCGCATGCACACCGACTCCCGGCATGCCTTGCGCGTCAAACTACGCCATTTGCATTGGTATTGTTGCAGTATGCTGTTTACAGTGTCAGTTCAAAATGTTTAAAACAATTGATCAGCCCGCCGACTGTGAAATACGTTCAGTGATTCGGTTTTTGACAGCAAGGAACGTTTCACCAGCGGAAATTCATCGACAGATAAGTGAAGTGTACGGCCCCAATGCGATGAGTGACAGCAAAGTGCGTAAGTGGGTGAGAGCTTTCAAGGATGGACGGGAAAATGTCCATGATGAACCGCGATCAGGCCAACCATCAATGATCACAGAAGATTTGGTCAATGCCGTGGACGAAAAAATTCGTGAAGACCGGCGATTCACAATTTCAACTTTAGCACTGGAATTTCCGAATGTGGGTAGAACAACTTTGCACAAAATTGACTCTGAAAATTTGCAATTTCGCAAATTGTGCTCACGTTGTGTTCCCAGGCTGCTTACTGAGGAACACCAAATGAAAAGAATGGCTTGTGCTCTTGATTTTTTGGACCGATATCATAAGGAAGGTGATCAACTTTTAGAGAACATTGTCACAGGGGACGAGACGTGGGTTTCTCACATGACCCCAGAGTCTAAACGTCAGTCAATGGAATGGCGTCACATGACATCACCAGTCAAAGTCAAGGCCAAGCAGACAATCTCAACACGCAAGGTTATGGCAACCGTGTTTTGGGATAGACATGGAGTCTTGTTAGTCGAGTTTATGCAGCAAGGGACAACAATAAATGCAGCCGCTTACTGCGCTACCCTGACTAAACTTCGACGTGCAATACAGAATAAGCGACGTGGCCTTCTGACGTCTGGAGTTTTGTTGCTGCATGATAATGCCAGACCCCATTCTGCCATTCAAACCCAAAATCTGATCAGACCTTTTGGATGGGAACAGATTGACCACCCACCGTACAGTCCAGACTTGGTGCTGAGCGATTTTCACTTGTTCCGCTACCTAAAGGAGTTTCTCGGTGGCAAGCGCTTTGCCACAGATGACAAGGTGAAAGAAGCAGTTAAAGACTGGTTATCCTATCCTCACAGGCGGCAGACTTCTATGACTTCAGCATACAAAAGCTTGTAGAACGTTATGACAAATGTTTAAACAAAAATGGAAACTATGTAGAAAAATAGAGAAAGATGTAAGGAATTAAATAAAAAAGTTTTTTGAAAAAATCTATGATGGTTTATTTTTTATAAGAAATCGGACCTTACTTTCCGAATAACCCTCGTATATTATACGATAGATGGAGCTTGTAGGAAAAAGATCACCACCAGGGCTGCCCATTGCTTAATTTTGAGCCCCGACCTCTGGATCGTATCCTACAATGGAATTTTATGGATTAAGATGAATTCATTACCAGACAATTTTCCTGGTAGGTTATGTAGATGATATAGCAGCAGTGTTTGTGGCTTGAAATACTGAGGATACACAAAGAAGCCTGAATTAAGTAATGAGGCGAGTGAGCTCATGGCTTGAAGAATATGGCCTGGATCTAGCCATAAAAAGTCTGAAATAGTATTGCTCACCCAGTAATGGATACCCACAATCGTATCGGTGCAAGTGGGAGCTGAAGCTATACTTATAAAGAAGGATGTTAAACACCTAGGGGTGAGACTGGAGTCAAGCCTCTCCTATTGGAGCAAATCAAATATGGAGCTGATAAGGCAGCTCCTATCACCACAAAGCTCAGCTGGCTGTTCCATGGGAGTCATGGAATCCATCCTTCTATATGGTTTTGAAATCTGGGCCAATGCACTAAAGACGGGGAAATACAGGAAACGTATAGCATCGGTGAAGAGAAAAGAAGCCCGCAGAAGAGCATCCTCTTATTGGACAGTGGCAGAGCCAGTAGTTCTGGTGGCTCCCACAGACCTTATGGCTATAGAGAAAAAGCATCTCTTGGAAAGAAATGTGGCAAAGCATGAAGCCAGGGAACTCACTCTCTGGGACGACTGGAAAGATCGATGGAACAGGGAGGACAGAGGAAGATGGACTGCAAGGCTCATACCCAACTTGAAGGGATGGATTGACCGCCAACACAGTGAGGTTAACTACTATCTGACACAGTATATGGCAATTTTAATGCCTACCTTCACAGAATGGGAAAGGTGCAAAGTCCAGCTTCCCAATATGGCAACTCTCTCCATGAGGGTGCCTTGCACAGCTTTTTCTAGTGCTACAGATTTGCAAGAGAGAGAATGGCATTGGAGGTGGAGCTCAGGGAGTTCATGCCCTAGGGCATAGTTGAGATTATGCTTCATGGCAAGGAGGAATGGGACTGCATTTCTGCATTTATTCAATGGGTCCTACTAGAAAAGAAAAGACAGGCCCAACTTGGACCCAGTGGGCAGTAGAAGATAAGGGATAATTAGAAGGAGCCCAGTAAGGGTACAATAGGCTCAATCCTGAAGTAATGGGTAAGTGGCTTTAAGATGGAAATGAATGCCTGAATTAGAGGTGGGTTTTCTAGTGGGTGAGAGTCCCACACACCAGGGGACAGACAGTTTCCTCTGACGGTGCATAAGCATTTTCCCCCTCTAAAAATGTATATATTGTACTTCTGTAAATTCAAAAGTACACAGTCCCTGCCAAATAAGCTGATTTGTAAAAGTTATAAATATTTAGTTTTAAAAAAGTAACAAGAGTGGCAACAATATTGGTTTTTGAAAGTTGTCAAACTGAAATATATTAGAAATTTGTAATATTATTTAAAGTATTGACATTGTTTAAGAGTAACAAATGTATTTAAAAAACTGTAGATTAATCCTTTCAAACTATATGTAGAAACTGTAAATTCTGTAAGTTATGATTTATTAAATGTGAAAGTAATTGGCAAAACATAGAATTGAAAATAACACAGAATAATCAAATTGTCACAGGCTTTATGTAAAACTAGGTACAGCATTATAATACATTGTATAAGCTACTAATAATGGTAAAACCACAAAATATTGTAAATTATTGAGAAAGAAGTTTATTTAAATTAGTTGTCAATGTAAAATAACTGTATAATGTGGAAATTAAAAAAAAATATAAAAGTATTATAATATATTTAATATTTATAATGACTTTACCTCAAGATGTATTTTCCTTATTTGGGACATGTTTCGGGACGCTTTGTGTTCCCATCATCAGCCTTTCTAATTTTGAGTCTTGTGAAGTAATTGTATTTGTTGTCATGTAAACCAACATGAGACTAATAAAATACATACCACACAAAGGCACCATAATGAACATTTGGGAAAATTTACAAATATACAAACATAAAACACAAACTAATACCTGAACAAATACAAATCAATACAAAACATGACACGATTTTCAAAGCAATCAACATCGAAAATACACGAAATACTAATATATACACCACAATCACACACAATAATATCAATTTAAAGTGCCAAAGGCCAACAGGAAACCACAACAACAACAACCAACCAACACACAAGTACTTCACAAGACTCAAAATTAGAAAGGCTGAGGATGGGAACACAAAGAGTCCCGAAATATGTTCCAAATAAGGAAAATACATCTTGAGGTAAAGTCATTATAAATATTAAATATATTATATACATCAAGAAATAGACTGTAGCAAAAAGTGTTTGAAATATTATAATGTACGAAAGATAAAGGGTGTAGGAGAAAATTTTAATTTTCATCAAATATTTACATTTCTGTTTGCTAATAAAAACAAAATTATCTGTTACAGTGTTAACATGATTATCCATTTTTTGGCATAATAATTTCCACATCCATGTATTTCACTGAATTTTATCAAATTGACTTTCTAATATTGTTATGTTACTGTAGTATATAATTTAACCTTTTGTCTTATATAAGTTTTAATGTTTCCAAACATGAAAAGAATTGCCAAATTTGTCAACTCATTAACATAAAAAATATTTATAACTACACACAAAGTGACACAAGTACTTAAGTAGCAAGGCCTGTAATTCACAATTGGGGGGGGGGGTAATTTTATATATAATTACAACAGATTGACTCAGAAATTTATTTTTCTGGGCAAGGTTAATGATAATTAATTAAATTTAAATAATAAATTTTATGAAACTTAAAGTAAATTATTAAAATTTATTGAATAGTTAAAAATTGCAATATTATTTCTCAGATAAGTGAGTTGGAATAATTTATGTTAATTGATTCCAGTCATTGTGAATTTGTACATGAATAGATTGTATGTTGGATTGGATTATGCAACATTAGGGTTTGGATTATGTGTTCTAAAGATCGGGAAATATGCATGTGTTTATGTCCTTAAAAAAAATGATATGATCTAGACCTGGTAAAATGAATTGCTTGATAGAAATGAATATAAATTGGAATAATGTTGGTTACACTAATGTTGACTACATTTGTTAATAATGTTGATTTGCTGTTTTTGTATAGAGAAATGCAAGTACTATTAAACAGATACTATAAGCAAATGGTACTTTATAAGACAAAATTACAGACAAGAAACTCGTTTAGACATCACATGATTTAATAGGAGATAGTTTGAAAAATGTTAGATCATTTGGGAAAAATTTTACATCACTTCCATCCAATTCAGTTTTTATTCCACTTAATTATGTCATGCAATTTTACACATTGCTGAATATACTGGATTTCATTCTTGTAAATTTTGTAATTTAACGTTTTCAGCTACTTCACCCCCTACTTGTAATGACTTTGTTTCAGTATTGTCCAAAATCTTTGAGGAATCCCCAAATTGCAAAATTGCAGACCCCCAGTTTAAAGCAGAGTAATACATGTTGCTAACAAAAACTGATAGATCATCTAACAAAAGTTGGATTTAATGTAGACAAAATTTCTTGGCAATTTTACAGCTGAAAACAACCCTTCAGCAGTTCTGACTGCAGTTGAATTACTCATTCAAATCTATTTGAAATCTTCTCTATCTTACAGTAATTTAAAAAATAGGCCTAGTAGCCCCCTCAATATTTTTTTATGGGTTGTGATGGTAAGAGTAGAGATGTTAAAGCCTCATTGTTTTAAGAATGTTAAAAAGTTACAGGAGAATAAATGTCTCTTGTTGAGTAATTGAACTTGAGTATTTAAACTTGAGTAATTGATCTTTGAGAAAATGTTCTTTCCATTTGCAATGAATCTGTCTACTTCAGGATTCAGTAAATTTATTGAATTCAATCCTCGAATTTCTTCAGCCATTCTGTGAAGGACATGCATGAGACAAGTAACATGTACCATTTTAGAATACTAATCTGTAATCTTTCTTCTGCCTTTACGATATAAAGAACAGTAACTATTAAAAAACAGAGCATATTCTCTCATTCCACTTTACTTGGCCACAAAAATTTCATTGCATTGTCAAAAAAAAAAAAGCTAAAACAATGCCTATTAAATTTTTATAGCTGTAGTAAAACTGTAAGAAATGTTTCCAGTGCCTATTACATACTTCTCCTAACTGGTTATATTTAAATGTGCTTACAACTACATTTACCTCTTATCTACTTTCTATATAGGCATTATCTATTTAAAATCCAAATGTTGATTTTGCTGACACTCATTCAATTTTTGTAGTGTATCATCATATTGTATAAATCTGAAGCCTAAATTTGACAAGAATTATATTTTTATGAAAAGTACTCTTTAAATATAATAATATGTGCTGCTATATCCTATTTTAGATGTATTGTCTAAAATATGACGTAAACATAAAAAAGTGGTTAAAATATACACTTGTTTGACTTTATATGGTGATTCATATAAATCCAAGCTCATATATCAAATTTCTTGTAGTATACAGTTATCTCATAAATTGAGCTCCTCCTTTATGATTTGAATATCTTGTTTTTTTAATATAAATGGTATTAGAATTGTTGGTTATATACAGAATACCTTTAAACAGATTGTTCATTTTTTAAATAATATATATTTAATTAGTAGATTAAATAATATATTTTTAAATAGTACGTTAAATAATATATTTTTAGCTATAAAATAATATAACAGTTTAATAACAGTATAATATAGTATTTTTACCTTAAAATAATATATTATAAGGTATTATAATAATTCTCAACTGTTAAATAATAGTTATAAATAGATAATTGCTTTACAGGAGAAATCAAAATGAAGAAAGACAACAGCAGTTTGAATCTGACGATTTTTAGAGTCATAGGTTTGTGGCAACTTTTGACTGAAGAACTGACATCACCATGCTTATTTCCATATTACCTGTTTCACAGTGTAATGATGTTTATTGTGTTTGTACCATTTACTGCTGTCAATGGTTATGATACATTCCAATTTCGATATGAACTGGACACATTGGTGATCAAGGTAGTGACCGAAGTTTACTATATTTTGATAATATGTAAATGCTTCTACTACTGTTACAGACGTAAAAGTCTTTTGAAACTTACTGAAACTTTTCAAAATGATTTTCTCAAGTGTCATGTTCATGATGAGCAGTCATCAATAGATCTGTTGAAATCAAGCTCAAATCTAACAAATCGAGTGATGTTTAGTTACCAGTTCATTGCTGTAGCTTCAGTAATTAATTTTGTATGTGTCCCGTTAGTAAACTGTGTTTTCAGTTCAAATCATTGTGTTAACATGGAAGCATTGCCCTCTTGGTACATTTTGGATAGGACAGTGAGTCCAATCAAGGAAATCACATACGTAATTGATGTGTGTGTTACCATGTATGCAGGCATCACCATAACTAGTGCAGATTGTCTGTTTGTTGCATTTGTCTTCAAACTGACTTCCCAGTATGATTTACTGAATTCAGCTATACTAAACATGAAAAACAATGTAGCCAAATGTAGAAATAAATCTTTATTTAATACCATACTTGTTACCGATAGTTTTAAAATGAAAACTATACCAGAAGAACCAGGAATATTTGAAAACGATTCATATAATATTGAAGTTGATAGTGATTTTAGAAATAAAATGGATACATTTCTTGATGACTGTTTGCATGATCATCAGAAAATAATAAGGTAAGAAGACCATGTCAAATTTTACTTGTTACAAATTAACAACATGCATTAGAGAAATTGGTGTGTGTGTGTGTGTGTGTGTGTGTGTGTGTGTGTGTGTGTGTGTGTGTGTGTGTGTGTGTGTGTGTGTGTGTGTGTGTGTGTGTGTGTGTGTGTGTGTGTGTGTGTGTGTGTGTGTGTATGTGTGTGTGTAAATTTCATCATATTTTTTTATTCTTTCTAAAAGTCTAAAACTTGAGCAAATTGTTTGATTAAATTTAACCTATTTACTGATTCAACTAAAGTTATTGTTATGTATATCAGTGTTTACATTATTTGTAAGTATCCAGAAAGGAAACACTTTTCTGTGCAATTTTATTCTACCCAACAAAACCAAAAATTCAATAACATGATGTCATTATGTTATTTCATTATGGCTATGATTGGTCTCCTCTAGTAGACAGAAGCGGACTTTTAATACCATCAATACCTCTGCAACTCATTAAAACATTTTAAACACATACTGTACACAAGGTTTGTCAAAAACGTAATGACAATGTTTGCATAATATTATTTGTTGATACATTACCTACAAAATAATTGTATCTCCCTTGCATAGCTTTCTCATAATACTCAACCTGAGCAGCATACATGTAGGGACTTGTTCTGTCCCTTGTTGTAGGACCAGAACAAGATTTTATTATTGTTAAATTATTAATTTATAATTGCATATTAATGTTGTGTTTGGTGTTTATTTATTCCTATTCAGATATTAGTTTATTGTTTTTATGATTTTTTTATATGTAAAGGTTTCTTAATACATCCACTTTTTCACCTTTTGCATCAATTTATTGACTTTAACATTATTTATATTTAGAAATGGGTGTTTTGTGTGAATGGAAAGTAACATTAAGTTGGTTTTGTTTATTGTTGGCTTGAGAAAAGCTTTCTTGTGTTCAAGGTATTTATAAATAATTGATTTTCCTATCTGGCTTATGTATATGTTATATGTGTTTAGGACGTTCTATTTCATATATACTGTTTCGATTTAGGTTATCAGTAGGTGTTTCGTGGTGATGTATTTGTTGATTTTGTATGTTTTTTTTTATATTGTATCTGTTTAGGATTTTTTATAATTTATTTATATTATGGCTGGTGTTATTAAGGTATGTTATTGAGGTTCTGATTGTATTGGAATTGGAGTCTATGTTGTTAAATTTTGTAACATTTTTATTATATATTTTTCTCTTTATTTTTGTTCTTTTTAAATATTGTCTATATGTTACAACATTTTTGTTTCTGTTTGATATCTTATTTCTCTGTCTTTATTTCTGTCTTGTATGACTTGTATATTAAGTGGTATTTTTAATATTCTGTATAATAGTAAACAAACTAATTGCAGATTTGTGTTACTTGGAGAAATTATTGTTGTTTGTGAAGTTTTGTTAGATACTGTTGGTTTTGTGTAAATACTAGAGTTAATTTTATTATTAATTATTTTTATTGGCAAGTCTAAAGAATTTATTAGACTGTTATTTTCTATTTCTATTATGTATTTTATATTTTTGTGTACTGATTTATTCCCTGTAAAATGACACTGGAGTTGCTATACATTATGTATAATCCATCATCAAGAAAACTTTTATATACACAAAAATCATTTTAAAAATACACTGATACCTGAATGGACACAAATAAACACTAATAACATTCTATTTGATGTAACAATAAGTTAAACGATAATAATAGTATAACAATAATAAGTTAACAATACAAACCATACATTCTTGAGTGTGCATGCATGCATGCGCGCGCGCGCACACACACATACACACACATGATTGAACCAGATAAGCAAGAAAAGCAGACAGAGCCTGCGAAGCACTGAGTACTACAAGTCCCCAAAAGTGGTCTGCAAAAATAAAACACTAAGTGTTATTAAAATAATAGTTTAATATCAATATAATAATAATAATAATAATAAATATAATACCAGAATTATGAAAGAAAGTGTAATGATAATGTGTGGAGCAAAAATTGTATTAAACATGTTTTGTGTACAGATACACATGCCTCATGGAAGATGTTTTTAAATGGATAAACCTCTTCCAGATGGTCAGTAGCACAATTACAATCTGCTTCTCTATCGCAATGTTAGCAGTAAGTTTTTTTTATTATATTTTAAAATATATTTTCATCATGCTAAGTAAGTACAAACAATATGTAAGTACATAAGGAATGTTTGCCCAATAATGTATTTTCAGAATGTTAATACTTCTGTGTCTGAGAACTGTTACTGAATATGGTGGCAATAACATAACAAAAATATGCAAATACATTAATACAATGATTTTGGCTATACATGTCAATTAAGTTGTATTTGATAGAATGGCATATATATATATATTCAAAACAATAAAGAATAATTTAGCACCAGAATGTAATTAATAATACACTATATTTTGGGAAGAAAACAACTCTAATATTTTTATACGTATTGTCTATATTATTTACTTTAGTATGCTCCCTCAGCTGCAGAACTTTCTCACTATTTTGAACAAAATATATTTATTATTACATAATTATGATATTATAGAATTATTCAATAATCTGAAAAAATATAAAAATTCTTATTACTACTGTATTTTTTGTTTAGAGAAACAACTGTAATCATACAATAATTGTAGAGTACTTCACATGGACATTAGTGATTTAAAAAAATTTTTGACCACCTTTCATTTCTTCAATATGTCATCTTCTTCAAAATTCATAGTTTTTATTATATCAAACACAGTTTTCGATTTTTTAACCGCTACCTCTATATTATATTTTCTAAAAACATTTTTGTATCTTTCTTGTGTTATAACCTGTATATGATATGGATCCCTTATACTCCTTCTTTTATTTACTATTCTCATTTTTTGTTTCTTCTCTTCGTTTTATATTATTAAATATTTTATCTACTACATTCATATTATACTTCTTGTTTTTTACAATTATTTTTATTCTTTCTATTTCTTTCTTTCTGTTTTCCTCATCTTTTATACAACTGTTTGTTCTATGACAGAAATTATTTATCGCTGCCATTTTATACTGTATTGGATGGTATGAATCCCATTTGGTATTATAACATCCGTATATGTGCTTTTCCTATAAATGTCAAATTTTACTACTAGTAATTTTGTTCAAACCAGGATGTTATCTTTGGTATTAACCGCCGAAAGCACTCAATACCAAAGATAACATAGTGGTTTGAACAAAATTACTAGTAGAAATATTTGAGGCCACTAACACTCCAATACAACAATAAATGTCAAATTTTAGTTTATTTTCTCTTGTTATTCTTATGTTTAAATCTAGGAAATTTATTTCCTTGTTTTCTACTTCCATTTTAATTGACATTATTTTATTTTCAAAGTAGTTCATGTAAATTTCTGCCATTATCAGTGAGACTGATGATCCCATTCTGACTATAAAACTTATTATTAAACCTAAAGTAATTTTGCTTCAAACACTCTTGTATTACTTTTATTAATTCTTCTTTCTTTTCGTATCCTTTCAATTTGTTCTTTTCAATTAGTTTTAACGTTTTTTCAACCGGGATGTTTGTAAACATATCTACTACATCAAGCGATATTAACCTTGAACTTTCCTTTACTTGTACTTCTTCTTTCAATGCTTCTATCAACTTTTTGTTATTTTCTATACTATGTTTCTTCTCGAAATCATAATATACTTTTAGTATCTTACTACACTCTCTTGATAACTTATATGCTGGTGCTCCAATAAACGATATTATTGGCCTAACTGGGAGGTTTTCTTTATGCAGTTTTATCTGACATTTAAATTTAGGCACTTCCGGATTTGATTCTGTTAGTTTTATTTTATTCTTAAACATAGTGAAATTTTTTATTAATTTCTTCACTCTACTTTGAAATTTATTAGTATAATCATATTTAATCTCTTCATAATTATTACTTTTTATAAATTCATTCCCTTTCTTTATATACTATTCTTTATCTATTAGCACTACAGAGTTGCCTTTGTCCGCTTTTGTTACCATAATATTATTCTGTTTTATTTTATTTTTTAACTGTTTTATTTATCTCTTAATAGCCATACTATTTCCCCCTTGTCTTCTGTTCTTTTCTTCTAATGCTCCCACAATGTTACTAATTTCAAATCTTAGTTGTTTTTTATTTTTTCCTCTTTTTCTTTGCTTATTATACTTTCACATTCTATTAATAAACCTTCTTTATTCAAATTCTTTGGCGGTGCATATTTTAGGCTTTTTTCTAATAATTTCTTTTCATTATTGAATACTACCTCTGTTAAATTAACTATTCTGTCGGATAACTTCAAATCTGCTTGATCTGGTTTTTTCATTCTCGTATCATTCATTTCTTTTAAACATTCTAATTTACTTTTCAACTTCTTGTTTCTTTCTTCCAATTTCGTCTTCATATACCGCTCACCAAAATCGTACAAAATTTCTTCTATTTCTATGTAATTATACTTTTGATGTAGTTCTTAGTGCATTTTTAGCAATTTTTTATTATACGTATTCAGTTGCTGATACAAATATTTTATTTCCTGTTTTACCCATAACTGTTCACATAACTTCTTGACTTTTTTCCGTATGTCACTACTTCCTTTTATTTCAATTTTTGCATACTTTGGTATTATATTATTAAGTAAACAGTGCTTATTAAACCAAATTTTAGACAAAGTTATCTTTAACTTAACTTTTGTTTTCAAATATTTATAGAAATCTCCTACTTTATTTCTCTGCTCCATTATTCTTCTACTCCTTAGATTTGTCAATATATTAATTTATTGTTGTATTGGAGTGTTGAAGTTGAAACTACGAATTTTGAAGAAGAAGACATATTGAAGAAAAGTGGAGTATATATGCTTAGTTGTGGGGAATGTGACAAAGTGTATCTGGGCGAAACGGGTCGTCAATTTTGCCAGAGATTTAAAGATCATAAGAGGGGTGAAGGAGAGTTAACGACGAATTCATTATATGCTAGGCATTTTATAGAAGAAGGACATAAATTCATAGACCTAGTTGTAAATTATAAGATAATAAAAGTGATGAGTAAAGAAAAAGAAAGGAAATTAAAGGAAGAAGTGGAAATATTAAAAAAAAAAGAAATAAAGATGAAAAAGATTAATGAATATAAAAACCACATTTGAAAATGAAGAAATATTTAGCAGCTTATTAGACAACAAAAAAGAGTAGGAGATGAGTTAACGTGAATTGTAATAACGGCTACAAAATTGGTAATGTAAGACAACCCACTATGGGTGGAGCTAAGTAAGACGTTACTCCGCCAGGGGGCGGGGCTAGATAGGTCCAGTAGAACAATATATAAGAAGTGAACAGTTTCATATTTCTCTGTTGGTAAATGACCCGAAGATGTGCTTGACTGCTGAAAGCGCTCGTCAATACCAAAGACAACATAGTGGTTTGTACAAAATTACTAGTAGAAATAATTGTTATTATGATAAATGGAAGCAAATACAATAACAAAACAAATACAATAATTTTGTTTGTTTTAACTAATTATTTAAATGATTTATTAGGAAGTTGTAGGGGAAAATAAAGATAATTTAAAGAGCTGACTAGGAGAAACGGAAAAGTTAATACAAAAGTGTTATACCCTCCACCCCAAGAGCCAAAAAGTTGACAAATTATGTTAATCTCTTAATTTCTATGCTATTTTATTAGTTTTTTTCAGCTGTAAACACTAATATAGTAGTAACTCTTTTCTAAACATAGGCTTACAAACAGGTTTATTACACAGCATTTACGTATACATTTGAAATATGAAATACAGAAAAATCAATTCAGTCAATAAGTATCTTGTGAACAGCATTTCAATAACATGTATTTTTATTGTATTACTACCGTTTACTGTAACAGGATTGATTTCAGGATGTTATAATACTTTTCAACCACTTTAAACATAATACTGTTGATTAGTCTTAACTTGATTTTTCTTTTGTTTGAAGCCGATTCGACCAGTCCCCCTCCCCCTAAGGCCAAATTCTAGATACACCACTGGGGTTATTGTTCTAGATTAGACAAATTTTGTGAGGAGAAACTACTAGAAATTGACTGGGACACATTTACTAATTATGTATAGTTTTAGTATGCTATACGTAACTGTATAACCACACAACTTTCATTTTGTTTGATACATTATTGTATTATTATCCATATATGTGGTTGCCTACCAAGCATACATACCTGTTCTTTCATTTCAGCAACCTCTGTCAGGTAACACAAAGCCTACACTAAACGTCATGCTGGTAGTCATAAAAGCTATGGTATTCCTTTTATATGGCATTATGGTTTTACTTGCTTATAGTTGGTGTGGCAGTGTTATTCAAAATAAGGTAAATTGATTAAAACAGAAATTATATTAAAAAATTTGTTATTTTAATATTTTTGTTTGCAAACATTTTCAAACTAGAATCGTGTGTATGTAATGTTTTGTATATTAAAAAAAAAAAAAACTGATCAACAGTCTGTAAAGGATGGCTAGTACAACGTGTCGCCAGCCACTAGTGGCAGTATCCACAGCCATGTTTTATATATTATTCTTGTAAAATTTGTAACAATTTCATATTCTTAACAAGAAAGTTTCAGGGCAGAAAAGTCATAGTTAATAAAATAAATTTATAAATCCTGAATTCTTAGCAGAGGTAAATAAAGCACAACATACAAAAAGAACTATAAATCCATAAATCTTAAATGGATTAATTTAGTTCCAGTCAAACAAATACATAAACTACTCATCACATAAGTGTCTGTAGACATATTACACTGATCTTCCTTGTTAGTACGAAAGCATGAGTCACCAAGTTAAAGACAGACTCGACCAGGGTGGTCTTACTGTTAGTATAGGGTGTTTTGTTGTGGCAAATAGTGGTCATAGATTATTATAGTTCGTGTTCCCTTTCATACTCATTTGTACTTAAAATTTATACTTATTTCAAACTACCAGAGTGTTTATATGTATTTCAAACTACCAGAGTGCTTATAAACCTACACAACACTGACACCCAGAATTGAAGTGGGAAGAATGTGAACATTATTACAGCCCATCATGACATTGTGACATCTTCATTTTCTGTCATCTTTACGAAAATAATAATGATGCTGATTATTATAATTTGTTAATTGATGATAATAATAACTGATAATTAATACTGACATTATATAAAACATTATCAGCATGATTAAGTTTGGTATTTTATGTATGTTGTTATTAGTAATAAAAGTTGTATATTTGGTCAAAATGTAAAACAATGATAAGAAAACCCTAAAGAAATTGAATAGTTATGAAATCGATTTCACAAGGCTTAAAGTAAGACAGCATAATAAATTAAACAAAAACTACAGAGTTGCAAAAAGATAATGACAAATTGGACATTTGACACTTTTATAGGAACACCCACATTTGTACAATTATCATTTATTAATGTACCTGCATTTATATGTGCAGTAATAGTTTCAATTTAAATTTTTTATAGAGCAAAAGTGTAAGTGAAAGTCTATACAAATGTGACTGGTCAGACTGTTCAAAATCTTTCTGTATGAATGTGCTCATTGCAATGATACGTAGTCAGAAGTCACTTACCTTAACTGCAGGAAAGTTTTATGACATTGACCTAGATTCTTTTACTTCTGTAAGTACTGTAATACCTAAGTTACAAAATGTAATATCTAAGCTAACAATCACAGACAGTGATGTGTAACTGACCTTATCTCACTGCATATTTATTAAGAATTATGTTGTGTGTTGTGAAGATAGTAAATGTGCATACTAAGGTAAAAGCTACACTTTAAGTAAAGTAACTTGAAGAAATGAACAACTTACTGTTAATAGTTGTGAATAACTACAAAAATTTATTTTAACAAAAAATTCATAACTGATGTTTTGAAACTTAATGAATATTTCTGAAAGATGTAATTTAAAAATAAGTGAATAATTCTCATTTTGGATATAAACTTGTTTACACATTATAATGGTCGCGTTTCATGTTATACAGAGTGTCCAATGAGGAATGGTACATACTTCAGGAGTGCATTCTACAGGCTGAAATAAAGAAGAAATTACACATAAACATAGGTCTGAAAAAACGTTTTCGATTTATGACTTGTGAAAACTTTCTCCTTGATTTCTGCTCCAAGATTACAATTAAGACCTACTGAAATTCTTGGAACTTGAATTAAAGGATAAATTTGATTGTTTTATATGGTTTTGGACCTGAAAAATTAACAAAAGGGGTTCCAGAAGTATATTATGGATAGTTTTTTTAGGAAAGTTTTGTAAGTGTCAAAAAAATTGCCATCAAAAAATAACTTTTTTTAGGTTTGATGTGAATTTACTTGTTTAAATTACCAATAAATAAATACTGAATTGTAAAAGAATTCATAAAGAATTTAATTCTGATAATTTTAATGTAAGTAAAGTCAATAAAAAACAAAACATTATAAACATTATGAAAATGTAAATTTTATTAAAGAAGAAACAGAACAAAAAATTACAAACATTTTTCTTCTGGTAATGTGCTGAAAACCTTTTATTTATTTGTTAATAAAACAATTTATTAATAACAATTTATTAAGTTAGTAAGAAACATTAATTTTAGTTAATATTGATAGTACATTATAAAACAAAATAATTTCAACAACATTAACTAAATTCACTGTTTTAATATTGGTATTTCCGGGCTGAAAAACATGAATACCAATGAAGATTTCCAAAAAGAAGAGTTCCTCATCACAAAATATTTTTCAGATCTTTCATAATTTATGAACTAACAGGTCATTTACAATAGTTGCTTGTTCTATTGAATGCCCTATAGAATAGTCTGTGGCTGAAAAATAAAATATCATTTAGATAAGACAGTGCACCAAATATCCTCAACTCAGTACCAGAAGGATTTCACATCAAACAGGCATACCTCATACTAAAGTCCGGAGAACACTAAAGAGAATTTTTATCCTAATTATTTGTATATTGTTCAACATCTTCAACCAAGTGACTGTGAGTTAAGATTAAATTTTTGCCAATGGGTACAAAAAAATTAAAATATTTTTAATAGAATTTAAACATTTTAATTGCCCCCAGAAACGGTTAAGACTATAAAATAGGTTAATTACCTGCTGTCGCGTTTCTCTGAATCCTAATTACGGGATTACTCGAGTTTCGACACCAATGGTGTCATCATCAGATCCAATATGATTAAGGTTAAAACATCATTTATCGATGTGTATTCTACTCGTCAAATAATAAAAAAAACAACACATACATTGCACAAAATAATAAATAATTAACACATACTAAAAACGAAATAACAATGAATAAAAAATAACATGCGGCCATCTACGAACCTGTACGGTCAACTGTGGGAGCGTTCCTGTACAGGTTCGTAGACGGCCGCATGTTATTTTTTTTCATTGTTATTTCGTTTTTAGTATGTGTTAATTATTTATTATTTTGTGCAATGTGTGTTGTTTTTTTTTTATTATTTGACGAGATGAATACACATCGACAAATGATGTTTTAACCTTAATTCTATTGGATCTGATGATGACACCATTGGTGTCGAAACTTGAGTAATCCCGTAATTAGGATTCAGAGAAACGCGACAGCAGGTAATTAACCTATTTTATATTTTTAATAGTCTTATTCACTGATGAATCTACTTTTGTTGGAAATGGAACACAAAATTTAAAAAATAGTTACAAATTGTCAATTGAAATCCAGATGAAATAATAGAGTCAAACTTTCAAACCTAATTAACTGTCATTAATTTATGGTGTAATATAATTGGGGACCAGTTAATTGCACCATTTATTATTTAATGGTTGCCTTACTATTATTGCTCCTATAATCAAGAAGAACACTTCGAACAGTATTTTTAAGATATGGAGTATTAAACTGAAGTCTCTCAAACATCATTATTTATGCTTTTGTTTTGAATTATATTAATTTCTTAAAATTTTCTACTGATTATAAATGTATAACTACTGACTCGGAACACTAATTTTTTATTGGTAAAACTGTTAAACTTGTAATGTTACACTTGGTCTGATGAAGCTTGTAATAAGCGAAAACTAGTGCAGGCTACAAGGTACTTAATTACTTACTTCTTACTTCTTAATACAAGCATCCGAGGCTAGCTGCTTCGATGGCTCGATGTCTCCTGTAAGTGTCTGCTGCTAGTGACCACCAACAACTCTCGGATAGTATCTTATCCAGAGTTTTTTCTCCGGCCATTTTGTGTTTAAGATTTTCCCTCGCTGGTAGCGTTGCCAGGCAATCCAAGAGAATGTGATTTAGGGTTTCTTCCTGCTCCTTGCACATTCCACAAAGAGGACTGTCTTTTAGGTGAAACCTATGCAGGTACCTGTTCGTCACGATGTGACCCATTCGTGCTCTTGCCGCAATTGACGCCACAGATCGAGGCATCCCTTTATAGATTTTTGGGCAGTTTGGGGAGCTTTGGATGGTGAAGTACTCGCGTCCAGTGCTACAATTCTCCCATCAATGAAGAACTTCCTGGCTGCTTCTTTACACTGTGTCAGAGAACAACGCTGCGCCTGTACAGGGCCCATGCAGCAAGCTTTACTGGCAAGAGTATCTGCTACTTCATTTCCATGAATCCCGCAGTGACTTGGAATCCATTGAAAAACAACATTCTTACCTTTTAAACTATTAAGTTGTTGCAGGATTTCCGATGTTCGAAAGTAATAATCTGTGGTGTTCTGCTCTTGTAAGGCCTGTATAGAAGACATGGAGTCCGTGAGAATGCAGATGTCATGCGCATCGATAGCTTTGCAAAACTCCAGTGCAGCATTCAGGGCCAATAATTCAGTGTTCATACTTGAGGACACGTCGCAGGGCAATGAAAAAGAGTGACCTGTTTCTGGGCAATAATAAGCAGCTCCTCCTTTATTGTTGACTTTGTCAACAGAACCGTCAGTGTATATTTTGGCGAATCCATTATATTTTTCCTGAATCAATGTGATTGACACTTCCCTTAGAAGTGCTGGCAAGTCTTGTCCTTTGGTCAGTGAACCAGGAATTTTTGTACATGCCTTTAGTTGGTCACGTAGCCAGGGCGGTATATCAAAAACAGCCGGGATCAACTCAGGCTGAATGAATTCTAAAACTCCACCTGGCCTATTTCGGTGGTTGAATAGAGATTGCTGGATGTTAACCTCGTTAAAGCCTTTTACTGGCTGGATAGCTTGCAATTGGAAGTGCTTCCTCCACTTTCTGGTTTGGATGTAAAGATCCAGTGGTTCAACTGCCAGCTCGATTTCCATTGCTTGAACACTTGTTGTTTTTGGGCAGCCCAAACAAATTCTAAGCGCAACATTCTGGAATGTTTGCAATTTCTTAATGTGTGTTTCAGCCACTCCCCCCCACACTTCACACGAATATAGGATTTTGGATCTTACAAAAGACTGATAAAATTGTCTTAAAATGTACGTGTCTGCACCCCATTCTCTACTAGCAATGACTTTTAGAGCATTAAGTCTGCTGATACACTTTTCAATAGTGTAGCTTACCTGATCCCTCCATAGGAGTTTGGGATCCAGCTTTATTCCTAAAAGTATAGGGTTCGCGTTATAGGGGAGGGCATTTTTATTGAGTTTCAGCAACGGCTTATAATGTTTGTGGGTGTAGCGCCTAGAAAAAAACCACACTTCTGTTTTTGCCGTGGAGATGACTAAACCCCATTTTTCGGACCATTGGTAAATTTTATCGAGAGATTCTTGAACTCTACTTGTCGCAATTTCCGGTTCCTTATGCGTTGACCAGATCGTAATATCATCTGCAAAAATCGCCACAGACACGTTTGTTGGGATTACATTTACCAAGTCTTGAAGAACAATATTAAAAAGTGTTGGACTGATGACGGAACCTTGCAGTATTCCATTAAGAGTAGTTCCTTCGGTGGAGAGGGTTTCATAGTCCTGTCTATGAGTCTTGATTTCATAGTCCTGTCTTATTTTGGTTTTGATAGTCCTGTCTCTGAGGAAATGGACAATGTATTGTAAAATATTGCCTTTCAACCCAATTTTCATGCATTGTGCGATGATTGATATCCTTGAAACTCGGTCGAATGCGGCTTTGAAGTCAATCAACACTGCTGTCGTACATTCATTGTTTGAGAACCCTGAATAGATACTTTCGGAGAAATATGGAAGGGCATCGCACGTACTTTTTTTCGGCCTGAACCCAAATTGGTGCGGGCTGAGAATAGCGCATTTTTCAAGCCTCCACGTTAGACGATTGTTGACCAACCTCTCCAGAAGTTTCCCAGGGCATGATGTCAGGGCTATGGGTCTGTAAGACAAAGCCAGTTCTGGAGGTTTCTCAGTTTTTAACAGAGGAATTATAATGGCCTGTTTCCATTTCTGCGGTATTTCCCCAGACACCCAGATACGGTTCAGACAGAGCAGTAGTTCATGCAACAGGTCTTCCGAGCAATTTTGAATCATTAAATTGTGCACATTGTCCCCGCCGGGAGTAGACGGTTTGAGTTGATCTATTGCAGCTCTCATTTCAGAGCTTGTAAACGGTGGGTCGCTGTCATCCTTTTGTGATATTGCTGCGTCCAACTCCACCGAGAACCTGTGCTTCCGAGGTTTAAGATGGGAAGGCCAAATCGCTTCGTCACCTGATTTTCCCATGTACATCTTGTTAAAACTTCAGCAATTTCCCTCTCGCTGGTGACCGTGAGGCCAGTGGCTGTTTGAATTTGAAAAATTTGTTGGTCCGCTTTACCTTGGATTGCCCTGAATCGCTTCCATACAGCCGAACATGGAGTGTTTGAGTTTATCCCATTAACAAAGTTACGCCAAGATGTTCTTTTTGCTGCTTTCACCGCTCTTTTACATTTAGCAGAAGCTTTGTTGTACTCACTCCTGAACGCGGGTGTCCGGAATTTCTTCCACTGCTTCCTAGCCTTTTGTCTTGCCTTTCTTAATGCCGATATTTCCTTTGTCCACCAAATATTAGAAGGCTTTTGCCGTCTGTTTGGTTTTGAAGTTGGGATGCACTTTGAGGTGGCGGTTATTATACTATTTTCGATTTCATCAATACTGTTTGTGTTACAGTTGCTCGTGTGGAGCTTAAAGAGAGTCCAGTTTGCTTCTTTCACTTTGAACTTAGTGGAGATGGCGTTTCGTGCTAGA
The DNA here is from genome assembly GCA_034769895.1 of Magicicada septendecula. Classification (NCBI taxonomy): domain Eukaryota; kingdom Metazoa; phylum Arthropoda; class Insecta; order Hemiptera; family Cicadidae; genus Magicicada; species Magicicada septendecula. The sequence continues at coordinate 1,030,056,675 of CM068367.1, read as the reverse complement.
TCATTCTTTCCTGAATCGATGCTGAAAAAAATAGGAAAATGGTCGCTAGTGAGGTCACTTTCTATACGCCAATCTTTGATTATATCGATCATATCTGGTGAGATGAGGGTCAGGTCCAGTGTGCTGAGAGATCCCGAACTGGGTGATTGATATGTCGGCTCTTTGTTCTGGTTTAGGAGTATAAGATTAGAGGAGAGAATCCAGTTGTACACCAGTGGGCCGTTTCTATTCTCGGCCCCCTCATTCCATGCCGCATGTTTGGCATTGAAATCCCCCATAGTGAGTAGGTACTTGGTGGAGCACTCCAATTTTAATAGCTCGTCCAGCGTTACGTTTTGATTAAAAATGTAAACGTTTATTAACAACATCCTGACTTATTGTTATATCACAGGTTACCACTTCCATATTAGTTGTGATAATTTGCTTATGATTGCTCACCACCACCGATCTGTGAATAATGGAGGCTACACCCCCTCCTCTTTTACTTGGTCGAGAGAAATTGAAAATTCTAAAATCCTTAAAGCGAGGGTGTCGCTTTTCATCCAGAGGTAAACAGGCTTCTTGTACACAGATAACTTTAACTTGAGTATTGTCGATGACTTGCTTCAACTCCTCTACTTTGTTCATTGTGCAGGCTACAAGGTAAAAGTTTAACATTTTTTACCAATAAAAAATTAGTGTTCTGAGTCAGTAGTTATATATTTATAATTAGTTAATCAATGGACACATTATGGACAACAAAACTCAGTTTTTTCTTCAGCAAAATTTGATTTTTTATTTACTTTACTTACATCAAATTTCTCAGATTTAAATTCTTTATAAACTGTATTACAAATTTTGATTTATTTATTGGCAATTTAAACAAGTTAATTTACATCAAACCTAAAAAGTGAGTTTCCAACATCAATTTTTTGAGATTTATGATGCTTTTCTACAAAAATACTAAAGCCACATGAAACCATTAAATTTACCATTTAATGTAAGTTCCAAGAATTTCAGTAGGGCTTCATTTTAGCCTTGGAGTAGAAATCAAGGTGAAATTTTTTACAAGCCATAAATCAGAAACAAACTGTTTTTGGATCTATGTTTATATAAAGTTTCTTCTTTATTTCAGAAGAATGTACTCCTGAATTATGTCACGTTCCTTATGGGACATCTTGTATAATTGTGTTCTGTTGCACCATGAGCAGAATTTATTTACTGATTTAAGGTAGTTGTCACAATTAATTTTATTAGTTTACATATTAATGTTACATAGCATCTCCAAAAATAGTGCACACACACACACACACACACACACACACACACACACACACACACACACACACACACACACACACACACACACACACACACACACACACACCACCAACACCAACACCTTGTCATTATTAAGTCATTACTAATATAGTACAGAACTCATCAATTAGGAATGAAAATTGCTATGTAATATTCAATTAATATATGTAATATATTAATAGTTAAATAATATTTTTATTTCCACTAGTCTGCATAAAAATAATAGTTTTTCTTTATTTTCCAGATAATGAAAGCATCTTATTCATACTTCACTGTTCTGTACAGTTTTAATTCAAAATAAAAATATTTTAATAATTTAAAATAACTTTGAATAATTTTATTACTCTTTCTTGGATAAACATCTGTAAATTCAGGAAACCCAAACACACTCTCTCACTCTCTCTCTCTCTCTCTCTCTCTCTCTCTCTCTCTCTCTCTCTCTCTCTCTCTCTCTCTCTCTCTCTCTCTCTCTCACACACACACACACACACACACACACACACACACACACACACACAAATGGAATGATATATGATGTCTGGAGTATTATCTTGTATAAGATCATATACTCTCATTTCAAATCACAATAATTTATTTATTCCGAGATTTCATTTCAAAATAACAACATGAAAAGTCATTCTTGACAATGGCAATGATAAAAATTAGCAAAAGAAAATCTTATGTGCTCTGTAGTCCATAGTAAAGAAAATAAAAAAAAGACTGTAAAACTAAACAAAAATATGTATTTACAATTATCACAATACAATACATCTAGAAGCTTACAATATCAAAAGGCTTGGTCAAAAGCAATAGTACAATTTAATAGTACAAAGGAGCTTTTAGATGAAGAGTGGATTCTTCACTTTACAGCTACAAAAATGTTTTAATGCTGTGATTAAAACTACTAACGTAGTTTGTAGTGGGGTCTCTTGTCAAAGTACATATGTTATTATCGTGAATAAACTCATAAATTTCTGTTTGTATCGTCTTGATTTAAGATTACAATCGTATTGCCTTTATCAGTTTTAGTTATTATAGCATTATTGTTCTCGAGTTTTGTTTAATATTGCGTACAGTTTTTATATCCCTGCGATATTTGTAGTCAGGTAGACGCTTTTCAGTTTTTAACATACGGTTCAGTTTGTTATTAATGAACACGCGAGCCTCGTTTTGTTTATCTTGATCAATTAATATTTTAACTGTATTTTGAACGCCTTGAGACCAGTGACCAACAGACTAGTAGAAAACTGTTCTGGTATTTATAAAATAGAATGCGAGGACTGCAACAATTTTTATGTTGGACAAACGGGCAGGAAATTTCTGGATAGGTACAGAGAACATCTCCCTAGAGGTGATATCCAGAAGATAAAATCAAACTTTGCCTTGCATTTAGTCAACCAGAACCATAATTACTCGAGTTTTCAAAGTAGCTTCAGGCCGTTACATTTCTGTAAAAAGGGCAGGCTTATGGACGCGCTGGAAGAATTTGAAATTTATAAGGCCTCAAAAACCCAAGGTAATCAGCTCTTGAATGACAAGCTTTCTTTTAAGTCCAACTGACTGTATGACACGGCCATACGCGTGTTGGAACAACACATAGATAGAGGTAGAGATAGTACGGCGCGTAACGGTTAGTCGCTCGCGTGGTCCGATACGATGCGCATCGTGTAGTGGTGTAATTGTATGCATGCAGTACTGTGACTTTATGTTCTGGAATGATGTGCGAGTGAAAGTTTTTATTTGTATTTTATTAAGTTGACGTACTCCATGTGAGTGATTTTAATTTTTACCAACCTGATGATGGGACCATGAGTCCCGAAATGCATAGTTATTAAAAACAACGAAGTTGCAAGGAGGAGCACCAGTGTACCCAGATACACGAGGTAATATTAACTATAATTATTTACTGATGGTGTCTGAGGTAACAAACTACAGCAAGTGTTATGAATGGCAAGCACTATAATAGTGCAGATGCCCTTGTAGATGCTTTGCAATTTGAGGCTGACAAGTAGCGTCTGGTTGGGCAAGTCATAAAGTGTGCGCTAAAAGATCGCTACAGCACAGATGATGAAGAGGAAGAACAAGGAGCAGTGACCCAATGGTCGGCACCACAGAATAAAGTAAGAAAGGATGGAAGACCAAAGTGTGCTGACTAACTCAAGAAGCAAAGCCCCTGGACAATACATAATTTCTACAGTTCAGAAAAATAGCAAGAGCTTGATAGTTCCCGCATTCGTTCAAGAAAGGCCAACCTTGTATAGTTGACACAGGTACCACAGTCTCCATTGTGTGCCCTGATGTGGTGAAAAATCTTAAGCCAATATGGTGCTCTTGCATCTTGTGAACAGCTACTGGACAGCCTGTAAAAGTGTTTGGATAAATGGAGATACACCTATGCATCAGTCAACTTGAGTTTGATCATCAAGTACTTGTTGCAGACATTGAGGATGAAGCAATTCTTGGTGTGGACGTTATGAACCACATGGTTTTATAGTCAACTTCAAAAACAATCTCTTGAGAATTGGAAAAGAAGAGGTAATGCTCTGTTGTTTATTGTGTTATAATCAGTGTTGAACTATGTTACTTGACATTATTATTGTGTGTGAACAAATTTAACTTCTTGTATGACTATAATCTTGTTAAATAACTTGTTGATTACAAACAGTTATTTGTGATTAATTAAAGCTGGTAAGCAGTGATTTCTTGATGTCAGTGTTTTGTTTTCCACTGTACTATACGACGATCAGTGAGACCATCATAACAATATCATGTTGAAAGATATAAATATAAAACAACTAGTTTTCCTAAGCATAGTATTGTAGTTTGCTATCAATTTTTTTAGTAAATATAAGTTCAGTACTTGATATATAAAAAAGTATTAAAACAGAAAAAAAGTTTAAACGGCAAAATTAACTTAATATCAAAATAAGATATCTGCTCCCTACCTTCCCCTCCCTCACTCTCTCTCTCTCTCTCTCTCTCTCTCTCTCTCTCTCTCTCTCTCTCTCTCTCTCTCTCTCTCTCTCACACACACACACACACACACACACGCACACATTTTTCTTTTCCTGGTTTTTGTTATGATGCTTTCATAGGTGGACATGACAGGCACATGACTCTCACATTCAGTTGAAAAATAACTAAGTACTTAACTAACTTCAAACCACTGATAGAACATTTAAAAGACACAATTATAAATGCATAGAAAAAATTTTTACGACAGTGACTTTTATTTGCGAGCCTGTTTTGAGTTCAAAGTATACATACTATTAAAGAGTACAGTATATAATCACTGAAGAATGTTGCTCACACTGTCTGTTAGTGTTCTCACTGATGCCAGACCATTCAACACCACACCAAGTTATGGATTAATAACTTGGCCAGTCCTTGTGCTTCATTTATCCAATAGTGATGAACTGTTGATAATTAAAAAAATTCTGGTTAATAGCGTTAACACATTGTTTAATTATTAAATATTATTAAACTGTGGTAAATACTGTATTTTTAATCACTGTATATAATTTACAGTAAATTTTGTTCTGTTTATGTCAAGCTTGATAATGGTAGAGATGCTACCCTTAAATCTTACAAACATTGCTACATTTGATATTCTGCATCACAGTAAAAGAAATAAATAAACATCACAGTAAACCTGTATAAATAACTTTATAATTAAACTGTATAAACATGTAAATTTTTAATAACAACGTAAGTTTAGGAGGTAAGGTACAAGAAAGATGGTACATTACTTAGCACTTGATAGTTTTTACTCTATGTGAGAACAAAACAAACAAACACTGCTGATACCATGTTACAACTGAAAGCTTTGTTAAAAACATACGGATTGAGCTGAAGTAGTCCTTCTCACTCATTTATAAAATGATATTTACAAAGAGCTGAGGAAATTAATAGTGCTGCAAAACCTACTTTGACTTTATCAGACACAGTATACATTATACATAAATTACTGGGAACCATTGCTGTCACAAGTCTAACACTCGAATTACAAAATACACTGGCAATTCTCATTTTACAAAGACAATAAAACAGAGTCTGTTCTCACAGGACAAGTTCAGGATAAATATTTTCCTACCACTCATTGACACATCTTGAATCATGCTCAGATGATATGTGTGTATTTTCAACATAATAAATTTTCATTTCTTGAAGAACCGTCAAAGAAAATCAATTAAAAATTTCTCATTAAGAAAACAACATATGGAGATCAGATTTGTTTAAGTGGAAGTGAACAACAGGACTGCTGTTACGTGAAAATACATTTATCAGTGTTAACTAACACGGAGTGTAGTTCTTTTCACAAAAAATGTAGTATATGTTATATCATTATAATACAGTATATACTATTGGCAAGTCATAAATAGTATGTGTTGAATATACTTATAAAAGTCGAGAGCCATTTATTTTCCTTTCATATAGAAAGTTGTTTATATAATCTATACGTATTATTAATAAATGTTACAAATATTGACCTAATACAAAAAACAGTCCATTAATATGCTTATGAATAAGCAAACTGTTTGGCCTTAAACACAGGTTGTAATAGACTTAATACAATTTCTATACATAGTAAAATCTTAAATTCAAATAAACTGAAGAAAATAAAAAAAAGTAATAGGATCACTATATGATGTGATTGATTGTTTTAATAAAGTAGCTCCACTACGTTACATTACTGTAATTATGAAGTAAAAAAAAGTACAAAATGGGTTACCCATTGATGAGTAACTTGTTATCTTTATATGAACACTATACTCTCATAGTAATTCTCGCTCTCAAGGTGAATCTGTCAGAAAACAAGTTTCATCCCGATCAATCCCTGACATATCGAAAACTTGTACTGCTTTGGTTTCTTATGGTTTTTATACACTAGATAATAAACAACATACAGCATACACTAGGATTAGATATAGACGACCCCTGTTAGAGAGGTTACTCGCATATAGTGCAAGGAGGTACCGTAGAGGTATAATATATCTACTGGAGGAACTACTCCCCACTCACTTCAGCACAGTGAAACCAGTCTGACAGCAACTACGTTCCCCCCATTCCCTTTGGGCGGGAAGCAGCTGCTTATATATTTCTGACAGCAGTTGCTTAGTTTGATTTCACGTGGATTGATAATTATAAATTATCTTATGTACATATAAATTATAAAATAATTGTAAAATGGATGTAAAATTTAGCTGTTCAAACCTTGAGTAGTGGCATTGCAGATACAATAGAGTATTACAAACTGATGGTGAAGCAAACTTTCAAAATAGTGACAGTACTGTAAAATTTATTAGATACATAGATTTATTGTTTGACATTTTTTATTCAAGAACACCCTTTTCCAAAGGGTTTTTAAAGTGCAATAAATGTTACAATTTCATGGGGCTATCAGTCAAATTAGACAAAATCTAATTTAAATTATTTCTTATTTAAAATCACTCAAATTAAAGGTATTTCAATCTACCGTTAACAAAGGAAAACATTTTTATTAGGATTTTGATGTTGGGTTTATTCAATTAAAAGGAATGAACACTAGTTTACTATATATAAGAGAGAAATCCTTTAGAATATATTTTACCCTACAAGATTTTTCAAGTTCATCTAGAACTTTTCTTGTCATGTATTAAGGGAGGGTGGAGTAATCCGAATACATTACAGTTTGAGTGACCTTTGTGAAAACTGCTGTTTCATAACAGCATCAGGGTTAATGGAAACTGTGAGTTTCTGGATGAACCATGTTCATTTTTTGAATTTTGTTAGCAGAAAAGCGTCTTAATGCAACTTAGATGACGTTAATGCAGACAATGGTGGAGACAGTTTACTTAATACATATTGTAACGTGACGTTTCACTCAACATAAAGTTTGTCATAAATATAATGAAGTACAAAACAGAATTAAAGTAATAAACCTGTGTTATGAAATAGATGTGTTCACAAGTAAATTTAAAATCATTATAAAGTAAAATGTAAACCTAAAATATCAAACAGGTATAGAATTAAACTTAATAACAATAATTCCAGTAAACGGCATAAGAAATGATGGACAGAATAGGAAAAAAACTATAATGCAGAGCCTAGCTGGGTAACCAGTAACTGGAAACAGGGCAACATAACCTAAAGAAAATGTAAGATAAAAACTGTAAACCTAGATTCAGTAGTTATATCTGAGTGTAACTGGTAGAAATTAGACAATTCAGATACAGATCATTATGTTATAAATGGAAAATAAAAGTTTTATTTTTGTATAACAATATTGTAATGTGTGGTAGGAAAGAAGGATTAATATTGAATGTTAACAGAATGCTAAAGATGTAAAGAAGAATGACATGTAAATAACGTAGTAGTAGAAAGTGTGACAGATAAACAGACTATTAGTTAAAGCAATAAGAAATAACTATTGTCGGTTATGGACATGATTATAATGTAGTTAGTGAGAAATAAACGTTACACAAAACCTGCATCTACTTGTTAGATAAAAAGAGACAATATTATGTATACAAATTGTAATAGACGATGTCCAATATAAAAAGAAATAGTATATGTTATTAGATTAAGACATGAGTAATCTTAAATGTTTGTAATGTACTAATAAGAATGTAATTAACAAGATGTTTACTTGGACAAAAAACCTACATCCACTGTAGAAGGTAGACAGGGACATTACTAGGTATAAATGTTGTATTAGATCATGAAATGTCCAGTAATAAATAATATGGTCTATAATAAAATAAAGAATATATATCAACTTGTATTAGAATTAAGCAATTTTATTGTAAGAAACAAAGAATAGTCCAATGTACACAAGACATTCTTAGGCCTATTGTACAAACCAAGGATTTTATAAAAGTTAAGGTTCATAATTATAATTACTAGTATTAAAATGTTTGTTAGTAACATAAAATCATATATACAACCGAGAAAACTAATAATGTAATAAAAAAGATAACTTTTAAACATAATCTATTAGCATAGGCCAAACATTAAAATTGTTCATTTTTAGAAGTACTGTATAGAAACATATCTTGTGAGATCTTAAAATGATCAGAAGAAAAAAAGCAGTTCATGGGTAATAATGTCTTTACAACTGTACGTAGCATAAGGAAAATGTTAAATTTAAGAATTTTTAGTAATTTTGATCTCAGAAAAGTGACGCCATCCACGACAATGAGTTAGATATCGACCAATGAGAATTTTTCACTTTTGTGTGTATGAACCCAAAGATTGGCGCCGATCAACCCAAAAGACTGACGCTAAGCAAGGAGTCTAGTGTGAGAATTCATCGAGTAAAGAATATCTCCTCTGCGATAGAGATAGCCACGAAGTTAACATTAGAATCGAACCTCAGCTAGGTTAGGTGAAACGTAAACATCGAAACATAATCAAAAAAGTGAGAAAGTGTCGTGAGAGTTTATAGTAGCAGAAAGGAATTAAAGTGAATAAATAATTTAACAGTGAATAATAAAGTGTGTTTAAAAGGAAAAGGAAAGTATAGTGTGGATACTTAAAATTAAAACGACTTATAACGAATTATCATAATACAACTATAACACTTTGTGTACACTTGAACTCTTTATTCCACTACCACTAAACAAAAACACTATCAATATTAAAATTTTTCACATTTAAACCATTATTTCTTTGTTTTTTAATGTTTAAAGCTGTATAACCTATTGAATAGGTTAACCTCAAAGTCGACACCGTTCGGCACATACTGTGACGATTTAAAAATTATTTAAATAGCACAAATTAAAATTTTTGTTCTTATAACAAGTGAGAGTATTATCCACCTCTTATCTGTACCTAGTTTCCTGTATCAACGTGCAAATTGTCCAGTGCGAACACGCAAAGTACAATGTTATTAAGCGAAAACTAATAATATTTCTTTTAATTAAATAAAAGACGTATTAATAATAAAGGAAATATCTAACTCATAACAAAAAGGTAGCATAATTTATTACTAGTTAATTAATGAACAATTATTAATACTAAAGGAACGAACTACTTTTCTCAGCGCGTAAACTGAGCTAGCTTACAGATTCCCTGCTGCTAAACAACCCCCAGTCGCCGGAGAAACTTCGACATGTAAGCAGGTCAAAACTGTGTTGTCAAGTTACACTTAGGTGTATACCGCTAAACAACGATACAACCAGACGTTAGTTGTTATAATTGATTTAATCCAATGTAGCGTTGGAAAATAACTAAAAAACTAGTAATGTAGTGCGTGGAGCAAATATTGGTAATATATAAAAAAAAAAACTTAGCGACACATCTCTTTACAAACAGTAAGTGGTAAGATATGTTCCTTACCATATTAAAGTAACATCAGTGCTGCTAAAATAAGAACAATTAAAATGTAAAATGTGAACAACCAACTCCAGAAGAAGAAAGTTACAACAACAACCGTATGTACTTCAAGTAGCAGAATCCAATCGTCATGACCTAGACTACAATTCAGAAACAATCAACTAAATGGAGGATCCAGAGGAACAATGAACTACACCCAAGAAGACCTACTGAAGAAGACCATCACGAACACCACAGCAAACTCATGTTCTATTCAGGTGATATTAAATCATAACATTTGTGCATAACTTGTTTTTTTTAAAACCGAAACAAAAAGAACAGTAACGTTTCTTGTAAAGACTTTTAGATAACTTAAAGATTAACATATAAATGTTTGTAATTTCTGTAATGATATAGTAATAACCTGATGATGTTTCAAGGTAAAGTAATTCTGAAAATTACATCGGACTATTCTTCAAATAGTTTGGATGTTGTTGTGATATATTAGAATATTGCAAAGTTAAGACCCGGATCCGTGGTAATTGAAATAATACGTAGCTGAATGATTTTGAGATAAAAAAGAGTAAAGAATAAAAATTTAAAGAATATTTAATGTAGAATTTATAAGAATTTTTCCTTTAGCAGTAAAGTAAAGTAAGTAAACAAATTAAAGGATGACCATTAAAGCTATTACTTTTATACTTAGTTAAAATACCAGAATAAAGAGATGTTTTCGCTAATACCCAGAGAGTGAATAAATTTATGTAACCCTTGACTAATTCCTGATATATAAATTGTCATAATTTGTTGGTAAGTAAATTTTACTAACTACGGCAGCTAGTTTAATTAACAGCGAACAATTGAACTGGTTCCCGATGTTATAATGTCTTTGCAGGAGAGACGTTATAAGATGCGCCACTCTGCTGCTTTTGTGTAAAAATATTGTGTATACTCTGCTGATAATTAATTAACCGTAACTTTGTAGAAGATATAAATTTATTCACTCTGAAATCGTGAACAAATAAATAAATAAAGTTTTAATTAAGAAATAATAATATTAGTATAAGGATATTGCCATAATAAACAAGTCCTTGCTGGTAAAAATATTCCATTTTAAACCTGTCGGTGTTTACAGGCTATTTCATGTTAAATACGTGTTGAGAAATGTACGCTCTCCCCCTTGTACGCAAGTAAGTTGTTTGTATGGGATTCCCTCACGGACATGACAGACAGTCCAGAACAGGAAATAATCGTGTTTCAAATTGTCCGAATCACCCTCCTTTGTTAAACCACCCCTACGTAAACAATAAGACTCATCAAACAGCTGATCCATTGTGCTATTATAAAAGCAATGAACTCTTCGTGTGTGAAATTTCTCTCCACTATAAAATAATATTATCATTTTGTCTTGATTGATAATTGCTAGGAGTACAGAAAATTGAATTGATTTGAGATAATTTTAATTTGATTAATTAGTATAAGATTCTATGTGTAGTAATAGATATATATGTGTGTGTTTAAATGAATTCAAATTTTATAAGTGTTTAAAATAGATGACATAAGATTTGTCGTACGTAATACTTAGTTTATTTAAAAGTCATTATTACCACAACAATGGCTCGATTTAACCCCGACTTGTTGTTGAAGGACGAATTAAGCTATGAAGCCTTGTTACGCGGTCTCCCATACGTAAATGTAACGGTTGCGGAACTGCGCAAAACATTACGTGAAAATAGACCAGACAAACCCTCACTGTTAAATTGTTTAAGTGTATTAGACTTCGAAAGTGAAAAGGAAACATGCTATCACAAATATACGGAACTTACCTCCATCGCACAAACCCTGCGAGATGAAAAATCCCCCGCAGTAATTTTACGAACCACTCAAAGAATCGAACATCTGACCCACCGCATCACCAATTTGTTGAATTGGCCCGGTGATAAAGTTACTCCACCGGACGCGCAAAAATTCGCGGAAGAAGCATTACAACAATTACCCGAGATAATGCGCGAATTACGTCGAAGGTCCGAATCGTTTAGATTAGAAGAGATCGAAGAAGCAATGACGAAACTAAATATTTCCCCTACCCTATCTCCTACTCAAGAACAGCAAACCGGTGCTGTAAAATTTCAGGAATATAATATAGATCCCGTTAAGGAACGGTTAACCGATAGACAAGTAAATATCCTACCCGTAAACGTCATGTTACTTCCAAATGAACTAGAGAATATGACTAGTACCTACGATTAACCTCCTCACTTACCGATGAATCAATCTGCGGAAAAACCTAGAATGATGACTCAATTAAATCTAACTACCAAGCTTTATGGAAAAATAACTCACCCCGTAGAACATATTTTATCTGAGATACCAACCACTGATGGGCTGAATATTACAAAACTCCTAGATTTTATCAAGCACCTTTTACAAATACAGGATCTGCGACAATTAAGAGATGACCAAATTTTACAAGTAATTCTACCTAAATGTAGATCTCCTTTAAAAGATCGTGTGTTAGAATCTCTAAGGTATAATCACCCTGTAGAAGAACTTCATACCACCCTGATAAGACACTTCATTCCCACCGGTATCTACGAAGAATTGAAGCGGAACCTAGTACTTCATGTACAAGGAGCTTACGAGAGATTAGCTCATTATATATCTGAAATAAGGGAATCGGCCTTATTACTACAAGTTAAATGGAGTGAACAACAGCTAGTAGACACTATCTTAGTAGGACTATCTCCCGAGGAACGATCTCGCCTAGCACTCATGAAGAGACCAACCACTTTCACAGAACTAGAACTGTGTTGTATACATTCGTCCAACGTCTGGTATTCTGACCAAAACAGACGCATTTTTATGTCCCAGACTCAACGCAGAGATTCATTCCTACCTCTACCCATTGGGACTGATACTCGAACCTACCGCGATAAGCGATTCGTAAGAACATCTAAAACCCAAAGCTACCCCAATACTTCAAAATCTCTACAAAAACCCCGACAACATGCGAGCGATGTAAATGAGGAAAGAAGATGTTATAATTGTGGAAAGTCTGGCCACATTAGCAAGAATTGTAAACAAAAGCGGTACCAACAGAAAACTGACCAGTCAAAAAAACATGTGAAGAGGGAAGAACAAAAATCCTATGTCTTCCGCAGCATCAGAAGGAAAGGTATAAACACTAATAATTCTAAAGTAAAAATAAATAGAAATAAATGTATAGACCCTTACTTAACAAGATTTATTGAAAAGTGCAACTCTATTGGTACATGCAAAACAAGTATATGCCAATTACCCTACATACAGATAGACCTTGGAGCAACGAATATCCTTGGTTTAATCGATTCAGGATCTACACGTAGTATAATCAGTCAACAGCTAGCCAGCGTATTAGCTAATCATAATCTTATTAAACGTAGCCAAAACGTGAACTTAAAGTGTGCCACCACAAATAAGCAAAACCTAAATATATCGCGCAGTATTACGGTGAAATTAAAATTAAAGAATTTTACTTGGTATGTTCCCCTACTCGTAGCTGAAGTGTTAGGACAAAACTTAATACTAGGCGCTGACTTTATAAGTAAAACTGTCTTAATCCTTGACATATACGCAAAACAATATTTCTTCAGATTTGATCATACTCGAAAATATCAGTTCGACTCCGAGCTAAGTAACAACGTGAATTGTGAAACATCAACTATTCAGTTAGAGCATCATGAATCTAGTTTGAGTCATTTAAAAGAAAATGAGCGACAAAGAATTCAAAAGTTAATAAGGGAATTTTCTACTGTACTCGCACCCAAGTTAGGATTAACCCACTTAATCGAATACAAAATAAATCTAAGTGACAACAAGGTAATATGTCTTCACCCATACAAATTATCACCGCCCAAGATGGAAATAATGAGAAACCAAATCAACAAACTCCTAGAGCAACACGTCACAGAACCGTCAACTTCTCCATACTCATCACCTGCATTCCTAGTACCAAAAGGAACTGACAAACATAGACTAGTCGTGGATTATAGACAGCTGAATAAGAATATAGAATTTGAATCGATTCCCCTGCCCGACATTCATAGCGCGTTCCACTATTTTACCAAAGCGAAAATCTTCACCATAATGGATCTCAACCAGGCATTCCACCAAATCCCACTAGCTGAGGAATCAAAACATCTAACTGCGTTTGCTGTCCCATTTAATCTATATCAATTTACTAGAGTACCATTCGGTATATAACAAGGAAGTTCAGTATGTAGCAGACTGTTAGAAAAAATATTTCATGACGTTAAATTTAAATTCGTATATCACTATCTTGACGACATAGTAGTATATAGTGAATCGATGGATCAACATATTGATCACTTGTGTGAAGTATTATCGAGGTTAAAAAAAGCTGGACTAACGGTAAACCCCAGTAAAGTTAATTTCGCAGTAAAACAATTTTCTTTCTTAGGTCATATAGTATCAGCCGAAGGTAAGGTTAGCATCGATCCCGAACGTACGAGCGCAATCCAAGAATTTTTACCACCTAGAGACACCAAAGGTATAGCTCGATTTTTAGGTATGATCAATTACTTTCACAAGTACATACCCCACCTAGCGGATATAGCAGCCCCATTAAATGCATTAAGAAAGAAAGGAGCGAAATTCGAGTGGACTACTCGACATCAAGCCGCTTTTGAAACACTCAAAGAAAGCATAATATCCCCACCGGTATTGCAGTTAGCAGATTTCAGTAAACCATTTGTCGTACAGACCGACAGTTCTAGTGTAGCATTAGGAGCTGTAATATACCAAGAAATCAATAATACAAGACTCCCGATCAGCTATGCATCACGTACATTGACGGAGCAAGAAAGGAAGTTCTCAGCCTATGAACTTGAATGTTTAGCTGTAGTATTCGCCTTCGAAAAATTCAAACCATTTTTGGAACACAAGGAATTTCTACTAGAAACCGACAATCAAGCTTTGTCATGGTTATTGAACCATCCAAAACAGTTAGGTCGTATCGGAAGATGGGTGTTAAGATTAAATTGCTACAAGTTCAAAGTACAACATATTCGTGGTACTCAAAATGTAGTAGCTGATACACTATCCCGCATGTTCCAACTACCCAATACCAGACCTGGCAAAGACAATGTTGAAACCACTACTGTTAATACGCTGATTACTAACTTCCCCCTTGCATTTAAGGATATAGCATATCACCAACAACAAGATCCAAAATTGTGTAAAATAATAGAACAAATAGATAAAGGAAATTATACTGACAAATATACCTTGAGTAAACGAGTACTTTGTTTTAAAAAGGTTAACGGAAAATCACTGAGAATAATCGCCCCGGAAATAATTAAACCTATGCTAATGGAATACTACCACTCATCAACCACTGGAGCTCATATGGGAATTAGGAAAACTATACATCGTATTCGCAAGGAATACCATTGGGAAAACATGAACAGTGAAATAACAAAGTTCGTGAAACAATGCGAAATCTGTGCCCTGAGCAAGCCAGCACGAATCAGTCAAGTCGGAAAATTAATCTCAGAAATCCCCACAACACCCTTCTCAAAGATATACATAGACTATTCTGGACCTTATCCCCGTTCTAAGTCCGGAAATACTATGCTATTAATTTGCGTGGACTCCTTCACTAAATTCGTATGGATGTATCCTATGAGACGTGCCTTAGCATCTACGACAATTAAGATTCTACAAGAGAGACTATTTAAAGATTATGGTATACCAGTACACCTAGTATCTGACAATGGACCTCAGTTTAAATCGAAAGAATTTAATAACATGTGTTTTAAATTAGGAATAAATCATATTACAGTGACAGAGTACCGACCACAAGGAAACCTAGCAGAGATATACTTGTGAAACCTAAAATCAGCCTTAATATCTTATCACGCTAAAGATCAGACAGCGTGGGATCAAAATCTATCATGGATACAATTTGCCTTCAACTCAGCGTATCATGAAGGACCAACACCATTTGATTTACTGTACAAGTATAAACCGAACCACCTGTTAACCACAAAGTGGAAAATTCATGAGTTATTACCTCGCGAAATAAATGGGAATAACATAAGGAAAATATGAAACGAAGCTCGCGCAAATTTGAGAGCGAACTTACAAAAATCGCGAAATTTAATGAGCAGAATAATAGGAAAATAAAGTACAAAGTAGGTGATTTAGTGATGTATAAGACTCACCCTACGAGTAAAGCCATTGATAGGGCCACTTCCAAACTATCATACCGATGGTGTGGCCCCTACAAGATTCACAAGTTCATCACTCCCGTAACAGTAGCGCTGTATGAACCCAATACAGACAATTACGTTCGCAGAAGCCATGTGTCTCAAATAAAAAAATTGTTTTCGTGTAAAAATAAAGAAGCACGACTACGAGAAAGATAGTAAACCAAGAATACTACTTAAGCATTAAGAGTAAAATATGTTGTATATATTTATACAGGAATATAATAAGATTTTGCAACATCCTATATCGTAATTGAGTATAAACTCAAACACCTCGTACGAATACTAGCGAGGCCTGATGAACCTTAGCTAATGTCCTGCGAGAATGAAATAAAGAATGAGAAGTCAGCTGACGAACAACAAACCTCTAGCACAGTAAACTAAAAGTAATTCGATTGTTCTTACAATGCGTTATTATTATTAGTAACCTACTCATGAGTATAACTCCGTAAAATGAGTGAAGAAATCAAAAAAAAAAAAACCGGTAGTAGATGTAAGAATTAAATATAAGGTAGATTTATGTATTTGTGTATTTTATGTGTAGTAGATGTATTAGATTTTAAATATTTTGTATAAGATGTAAGATAATCGATTGATGGATAGAAATCATCTGAGGGAGAGACATTTCAGCATGAAGTTCCGTGCCCAAATGTAATTGTATTTCTTAGATTTTCATTTAATACCCCGTCGCCCCGTCCTCATCTTTAAGTGCAGGAGGATATGACGATTTAAAAATTATTTAAATAGCACAAATTAAAATTTTTGTTCTTATAACAAGTGAGAGTATTATCCACCCCTTATCTGTACCTAGTTTCCTGTATCAACGTGCAAATTGTCCAGTACAAACACGCAAAGTACAATGTTATTAAGCGAAAACTAATAATATTTCTTTTAATTAAATAAAAGACGTATTAATAATAAAGGAAATATCTAACTCATAACAAAAAGGTAGTATAATTTATTACTAGTTAATTAATGAACAATTATTAATACTAAAGGAACGAACTACTTTTCTAAGCGCGTAAACCGCGCTAGCTTACAGATTCCCTGCCGCTAAACAACCCCCAGTCGCCGGAGAAACTTCGACATGTAAGCAGGTCAAAAGTGTGTTGTCAAGTTACACTTAGGTGTATACCGCTAAACAACGATACAACCAGACATTAGTTGTTATAACTGATTTAATGCAATGTAGCGTTGGAAAATAACTAAAAAAACTAGTAATGTAGTGCGTGGAGCAAATATTGGTAATATATAAAAAAAAAACTTAGCCGACACATCTTTTTACAAACAGTAAGTGGTAAGATATGTTCCTTACCATATTAAAGTAACATCAGTGCTGCTAAAATAAGAACAATTAAAATGTAAAATGTGAACAACCAACTCCAGAAGAAGAAAGTTACTTTACTAAGAAAGTTACAACAACCGTATGTACTTCAAGTGGCAGAATCCAATCGTCATGACCTAGACTACAAATCGGAAACAATCAACTAAATGGAGGATCCAGAGGAACAATGAACTGCACCCAAGAAGACCTACTGAAGAAGACCATCACGAACACCACAGCAAACTCACGTTCTATTCAGGTGATATTAAATCATAACATTTGTGCATAACTTGTTTTTTTTTTAAACCGAAACAAAAAGAACAGTAAAGTTTCTTGTAAAGACTTTTAGATAACTTAAAGATTAACATATAAATGTTTGTAATTTCTGTAATGATATAGTAATAACCTGATGATGTTTAAAGGTAAAGTAATTCTGAAAATTACATCGGACTATTCTTCAAATAGTTTGGATGTTGTTGTGATATATTAGAATATTGCAAAGTTAAGACCCGGATCCGTGGTAATTGAAATAATACATAGCTGAATGATTTTGAGATAAAAAAGAGTAAAGAATAAAAATTTAAAGAATATTTAATGCAGAATTTATAAGAATTTTTCTTTTAGAAGTAAAGTAAAGTAAGTAAAAAATTAAAGGATGACCATTAAAGCTATTACTTTTATACTTAGTTAAAATACCAGAATAAAGAGATGTTTTCGGTAATACCCAGAGAGTGAATAAATTTATGTAACCCTTGACTAATTCCTGATACATACATTGTCATAATTTGTTGGTAAGTAAATTTTACTAACTACGGCAGCTAGTTTAATTAACAGCGAACAATTGAACTGGTTCCCGATGTTATAATGTCTTTGCAGGAGAGACGTTATAATACGAACTAATTGTTATTCTAGATCTAAGATATTGTTCTGTTCTATTGTAGTCACTCTTATATTGTGAGGTTTTGTACTTCACAAAAGACATTTTCGTATTTAATTACAGTAGAGTCTCGTTTATCCGACTTTCGCTTATCCGACATTCCATATTATCCGACATCCCACAGCAAAAAAAAAAAACAACAAAAAAACGCATTAATCGGCAACAAGAACTGCAAGTTGCGAGCGTGAGCGTAGTCTATTTTTTGTTGCTCCTGACTCTACCACAGCTAATTAGTTACCCCGACTGTACAGTCTACACTATGACTCATGTGTCTGTCATTCGCCCCACCCTCACTCACTCACTGTCACAACTCACTACTCAGTGCAGTGCAGTTTATCATTGTATGGGGATCGGTTTATCGTCTGTTACATGCATATGTGTCTGTGTGTGTTATTTTGACAAACATTATTGTGTTGTTTAAAAGTTGAAATTTACGCAAGTATGGCGATGAAAAGAAAGAAAGTTGTTGTATCGATGGAACAAAAAGTGGAGGCAATCAAGAGACTGGGCAAGGGAGAGACAATGCAGAAGGTAGCTGACGACTTTGGCATTGGACGGGTAACAGTAGGAGACTGTTAAAAAACGAATAGAAATAGAAAAATGGTGTGCTACAAGAGTTACGGAGGGTGCTTAAAAAGAAAGAAAAACTATGAAAAAATGTGACTATGAAAAAGTTAGTTAAACTTTGTATGTTTGGTTTACACAGTTCAGGGACAAAGGTGTGCCTATTCCAGGGCCTATTTTATAGCAAAAGGCGTTGCATTTTCGTAATGAATTCAATGAAGGGGACCCAGATTTCACAGCAAGTGTTGGTTGGCTCGACCGATGGAAGAAACGCTACGGTATCCGTCAGTTAAGTGTTTGTGGTGAAAAACTATCATCGAATTTTGAAGAAATGGAAGCATTCAAGAAAAGATTTCGGGAATTTATTGTAACTGAAAGCCTAGCGGGTGATCAGATATTTAACTGTGATGAGTCGGGCCTTAATTACAAAATGTTACCTAGTAAGAGTCTTGCAGCCAGAACTGAAGCGGCAGCCCCTGGTTACAAGCATAGTAAGGAAAGGCTGACAATTTTAGCAATGCTACAGCAAACCTCAAAATGGACCTTGCAATGATTGGAAAGTCCAAAAATCCTAGAGCCTTTAAAACAGTTTCAAAAAACGCTTTTCCTGTAAAATACTACAGTCAGAAAAGCGCATGGATGAGCAGTGAAATTTTCAAAGACTGGTTTTTTAAGGAATTTATTCCTTCAACAGAGCAGTTTTTGAAAGAAACTAATTTACCCAGAAAAGCAGTTTTGTTGGTAGATAATTCTCCAATGCAACGATGCAGAGGAGCTTCAAGATGGTGACATTAAGGCAATGTTTCTGCCCCCCAATGTGTAACCGCCATATGGATCAGGCAAAAGTGATTTTTTCCAAAGTGACCTATGGATCAGGGTGTTTTGGAAACGATAAAAAGGAACTATCGCAGGAAGCTACTGTCCACAGTGATAGAAGAAATTGAAGAAGGACAAGACATGATTGAAAAATTGAAACGCATCAATGTAAAGGATGTTGCTTATTGGGTTGCAAGGGCCTGGGCTGACGTAAGGGCTCCAACAATTGCCAAATCATGGAAGAAGCTGCTAGGCGATGATGAAAGTATGGAAACGGAAAGCACAGATGAAACCGAAGAAACCATTCTACCTTTAGTGCAACGTATCCCTGGATGTGAGGATGCATCTTTGCAAGAAATCGAAAGTTGGATGAAGGATGATGATCAGTATGTAACTGATGGAGAAATTGTCGCTCTCGTCAATTGCGATGACAACAAAATTGAAGATCAAGATCAAGCACCAACTGTTGACCCTCTCACAATTTCACATAACGACGGAGTTAAGGCTCTAGAAACTGCAATTAAATACATTGAGCAACAAGAAGAAGCTATAGGAATCGACATAATGATGCTGCAAAGATGGCGAGACTTGGCAGCGAAGAAACGGCACTTGTCAGGAAAGCAGACTACGATCAAAAATTTCTTTAAATCATCACAGGACTGAACTTTTTAAGTGTATTCAACTTCAGATAATTCTGTAACTGTAAGTTCATTTTCTTACTTAATTTTGTCTGTTGTTTTGTTGTAAAACATGATTATTAGGTTCGTAATGTGTAAAATTATAACATAGTTTGAAATTATAACTTGAAATTATAACATAGTTTGACGTTTAATAGGCTTTTTCTTAACACCTCCCTATTATCTGACATTTTCGCTTACCCGACGTTCTGCCGTTATGTCGGATAAGCGAGACTTTACTGTATTGTATTCAAAAGAACCCAAGTATTTAAATAACGTAAAAAATCTGTAGACTAGGCTTGAAGACAGAGATCATATTGCCAACTACTGAGCTAAAAAATTTTAACCAGCCTGGACAATTGTTTAAAAAGAAAAGGTCATTTTATTTTAAAAAGGAAAAGAAACAAATATAAAAAGGAATAAAAGAAACTGAAGAGAATTAATTGTGTATGGAATTATTTTAAATACTTAACATTTTTTATCAGTTTCGAAATATTAGTGTTTTAATGAACATTCGAAGAATAAGTTGGTAGTACCTATTGCCCGGGTACCATGTGCGATTTGAATTAAAGTAGGTAAGTGAATCCAATCAGCATAAAGGAAGGCATGAAAAGAAATTAGAGAATTTTAATTAATTAAATCATTAAATATATTAATTCATGAAAAAATGACCTCAAAACTGGAACCCTATAGGTACAAATCAACAAGTAAAGGTATAACTTTAACCACAACTCAAGTCGAATACGCAACTAAATTATCATTTAACCATTTTTTTTATTAATTTGAAAGTTTAATTGTTTATCAGAAACACAAGCATCATAATTTTTATATATTATATTACAAATTGGCATCCACAACGTGGGGCGTTTAACCAACAAATACAATAACAATAACCTACTGAAAAAGAGATATGCAAGCTCTCATTCCTATTATTTGTATTTACGTTACAAATTGGCGCAAAACACATTGTTGAGTTCCGGTTCTAGTGGACCAGAAAAATGTTAATGACGGCATGTGTGTACCAAAAAATGTTCTGATTCGTCCCGTAGGACCCTTAAATGTTAGGAAGAATGATGCTTTGTGGTGCTATTGCCAGGATGTAGAATAATGACGATAGTGGACTGTATTTAATACATTTATTAAGTTTGTTGTACACTTAAATCAGAGCGCTAAGGTTGGCTATGTCTGATGACATTTTAATTTTGAATGAACGAGTCGTTAAGAAAGCTACATGGTAGATGAGGCGCAAATGTGCGACACTCAACTACATTAAAATGTTAAGGCCTAAGGCCTAGACGATTGTCGTATGACTTGAGGCGCGAGTACGCGGCACTCAAGCTACAAGAAAAAGAATTAGCATGTATTGCTAATGTATATTATAAGCAATATAATGTTGTGGCCTAAAGCCTACATAGATCGTCTAACGACAAGAAAAAATGATGAGTGACAGAACAACCAAGCAAACATTATGACGTCTGCCGCCTGCCGAAGCTCGGTCAACTGTGTCGTTGTATAAACATGATAAGCGCAATTTCAAAAAGTACAGATTAGCCAACCTATGAATGCGAAAATTACCACATTGCTGTCCATAACTGCCCGCAAAAAATCAAAAGCTTTTTTAATACATTTTAATAACTTATTGTAGAAAACACAGTGTTCTTGATAATAGAAGTCAATCTCAATAAATTGTATTGAACCTTGAGATTGAAATGTTAGATAACAGTTGACATTAACTGTTTAGAGATAAGCTTGAGTGATGATAAGAGTTGAGCAGGCCAAAGTCGGCTTGCAACCTGACTTATACATGAGTATAAATGCAAAAATTAGCAATGTATTGCCAATATATATTGTATGTATACAATATTAAACAATATAAGACATGAAAAATACATAGTTTGAAAATGTTTAATGATGAATAATCGGTGACTCATCACATGATGGACCCGTTAAATTGTAAGATTTATGCAAGTCATAATGGTTAGCTTGAACCAGTTAAGGCCAGTTGACGTATACAATAGTATTCAATGCAATGAAAAAACAAAATTATTAAAATTATACATGTAAAGACATAAATTTAGCATGACGCTTTATAGTTTGCACGATGCATGCTATACCTGAAGTTTCAGGAATGTACAATAAATTGTTATGTGAAAACAGGCTATACATAGTTGAATGATTGCAAGCACAAAGTGTAATGACATGTATGTCATAATTAAAGCATGAATAATAATTGTGCAATACGTGATCACAAAATACAAAATACAATATAAAAATATAGGCGTGGTGTATGGTTATAGACAGTAGATGCGGATAAAACAATGTGTTTTACATAGATACAAGTTATACATAATAAATACAATAGAAATCGGTTTAGATAATTACAAATACATGAATACAAGACACAATAGCATAAGTGACAAGTACAACAAATGTGGTTATACAAAATGTAATACATGTGTTGAACAATTGCGAGAAATAAATTCACAGAGTAATAAAATATCACACATATTGACAAAATGTGCGAGAAAATGCATACACAGTTTGTATAGCTGCAGACCATGCGAATATTATAACAAAATTTTTTATATAAAAACAATAGTAAGCAAAGACATGAGGCATAAATCAAATGTTGCATACACGAAAATACAAAAAATAATTAAAGCTTTGCATATTAAATAAACTGACACTTGCTTGAGTAAAACAAACAGTTTCTGAATCAAAAATATACAAATTAAAGCTTATGCTAAAAACAAAGGTGCTTATAACTAACAAAATCTTCTTAGAACATCTGATTTATGTGTTTTTGACAAGTATATACAAAGGAAAATAAACTCCTTTTTTACTGTTCGTCCCTCGTAGGGACCAAACATAATTTATGAATTGGTCTGCGATAGGTGCCAGTAGGCGTGCGAACGTCAACTACTCTAATTAAGTTGTCTGGGCCAGGAAATGTGGCGGTAATTACACCAAATTTCCACGCTAATGGAGGAAAGTTATCCTCAATCAGTAAAACCAGGTCACCAATGGAAACGTTGTCCTTGGCGAATTTCCATTTGTGACGTTGTTGTAATTGATGTAAGTAGTCGCGAGACCAAGCCTTCCAAATGACTTGGACAAACTTCTGGAGAAGTTGCCAACGTCCAAGACGAGAGATGCGAATGTGAGATAAGTCAGGATCAGGAATCGCCATTAATGGTGTGCAAATTAAAAAATGGCCAGGTGTAAGTGGCATCGGATCATTTACATCCGATGAAATGGCGAATAATGGATGTGAGTTTAGACATGCCTCTATCTGAGACAAAACCGTCGTAAACTCCTCGAAGGTGAGTATAGACTTGCCAACCACGCGGCACAAGTGATACTTTAAACTCTTTATACCGCTCTCCCAAAGACCACCAAAATGAGGTGACGAGGGCGGAATAAATGACCATGTAATACCATGAGAGGTCGTAAAGGATTGGATTGATGAGGTGGCATCCTTATTATGCCAAAGATTGTAAAGGTCATGCAAAACATTGCGGGCCTTCCTAAAGTTCGTGCCATTATCAGAATATAACTGGCTGGGTATGCCCCTATGGGACATAAACCGACGTAAGGCTGTAAAGTCAGTTATAAACGCGTTGGCTGTAAAGTCAGAAACCAACTCCAAATGAATGGCCCTGGTTGCTAAGCAGATGAACAAAGACACATACGATTTTGACAGAGTCCTAGATTTCTGCCCGCCATGACGAATCATGAAGGGACCACCATAATCAACTGCGCAGAACAGAAACGGCCGCGAAGGAGTGACTCTAGGAGATGGCAAACTACCAAGCCTCTGAACCTGATGTTTGGCACTAAACCTGAGACACTTGACGCATTTACGAATGATGGAGCGAATGACTATCTTGGCGTTAATGATCCATCAACGTTGACGAAGTGAATGATGCACGAGTTGAGCACCAGCGTGGAGTAGACGAATGTGTTCGCGTTCAATAATAAGGCGAGTGATATGAGCCGATGGATGCAAGACAATAGGATGCTTATTGTCATAAGGTAGTTGCGACTGCTGTAAGCGTCCGCCGACGCGTATGACGCCAGACTCATCAAGAAACGGGTCCAGAGAAGACAACTTACTCCTGATAGAAACAGAAGACCCATTACGAAGACAATTAAGCTCAGCAGCGAAGTGGATCGACTGAGATTGTTTTATGAAAAAATTGAGAGTGGAATGAATTTCAACGGGGGTAAGAGCACCCGAAATTTTCTCAGCCCTGGAGAGTCTAATATTTTTGATGAATCGAAAGCAGTAAGCGTACACGCGAGTCAGACGGTGCAACGAAGAAAAGTCCTTTGAAAGATCAATAGCTAGGGTAGACATTAGAGAAAGTTTGGGGGGTTTGTTTCTCCTCCGCAGTGAATTCAGGAGACGACAGAGTAGAAGGTAAAAAGGGTGGAAAAAGATTGGACTCGGAAGATTGAGACAAACAAGAAGGACCATGCCACCAAAGCGAACAATCGCGCAAAACGTCGGGGTGACATCCCCTAGAAATAATGTCAGCAGGATTATGTTGTGAATTGATGTGATGCCATGTGTAGGCTTCAGTAAGACGCTGAATCTCGGCAACACGATTAGCGACGTAGGTCTTCCACCTAGAAGACTGGGCATGAATCCAGTAAAGGGACACCATGGAGTCAGAATACAGGTGAACACTATTGATAAAGGAATGAAGAGCAGGGGTGACCTTGAATAAGAGTCGCAATAACAACAAGCAAGCGCAAAGTTCAATGCGAGGTAATGACACCTGTCGTAGGGGGGCTACGCGAGACTTATAACACAGAAGGTGACAAGAGGCCGATGAATCTTGATAAATGACTCTAATGTAAATACAACACCCATATCCCCTTTCAGAAGCATCCGAAAACCCATGTAATTCAACTATCTTTGCTTTAGACTTGCAGCAAATAGAACGTGGGACAATAATTTTACCGATCAGACATAATTTATTGCATAATGAATGCCAATGCAAGTGTAATTGCCCGGAGATTGGCTCATCCCAACCAAGATTGCACAGCCAGAGTTGCTGCATAAACTGTTTGTACAGGAAAACAATGGGACAGACGAGTCCGAGTGGGTCGTATATACCTGCGATAATCGATAGGATTTTCCTTTTAGAGATGCTTGATTCAACTGGGAATGATTTGATGTCAAACAAAAATGAATCTGTAGTGTTATTCCAGAGAATGCCCAAGGTACGCATATTACCTTGTTTGTTTAAAGGGAGTGATAAATTATCATGATCTGCGACCACATTGGGTTCATTTGATGCCCATTTATGCAGAGTGAGGCCGTATTGACTCAACAACGTACCTAAGTCAGATTTCAACTTGGTCAGATCAGAAATGGTGTCTGCACCGGTTAACAAATCGTCAACATAGAAATCATTAATTATAGCTGACGCAGCATCAGGAAAAGAAGCTTCATGATCCTTACCAATCTGATTAAGACAGCGAGTAGCCAAAAACGAAGCACTAGCAGTACCGTATGTTACAGTTCGCAATACAAAATGTTTAAACTGTTCAAGTGGAGAGTTACGCCACAGAATGCGTTGATAATGACAATCCTTATCAGATACCAGAATTTGTCGATACATCTTCTCGATGTCGGCGATGAGAACATAGTTGTGCATATGAAATCGCAAAAGAATAGAAAAAAGGTCTTGTTGGACGTTTGGGCCTACCAACAAAACATCATTAAGAGAAAGGCCATTGGTAGTTTCAGACGAGCCGTCAAAAACGACGCGAAGTTTTGTCGTAGAACTAGAATGTTTAAAGACAGATATCGGTGAGGCAGATAGTAGGTATTTGAAACCCCGGAATTGATAGAGCGATCGTCGACAAGCGTCATGTGGCCAAGATCCTTATACTCCTGGATAAAGTTTGCGTATTCGCGCGCAAGCTTAGAATCACGCATGAACCGGCGTTCTAAACTCAAGAATCTCGCTTCAGCGCTAGCATAGGACTCACCCAACTGGGGATTGTCAAGACTTAAATGGTAGCGAAACAACGAACCGACCCTCCTCATTGCAATGAGTGGACTTAACAAAATGCTCCTCACAAGCTGAATCGTTACTAATGGGTGCATTATCAGCGATAGTTTCGGTCTCCCAAAATTTCTCGAGAGACGCCAGAATTTGACTGTCGTTGTTCCTAGCCAGGAACGAAACAGCAGGACCCTTATAACGGCAGTGTTTGGGCAGATTACCTGCTAGAATGTAGCCTAACTTTGTTTCTTGTATAATAGGAAAATGAGAACCGCGTACATATTTGTTAGGTAAAATTAAATCTAAGTAAAATTGCGCTCCTAAAAGTATGTCGATATCAGCTGATATGTTGAAATGTGGATCGGTGAGGAAAACATTATCTGGGACGTTAAACTGATTTATGTCGAAAGATTGTGCTGGCAGTTTATGGGTTAATGCAGATAAGACCGCACATGTTGCTTGGAAACTAAATCTTTGATAGCGTGAAATAATGCGTATAGACGCTAAATTAGTGGCACAACACGCGGCATTATTTATACCTGTAATCGGTATGTTAGATTTAGTCAAGTTAAGCCGTAATTTCGTAGCAAATGATTCCGTACAAAAATTTATTTGTGACCCCGCATCCAATAGAACTCTTGCGAGTTGTCTGTTGCCAGTCGGTCGATGACAAACACAATTGCTGTTGATAAGAGAACATTGTTCGTAGACTGTAATTTAAGTGAGCAATAGTTGCTGCTGCTGGCAGAAACTGGTTTTGACACATTATTTATGTGCATCAATGTATGGTGTCGTTTTTAACAGATCTTGCATGATTGTTTGATTTTACAATTAGATGCAAAATGATCTGGTCTTAAACAATTTGCACAGCGTTTATGATTTAATATAAATTGCCCTCGTTCTGATGTGCTTAATGCACGAAATTTGTCACACATGTAAATTGGATGACTAGATTTACAGCATAATCATAAATAATTGTTTGAAGCTGAGTGATAACTTTTAAATGCAGTGCTGCCAGCAGAGTTTCGTGATTTATGTTTGTCAGATTTATTGAATCTTAAAGTTGATTTGTTGAGCTGCTGTCCGGCATCGATAGGCAGTGTATTTTCTAGCAACTGTCTACGTGCGTTTAAAAACTGAGTGAAGCCTTGAAAGTTAGGAAGATTATCGGGGTCTATAGACTCCTTCCATAATTTAAACGTGGTATGGTCGAGTTTTGCTGACAATAATTGTACAGTGATAAGTTCGAATGAATCCACTGACAGTTGCATGACCGCCAGTGAATTAACGGAAGACGTTATTGTATTTATGAATTCTGCCAAACTTTGGACAGAGTCCTTAATTGTTGACCTTACTTCAAGCAAATTTTGAATATAATACTTAGCTAGTATGAATTTGTTGTCATATCTAGCGGACAGCAAACTCAACGCTATCGAATAGTTTTCGTTACAAATAGGTAATGCCTTAATTAAATCTAGCGGCTCATTTTTCAGAGACAAATACAAATAATGTAATTTCTGCACTGACGTTAAATCAGATCTGGCGTGCACCAAGTCCAGAAATATTGAATAGAAGTGCTGCCATTCTAAGATACTGCCTGTGAAGCAGGGCAAACTTATCGGTTTTAATTGCATATTGCTTGTTAATACTGGAGATACAGTCTGAACGTTGAAGGTTTCTATCAATTGCAAGATATTGGCTTCTGTTGAATATAACAGCTCTTCAACCTCAACTCGGTCTTCTTGAGCAGCGTTTATGTCTTTAGAAATGAGTTCAATTTCGGACTGTACCTCATCGTATTTTGTTGCTAAACTTTTTAGACTTTCGAGTCTAACCGTTAAAAAATGTTTTGTATTAGTGTTTTTATCAAAGTTAATGATTGCCACATCAATTCGCACTATGGCAGACTTTAAGCCGCCTCTCTTTCTGACCAACACTTTGAGGCCTTCTTCATCCATTGTACGCACCTGTTAATGATGTTAATGATGTGGTACCTGGTATGCGATGTCCTGGAGCGTCAAGGCCGTGGAGAAGATGGCAAACACACAGACTGGAGAGATGACTGCTTAAACTGGAGTGTAGACGCTAGCACATGGATGGTCTTGCAGTGATGTCGTCACGAGGCTCAATGGCGACGAAAAAAATGCTGACTAAGTCCCGACACGGTCGGATCAGCAAATATGCTGAATCGCCCGTGATGGCCAGAAATTGGGGCAGAAAAATGATGAAAACCGCTGTAATAAGTTGCAAAAGGTGAATGACGAATCCGGCCCGGAGGACCAAAAAAATGTTGAGTTCCGGTCCTAGTGGACCAGAAAAATGTTAATGACAGCACGTGTGTACCAAAAAATGTTCTGTTAGGAAGAATGATGCTTTGTGGTGCTATTGCCAGGATGCAGAATAATGACGATAGTGGACTGTATTTAATACATTTATTAAGTTTGTTGTACACTTAAATCAGAGCGCTAAGGTTGGCTATGTCTGATGACATTTTAATTTTGAATGAACGAGTCGTTAAGAAAGCTACATGGTAGATGAGGCGCAAATGTGCGACACTCAACTACATTAAAATGTTAAGGCCTAAGGCCTAGACGATTGTCGTATGACTTGAGGCGCGAGTACGCGGCACTCAAGCTACATGAAAAAGAATTAGCATGTATTGCTAATGTATATTGTATGCAATATAATGTTGTGGCCTAAAGCCTACATAGATCGTCTAACGACAAGAAAAAATGATGAGTGACAGAACAAGCAAGCAAACGTTATGACGTCTGCCGAAGCTCGGTCAACTGTGTTGTTGTATAAACATGATAAGCGCAATTTCAGAAAGTACAGATTAGCCAACCTATGAATGCGAAAATTACCACATTACTGTCCACACATGAAGCATAAATAAGAGAATTTTATTTGAAAAAATATCAACGCAATAAAAATACACTTTTGTATAAGACTAACACAACAAGTCTTAAGCTTACTACTAATATTATTTGTAATCTACATTACAATATGCGAGTGAACTAAATGACTCAATCACTATAGTGGGGGAGCAAATGATAATATATTTGCCTTCCGTGGGATTTTTGTGGTACAATAATGGGAGTTAGTTTTTCTGAAAGGTATTAGCACAAGGAAAACGAATATGGATGTTGCCAATCCCAAAAATTGTGCAGGGGGTGGGGAGGGGATTTAAAATGGCCGACAACTCGTTTCACTGAAACAGCAATATCTTCATCATTTATAGGACTACAACAAATTTTCAAAGCTTAAAATACTTCTCAATGCAGTTTATACAATTACTAAAATATTGTGAATAATATAAATGAATCTCTTAGCCTCTTATGGATTGCTTAATATTGCTCTTCTGGTTTCCATTGAAGGGTTAGTTTCTGTTACAGAGTATAAAAAATATTTTGGAATGAAACAAAATATTCATTGTAGCTTTCATCATTTTATTTTATTATGCCATCATCATAAATTTTAGATACAAGGACAGAAAAACTATATGGCATCATATTGATGCATTCGTTTGTTACCAAAAACACAATGAAATGAAAAAGTAATGTGGAATGATATTTACAGATATTAACACACAGGCGACACAAAGTTCTCATTTGGCAAATAACGTTTGGAAGAAAACATATGTTTTAATGAACCATTAAAATAAACTTTTTAAATATTTTAATAATAAGCTGTTTCAGAAGACCATTACTACAAAGTGTTTGTAAACAGTAGGTCATCAAAATAAAAATAATGTAAAATAATAATTACACTTATTAATCAGTTTCACTGTCTTCATCTGAACTATTATCCCCATTCCGGTTAAAACAGTTATTTACATCATCGTCGGGATCCACACATTCACACATGTCAGTGCATGGAAAGCCATGACGTCTGCATTTATAAACATACAAGAGTTGAACATCTACTCTTTTTGCATGAACATTTTACTAGCTCCAGAATGGCCTGTGGGGCAGGTTGCATCGTGGTCATTTAGGGTACAAATGTACCGTTTTGTCTTTCCCATCCATAACCAGCATCTGGCTGTGGAATCTTCGGATTCGCAACAACATCATTTCGCCATACCATGGCTTGATAATGTGCTCTCAATATGGCATAGCGAAGAGCTGACTGTGTTGGTGGCATTTTCTCTGATTCGGCAATTTTCTTTTGAAACAAGGTAAACCGGACAGCTCCAACATCCGATTTTGCACAGTTTGGCATGTAAAGTTTACAAAAAAAACGTTCTAACACATCAAAAATACCATTAAATAGTGTTGCATCCAATCCCAAGTTTCCAAAATATTTGTATCACATTGCTGAAATGCTTTCCAACATGAAAGTTTACCTTTACCAGCGAAAGCTCCTGTGGTATCGCTTCCAGTAAAGGCATGAAAACCCCAGGCAATGCATTCACTTTTTCTTCGCCTAAAGCATTGTAGATTGGTTTTAGAGCAATCTGTCTTTCCTTCTTACCACTCTCTACAATACACGATGTTCTAGAACATAGCATGGGGTATTGCCGAAGAGCCAATATAACAACATCTGTATCTGGTGAGTATATTATATGATACATCTGTATCAATAGTAGAGGCTCCTCGTAAGGTTGCATCAGCAGCGTGAAATATCAATTTTGTGTCAGCTTCCTCGTGTGAGCTTCGTAGGTACTGTACTGTGATGTGAGTGGCTGCCACTTCTTTTCGCCATGCCACAATGACATGTAGTTTCAGTTCTGTAAACCGACTGATAATTTTATTTGCCAAGTAGGCAGTTAACTCTTCTTTAGTCTGCACACTTGACAGCAATGTTTTCATGGTAATGTTCTTTATTCTTGTATTGTCAGTTATATGATATATGATTGATTCACTTCCTCTGAGACGTTTTTGGAGAGTTGCATTCTTCAATGAAACCAGAATATTGTATCTATCAAAAACAACTTGCACTTCGTCATAAGAGTTATAGTATGTCTGTAATCTTTTAAGGAAATGATTGGACAAATCTTCACAAGTATTGATATAATGAGGCTTATAAAGGCTCTGCAAAAATGCCATACCATCTATAATTGCAACACACATGTGGTTGGGCGGCTCTGGATCTTCAGGTGCTTGGTCACCAATCTGAGATTCTAGAATGGCAAGAAGGTCGCTCTTGCTACTTGGTAAAAGCAGGTCACCTTCAGGTGTGAAGAGTTCACGTGGAACTACCGAAAGCTCATAATTAGATATAGCATCTCAGAGATCTGCAGTTGGTCTAGACTTTGCAACTAATAGCACTCTCACAAACAATGCACAGTCTTCTTTTAGCTGCAATACCTTAGACTGAAGTTTCACACTTGCTGTTTTGCCATTACTATTAAACATGTTAAGCTTCAACATTGTCATTTTAGACCATAAATTGGTTACATTATTTTGTATGCGAGTTTCAACAAACTTGTCATAAGCACCCTGACCAATGACATTTCTGTCACAAACATCTTTCTTAATGCTGTCATTCATGACAGCCTTTGTCATAAAATTCGTGAGATCTGTAGATGTTTCTTTAAATACATTGCCTTGGTTCTGTAGCACCTCAGCAAGGTTATTCACATTACGTTCATGTAGATCTAAAAAGGCCTTTGTGTCTTCATGATGTCCACCACGCTGTTTGGAAACTATGCCTACCGTTGCTTTGCATTCTGCAGCAAGAACAGCCATAGCAGGTGCAATTAAGAAGAATCTTGTTCTGGCTGATGGTATTCGTGTTATACCAATTAATCCTCCACTCACTTTCATGGTACGGTTGATATGTTCTAGAGCATGATCTGCCCCTATAGCACAGAAAGGTATGATGTTTCTGTTCACAACCCAATTGCCTCTTGAAAACTCATGGAACAATTCTGGATTTGTTTCTGCAAGAGCTTGCATCTCTGCCAAATATAGTGGAATCATGCGAGCATAGTAATGCTTGTCATGTGCAAAGAAGTACTTAACTAATACATCAAGGGAGGATAAATGAAGTTGCCAATCACCAGTTCTAACAGACTTTATAAATAAACACAAGTCTATCACCATTTCCATATACAGCAACATTGCCTTTACATTTGGAACAGATTTCAATTTTTCATCAAACACTTCCATTTTTGCATACATATCTTTTGATTCAAGAACTTGCTTAAATTGCTTTCTTTATCGACTCTTTTTTTCCAGTACTACTGCAAAATGCATGTTGTAGGTTTGTAAATGATCTTTGAATGTCATCTTTCAAGGTTGGGTTCTGTGCATAAAATTCTTCCATGTACTGTGAAAAGAGTGCCTGGACACTTATCAAATGTGCTTCAATTCCTCTTCTTACGTGTTTTCCAAGAAGAATTGAACTTGTTGTTGTAGATCCATACAAGCCACTCTGAATCCATGCCATATCCAATCCACTATTCTCTGCAAAAGCACCAATACACCTCAGTGCTGCCATTACTATGTGCAGTTCACCTGGTGTGAGCACAATATGATCAAGGTCACTTCTGCTCATTTGTAGCTGTTTTGCTGGTATATACAGACCCATATCCAATGTAATCACTGTTTTCCTACCATTCCCCATTACTGCATAATTAATGCTCTGAGCCTGAAGTAAAACGGTAACCAGTGTACTCCATTCTGTTGATGGTTCGTGAATCAGTGGTGCAACATGTACTCTGGTTTGTGGTAGTACATTACTCATGTGGGAATTGTATGCGGACCACGTAGGAATCCGGTTAACTGTGCAATCACGACTGACACTATTGTTTTCTTCACTAACAATATCTTCTGTTGCAGCATGTAATGTCTTTGCTATGAGCCATGACTTCATTTACTTAACACCTAGATTGTCTTTCATTGAGGAAAAATTAGTATATGCTGGAGAATTTGGGGTTGGTTTTGTTGGCATACTGCATTCTTTCAATGATCACACTGTCAGGAATTTCTGTTAGGACTCTATTGTTTGATGATTTGATCAAGTGTATAGCTGGTGAAGTATCATCTGGTTCTTTCTGTTGATAAATGGCAAGGGCAGTTGCATGTGTCGTATTCTTCCCATCTGGTGTATCCTCCATGAAATCCACATTGTCCACTGCGAAGAAAATATATCTGTCCTTGATGATATCTGCCGGCACATACACTCCCTGGTTATTTCTGATATCTATTATCGTCTCAGCTATTTGTGTTCACATCGTCGAAGTCGATCATATCCAATTGACAGACCATAGCCATGCAAAAGCTCAATGACCTTCTTGTTCCTTACAGATTGGTGAACTGATAATCCTACAGCTACTTGCTGAGGCATTACACGCGTAGACTGAATATTTGTAGTTGTTGTACATTTCACTTGTCTCTCATTATATGTCATGGATATTGCAGTTTGTGATATGCTCATGACAGCCTTGTTAACACTTGATTGCTTGTGTTCTGAAGACATATGGTTCAACAGTACCACAAATAAGCCATCTGAAGAACGAATACACTTCTCGTGGCACATGTTCTTCAGTTGCTTCTAATGATCCTATGAATTCCCACTTCTTAGTGTTCATAATAGACTTACGAAGATAACTAGCAGCATCATACAAACTCCTCATAGATAAGTCAAAATCTTCATCATCATTCTGTGATGTCATAGCAGATATCTCGTGCATGCTTCATACTAACAATTTCAGGTTGATTTCTTTGTGATGGACGGTGAAATTCAATATCTGTAACATTTTTCTGCAGAAATTCCTTAATTTCTTTCCTTGTTATAGATGGATAAGCATCATTATTCATAACACGAATGTTTTCATAAGTGGTTTGCACATCAGCCATACTCACGGTACCAGTCTTTAAACACTCTTGAATCATACAGATGAATTCAATCTCTGATGCAGCTTCAGGGGCTGTAGAGATATTGGGTGCACTGGTATCAGGACATCGTAGTACATGTGTCACATTCTTTGCCCAGCATGGCAAATGGTATCTAATGTCGATAGCGTGACCATCTTTAGGGTTGATTGCTGTATTGAGCTTTATCTGGAGGGCTTCATTTCCACTTTTAGCAATAGCATCACTCAGGCTTTTTTGAGCATGATCAACTGACAGCTTCCTGAGGGAATTTGCACGTGTCTGACCACCATTACAGAAGAAGCATTCATCTTTGTTGAATGGAATGCAATGCGAACGTGTTAGTCTTGATGTGCTGCTTTCCGTCACAGTTGGCGTTTGCTGAGTTTGGCTTTCATAGTGCTTTTTCATACGCTCCAACTTTCCCTTGTGAGTGACATCTTGGTAACAACTTCGGTGCCGTGATGCCCTGTTGTCTGCCAGCATGGCAGCAGTCATTCCACGTAGACGAATATTAGATGAAACATACTTCACGTTTTCGTATTTAGCATTCTCTTGCACACTCTGTAAAACCTTTTCATGTGTGGTGGGGTTTGTGATTAGTCCTTCGGTTAATTTCTGTTGACATATTATACACAGTGTATAGTTGATTTCCATTTTTAGCATCTTCGTTTCTGGTTCACTGAGATCCATCTGAAAAATAAAGTTTTTTTTTTATTTAATTATGCATAACATGAGCTTATTAAAGCTTTTTAAAAATAAATATGTAACGTTAACGCTAGTTTTTACACAATTCACATTATTCCTAATAATAATAATTGTAAAAACTACATTAAGAAGTATTGTAAGCTTTGAAAATTGGTTGTAGTCCTATAAATGATGAAGATATTGCTGTTTTGGTGAAACGAGTTGTCGGCCATTTTGAATCCCCTCCCCCACCCCCTGCACAATTTTTGGGACTGGCAACATCCATATTCGTTTTCTTGTGCCAATACCTTTCAGAAAAACTAACTTCCAATATTGTAACACAAAAATCCTACGGGAAACTACATGCTCCCCCACTACTACGTTAATAACATTAATTTACACAACTGGATTTACAATCAAGAAAATTACAAAAGTGATCTCTTGCTCAGGATGTATTAAAATGTTGCTTAGCACTCACCATCAGAGTAATGGTATTCGAGTGATGATGGTTATTCATACTTTACAAAATTTGTTTCTAACGGTGGATTAATATTAGCAACAAATGAAGTATTTAATCTGCAATATGTATTTTAATATACAATTTCATAATTATGAAAAATATTATAATGTAACTAAGACTTAAAAAAAAAATAGTTCTGTTAGAAGCACATTAACAAAAATAATTATGCTTCAAAATGTTTAATTTATTTTCAGTAGATCTACGTGTAGTATGTCAAAAATATGTGCATTTATATTATATTGAAAGAGTATAAAAACCAAAATTTAAATTAGGAATTATTGTCTTACTTTTGGAATTGAAGAACTTTATATATGCTTGCTGAATACATTATAAAACGTATACAGTGTAATGCATATGTATAGGCAGCATGTGAGTTTACCCCAACAGAGTGGGGGTAGGTGAGAAACAAGATGGCTCGATTCTGTACAGCAAGTTATGCCTCCAGTAGTTATAATATACCTCTATGGGACACACACAAGTGCTCTCCTGATGCCAGTTGTAGGATTCACAAGGCCATATACAAAAATTTATTTTTGAACCTCTTAAAATCACGCTGGTGAACTATTCAGCTTGATAAACATCTAACATCATTAGAAAGTATCTAACACTGAATAATGAATGTTAGCTATTGCAAAGCTATTATTTA
Organism: Magicicada septendecula; assembly: GCA_034769895.1. Classification (NCBI taxonomy): domain Eukaryota; kingdom Metazoa; phylum Arthropoda; class Insecta; order Hemiptera; family Cicadidae; genus Magicicada; species Magicicada septendecula. Next base: position 1,030,020,798 of record CM068367.1, on the reverse strand, counting down.
TTCCACTATATTACAATACAACATTACTTTATAATAGGCTCAACAATCTTGTTTAGTGATTTGTTTCTGTTTTGAGGGTATTTCAATTGATCTTTACAAAATGTTTCCAATTAGTACGATGTTCATCATGGCACTTTTTTTGTTTGAATGTTGTATCAACATAGGGTTGTTTGTATCAATGTGTTTCCTGAAGACATTGTTTGTAGATAGAAGTGGAAATCACAAGATAAGGAATCCTGTTCACACTTGTCTGTATGCAAGACAAATGGGTGACATTAGGATTAACAGGACATACTCAACACATTTCCAGTCCATACACACTCATAGCCACAATGTGTACCAGTATGTACATCTAGATGGCATTACCCAAAATTTATGAAAAAAAATATCAAAAATATTTTGAAGGACTTAATCTCCTTCATAGTTTCCCTTGCTACACTGATTATGATTGTAATGGTTGGAAACACTGCTGAAAGTCATTTTCCCATCAGCCCCTTCAGCAAATCCTGTGATACCTTTGAATCTCCCTACACTGAGTCAAGTTGTTTCAGTTTGAGAACAAGATATCTCAGAGGGCTAAATCACGTGAGAAGTTACAAATTGATGCACAAGTTATGTTTGTAGAAGTAAAAAACTGATGTACAATGGCATGATCAATAACCTGACATGTTGTCATGATGCAACAGTTGGTTCACACGTCAGAATGTTTTCATTAAACTGGTTCTCAGAACTTGTAATGGTACAAACCGATGCGGGTTTGTAAATTAAGGTTTGTCAGTTTTATTTAAACAGAGTATATTTTTGGTCACGGACTATAGCTCCGTATAAGGCACTGCATGTTACAAAAATGCAAGTTATCAGCAAGGGTGCATATTCATGCGTATGCGTGCACGTGTGGGCCAATGTTCACACGGAATAGTCACGTCTATATAAATTCCTTCTCACCTAGTGCATAGAGGACAAAGGCAGTCGGCATATAACTTTGGAACCGGCCGGTTCGGTAAACAGGCTCTCGAGCTTTAAAGTTGAAAAAGTATTAAAAATGGAGTGTAAGTGTAATTAATAATACAAAACAACAGTAAACAGTGACAGTTCAGCAGTGACCAAAATTCCACAAGAGAAAACATTTTTTCAGACTAAAACAGTGAACAAACAAAACGGACGGAGTGCAACACGTGGTCTGCAGGGACACCGTCAGAGAAGTAACAGTATACTTTACTTTAAATAAATATCATTATGAAAATTTAAACAACAACAAAAACGCTTTAAACATAAAAGGGGGTATAATGAATGAATGAGAGTGTGAGCAAACTGGGTTGCCTTATACAATATATTTAAGTTAATAACCATAAGTAGGTATAAGGTCTCATAATTATCAAATATGTATTCAAAATTTGTTTAAATAATGTCCAATAACGAATCGTAGCAGGGCTGAAAAATAAAGACACAGAATATGTAGAGAAGGGGAGAGGAGTATTTTATGTGAATGAGAGCTTAACAAGAATGTTAGATTAAAATGTAATAAAGTAATGTTTTATATGAATTTATAAATATGTACTTGTTTATTTGCATTGACCTATTATTCTCTGCCGAGTACACTAGACGATAACTTGGTTAATTTTAACACGAAACGTCAAGATTTAAATCTGCATCAAAGCTTCAGTTGACGTTCGAACAAGGTAATGTAACACAAATTTAAATACTCTAATTATTAATTACTGAGTACTGTCACAGTTGGCGCCCGTAACAGCGACATTGTAAATTAAACCAATTAAAATTAAAATAATTTACAACCTAGTCGAAAATGGCAGAGAAAAATACGAATGCAAATGTATGTGAGAGTATAGCCGGGGGGGGGGTCAATATTAGACGTTACACAAGACGATTTAGTATCGACGAACGAAAATGTTAACGAGAGCATAGACGAAATAACAAATGAAATTGAAACGGTAGACGCTAAGAGTAATAAAAGTAATAATGTAGATATACTTAATCAATTAGCATTGATGATGGAAATAATGAATAATAAATTTGACCAACAAAACAAAGATAGCATAGAGTTAAAGTCAGAGATGAATAATATCAGTAAAATAAATGATAATTTGAACACGAGTTTAAATGAATTTAAAGCTGAAATCAAATCAGAGGTAAATGCTAGTAACATAGAGCTGAAAACGGAAATAAACAAACAAGACGAAAAATTAAGAGAAATAAATAATGAGTTTGTAAACATAAGAAGTGAAACAGAAATGAGTAAATTAAGTATGAATAGCCAGTTTAAAAGCATAAGTGAACGTTTTAGTGGAGTGAGTGAGAAGTTTGTTGAAATAAATAATAAGTTAGAGAAACAGAATGAGACTATTGCGGGAGTGAAAAATGAAATGACTATAGATATAAACAAAATACAAACCGAAATAAAAATGATATAAAAACAATTAACGAAAGGCAGAATGAGAAACTGCTAGAGACAAACAAAAAATTCGATGCGTTCACAAATAGATTTAACAATAAATTTCAAAAGCAAAATGACAAAATGGATAGTAATGTTCAAGGGGTAATTGATGAGTGTGAGCGAATTAAAAAAGCAAATAAAATACAAGAAAATATTAATAATGAATTTAAAAGTAATATTGAACAAATTGATATGATTAAAAATAGTGTAACTAATTTAAAAAGTAAACTAACAGAACATGAACAAGTAATAGTTAAAGTCAGAGAAGATCTAAGCTTAGCGATTAATCAAAAGTTAACTAATGTGAGTAAGAGAGTGAACATTGAAATTGAGTTAGGTTATTTCAGTAATGAGAGTAAGGGGGTTAACCCCATACAATTTTTGAACTCAATAAAAAGTTTCAATAAATACAACAAAGAAAGTTGGGAAATAAAGTTGGTACGAATTTTGAAGTATTTTAAAGGGGATGCTAAAATTTGGGCGGACGCTCATAATGATAACTGGACAGATTTTGATGAATTCGAACGAGCATTTAAAAATAAATACTGGTCAGAAGAAAAACAAGAGGGTTTACGTAGCACCATAATGGGATGGGATAATTTTAATATTAAAAATATGAGCATTACTGCGTATGTAATGCGACTATATAGCCAGGTTAAATATTTAGAACCACCAATGCCTCTGTCATTTCTTATAAGGTATGTTAGTAAACATTTACCTAAAGACATACGATCCACAATCAGAACCCGGGAATTACTGATATAGCTGAGTTAGAAAAAATATTAGAAGCTTACCAGAGTATGAAAGAAGAAGAAGAAGCCAATAAGCATCAATTTAGAGAGAGTCGAGACAAATAAATACCGAATTAAGCCAACCAGACCATTTTATTAGACATGATAATAATATGAGTAGGTCAGAGGGGGGTGCGTGGTTATGTCCAAACCCTAATTGTAGAGCTAGCAACTATAATAGTTCTCGAAATCAGTGTTATAGATGTCGGGGTCCTAGGGGTGGTGCCCAAGGGAGAGAAGATAATTATAATAGAGGTTTTGATAGTAGTGAGTATAGTAGAAGGGAAAATTATGGTAGTAATGAGTTTAGGGGCAATAATAGAGGGAGAGGTTTTGCCAGTAGTAGGGGAATGCCGGGAGGTACGAACCACAGAGGGAGAGGGGGATATGTTAGTAATATGAATGCGACTAGGGGTACGGAAGTATTTTCTAATAATCATGATAGTAGAGTAGATCATAGGGGGGCGTACAACGAACCACCACCTCCAGCACAGTTAAACTAATGAGGACGGTTGAAAAGGAAAGTCCCCAGCTGTGTAGTAGTAACATAACAATAGGGTCACTTATTTCAAATATACATAACGAATTATCGGAAGAAGAAGTAGATGAAAACGGTAGTAACTTTAGCATGGCTGAATTCGAAGCCGAAGTATTCAATTCCAAGTACACTTTTCTAGTAGATTCAGGGAGTAAGATTACCGCTATGGATGATAGAATTTTTGAAAAAATAAAAAATCAGACCACTGAAACCATTCCATAACTACCAGTATTGGGAATTAGCGTTATAGGTGTAACAGGTGTTCAGAGTAAGAGGGTGACTAGACAAATAATGTTACAGCTAACAATAAATAAACACAAAATAAATGTACCTTTTTTAGTAATTCCAGGTTTGAATATGGGGACGATAATCGGAAATGATTTTTTAAATAATTTTAAAGCCAAATTAAATTATTATACACAAACTATGAAATTAAAAAATGAAAACAATATAATTGAAGTACCATTTATATGAAGAAGAGATGTGGAAATGAAAGCATTAAAAATAATTAGTAAGGGAATATTAGTATCCGATAATGAAATAAATGAATGCAGACCCTTGATGATCATTGTTGTAATTTAAAGGTAAATAAGCATGAATTAATTAAAACTGAAGATAGTTGGGTTGAAAGAATGAATAAAATTCTATATCAAACTGGGGAGTTTAGTTATCAGGATAGAGAGAAAATAGTACAGGTAGTAGATAAAAATAAATTAGTTTTTTCAGATAAACCCGGTCTAGTAAAGGGTTTTAGGGGTAGATTAATTGATAAAAGAAGACACCTTTCACGCCTAAAGCATATCCGGTACCATACTCTAAAAGGGGGTTGGTACAAGAAGAAATAAATAAAATGTTAGCCGAAGAAATAATAGAAAAATCCACCTCACCATAATCCAACCCTTTAGTAGTGGTGACTAAGAAAGACTTATCAATAAGACTGTTTAGACGCTAGACAAGTAAACAAAATAATTATTCCAGATAGAGAATCACCAGAACCAGTGGGAGAAATTTTGCAACGGTTTAGTGGTACCAAATACATCACGACCTTGGACTTGACGGCTGGGTACTGGCAAATCGAATTAGAGGAGGGGTCTCGAAAGTATGTGGCCTTTCTGTATAATCGAAGAAATTGTTAGTTTTGTAGATTGCCTTTTGGACTGAACGTAAGTGTATCAATTTTTATTAACCCTTTGAACAGTAATCACGTATATACACGTTTTTTGTCAGACGGGCCAAATTCAGTAATCACGTATATTGTAACGGTACATAACCCGGTCCCAATAAAGTAAGTCATGAGAATAAAAGTCAGAAATGGGTAGAACTAAAGCTCGCTCAAAATTTAATTATATCACTCCACATAATAAACAATTCGAGTGGTATATAGTGCGAAGTAAGTTCTAGTGTACCCATTGAGGTGAAAAACCAAAGTGAAATTAATGTATTACTAAACTGTGCTGTATGTTTTGGATAGGATAAAACTATGGAAGTAGTATGTAATAATACTAATTGATTTTTGTAATTTTATTTATTTATTGTAATTTATATTGTATGAACCACAATTTGTTATACCCAAGTTAATATTATATTATTTCAAATAATTGTGTTAGATTGTAAGAAAACCCAGGGTTAATTTTAAAAGACATAAAAATTTTAACTACCAAAGATAATATAAAATTACAATAATCCTATGAAGGAAATGACAACAGGAAGTAGTACCGGGTATGAACACTATTCGAGACTAAATAAATAATATATAAATTTATTTAATGATAATAAAATGATAAAATATTTATATACAATGTCATAAAAAAATTAACCAAAACATATTATGTGAATTAAATTAGTAAATAAACCGGAATGGAAGGGAATTATTTTTCCATAAAGAAAATATAAATTTATAATAATCACAAACTGCCTACATAATAAAAATACTATGTGTTACTAAGAGTGATGAAAAATAACAAGTATTGTTAATGAGATATAAAAATTTTGACCTGAACCAGAGTTGTTGAAGAAACGATGCGACAAAAATTATAAAAAAATAACCTTTTTTGGACGTTGGAGGAGGCGAAATTCACGCAAGAGTAATAAACAAAGTGAATACTAATTAATCATACCTGAGGAATCCAAATTAAATGGTGATATACATTAAAAACCAGTGGATGAAAACATTCTGAGGATCCAATATAGTTCGGCCTACTTCTAGTAGACAATCAGAAAATACTCGAAATGAAAAGGAAATAATAACGCAAGACGTACCTCATCACAGAATAAAACTTCAATCCAGTAAGGACAACACGGAGCGAGGTAATACAAACATTTTTCGTAATAAATCCAGAAGAAAACTCGTTTTTTAATAGTGAAATAGAACAAAAAATATTCATTTTATCATATGTTTCTTTCAAAAGTAAACAAATACATGCTGCTCTCTTACGGCAATTCCGGAAACTACGTAACATGTGAAAAATAAACAAAATTATTTATTAATTTTTGATATTTGTAAAGCGTAGCAATTAGCCATTTCTGGCACTCTCATAACACAAAGACTTCACCCTGAACCCTGGGGAATTAATAAGAATTATGTAATAACTGATGTATTTTATTCTAGCGTAATATTGGTTAAATAACAACCTATATGTTTTGTTCTTTAGACAGATCTATGTTTACTCGGTAAAGTCGAGATGATGTTTTCTTTTTAAAAAGATTAATTGTGATACCTATACTTTGGTGGCTGGAGACAAAAGTCAATAATCAATAAAGCCATATTATTGAAAATTAATATTGAATTATAACGTGTTATAATTTATTGTAGTGGGTAGTTAATGAAAATTTCAGCACAACATACAGAAGGAATCGTCACAACAGAGGGGCAATAATGATACTTACTCTCTCTTCTGCATAAGGCTGAACAAATTACCTCCTTGACCCCAAATCACACACTCTCGATTTCTTTTAGATTGAGTAAAACAAGATAAACAAAATCCTTTATTTATACAGTTTAAAACGTCAGTTAGTATAATTCAAAAGTGACGCATACTGCATGAGGCATACAATATAACTCTACTACACCTCACGAAAAAAGCGGTACGTTACAGAATTGGCGTACAACTGTGGGGCGGAATTAACAAAGCTTGTAATTGCAAGATACTTGTAAGTGGTAAAGTGCCTCACATAAAAGCGGTACGTTACAATATTTACGTTTTCAACTTTTGCTTCGTTAGTATTACCGTCATACGTCATTTATTGGAATGGTATTCGTGCTGCACTCTGGCGGATACTTTATTCATTCCTTCTTAGTCTGATTTAATTTACGTGGCTGTGGTGAATAATTTTACACGTGCTCTGCAGCGTTGTTTGGTGGTTATGTTCTGCGTTGTGTACAAAAGTGTAAAGGTGTGAGCAGTGTTTTCGTTTATAAATAACGTTTATTATTCGTATTATTTAAATTATAGTGCATAAAATTTGGATTTAGTGTTGAGTATTGATTTAGTACTCTGATAAACTATCTTTGCAAAATGTCTAAATATTTGAATGAAGATGAACTTCGTGAATATATTACAAACTGAGAATCGGGTGATGAAATGTCTATTTTTGACGAATCGGAGATCGGAGATACTTTTAAATTAAGTAGAAAATTTTAATTTAACACTATTTATACATTTTTATTTATTGAAGTTGACAATTTTGCATTAAAATACATTTTACAAAATTTCAAAAAATTCCATTTTCAGGGGCCCGGCATACTGACAGAGTTGTCACTGTTCAAAGGGTTAAATGTTTGGACTACGTGTTAGGGAGAGAAATTTTAGAGTGTACAACTGTGTATGTGGACGATATAGTAATAACTTCACCAGATATTAATACACATTGTGAAAGACTAGATAGTGTTCAGCAAATTACATGAATATGGAGTAACTGTTAAATTTAAAAAGTCAAGAGTTTTTAAGGGAACAGGTCAATTTTTTAGGCCACATAATTTCAGCTAAGGGTATCAGTACAGATCCTAAAAAAGTAGAAATAATACAAAATTTTCCAGCACCCAAGAATATTAAACAGCTGCAAAGTTTTTTAGGCCTGTGTAATTATTATAGGAAATTCGTAGAAAAGTATTCATATTTAACCGTACAACTGGGGCATTTATTAAATAAGGGTAATCAGTGGCAATGGGGTTTACCAGAGCAAACTGCCTTTGAACAAATAAAAAATAAATTTTTAACCACCGTCATATTAGCTCATCCTAATTTTATGGAACCATTTTACATACACACCGATGCATCCGACATAGCTTTGGGGGTAGAACTATTTCAATTGGATAGGGAAGGTAATCATAATGTGATAGCTTTTGCCAGTACATCCTTAGTAGCAATTGAAAAGAACTATACGATAACGGAAAAAGAAGCACTATCGATAGTTTTCGCCTGTAAAAAATTCAGAACGTATTTGTTGGGAAATAAAATAATCATAAGATCAGACCATCAAGCTTTAACATTTTTAAAAAACTGTAAACTAACCCATGGTAGATTGGTGCGTTGGATGTTAATATTACAAGAGTATGACTTAACCATATAATATTGTAGGGGTAAAGAGAACATAGTAGCTGATGTCCTATCTAAAACTGATTTTAATAATAATACTGATGTAGATACAGCAAACACCTATAAAATATTTGTAATCAAAGAAGTGGAAGGGTTAAATATGGAAAAATTAATGCACAACCTAGCAGCAGAACAAGAAAAAGATCTAGAACTTGGTAAAATAATAACAGCATTAAATAAAATACCACATACACCTAACAAATGGGAAAAACATTTTAGCTTGTATGATAAACATTTATATCACTGGACAAATGAACAAGGTGATGATTGGAAGTTATGTGTTCCTAAGTTTTTAATATCCGAAGAAGTGAAAGATTGTCATTTGAGATATGGTCACGTAGGTCCTAAGAAATGCAGTGACATATTAAAAGAATCGTGTAAATTTAATAATATGGAAAGAACTGTGCTTAAAATGTTAAAAACATGTGAAATTTGTCAAAGAGCCAAAGTAAATAATCGTAAACAGGAGGGTTTAATGCAACATGTAATACCAGACAGTCCTTTGGCGATAGTTGCTGTTGATTTATATGGTCCACTACCCAAGGGTCGAGGCGGAGTGACTTATTTGTTCGTAGCATTAGATGTTTTTACTAAATTTGTAAAGTTGTACCCTGTAAAAAAGGCTACATCTCTGGTATTAGCAAAAAAGATAGTAAATGAATACATTGCTGAAGTGGGTAGACCTAAAATAGTATTATCGGATCATGGGTCGCAGTTTACCAGCAACATCTGGAGGGAAACGTTAGGTTGGGAGAATATTTTAGTTAAACATACATCAGTATATCATCCCCAATCAAACCCTAGTGAGCGTGTTATGCGGGAATTAGGGCGTATGTTCAGAACCTTTTGCCATCAAAAACATTCATTGTGGGCCACATTTGTGAATAAAATAGAAGGGTACATTAACTGTAGCTTACATGAGTCCACAAGTTACAGTCCTCATGAGTTAATGTTTCAGAGGAGGCCATCACGCATAATAGAGGAATTAATAAAATTTCCGACGCGAACTGAGGTATCACATGGTAGGAAGCTGGTGCTTGCCAAGGAGCGGCTCTTAAGTAAAGCAGAACAACGGAAACGAAAGCATGATAGAAATTTAATACCCGTCAAATATGAGGTAGGGCAACTGGTATTAGTAAAAAACCATGATCAATCATCAACTCTGGATAAAGAGATAAAAAAATTCTTCTTGTTATACGCAGGTCCATATGAAGTTAGTGAAATAAAAATGGAAAATGCTTATGTATTAATAAACCCACAAACCAGAGAAATAAAAGGAACGTATAATGTGACACAATTAAAAAAGTATTATCTATCTGAGTAAGGTTAATTATTCTTTTAAAATCGTTGATAATATATATATATATATATATATAATTAAAATCTTTGATACATAAACACAGATTATTATAGAATTAAATGAAAAAGGGGGGGTATATAAAAAGTATAATCTTTGTGATTCCCCACTTTTGGGCGGTCACGGCGTCACCGAACCCTGACCGTGGATTTGGATTACTGGTAACAGGTGTGGTTAGGCAGATTGTATCCTAACCATACTTATTATTTTCAAAATTGGTGACTCTAGAAATTAACCTTGGGGGGGGGGGTAAATTTCAGGGGAATCATCGGAACTATGGAACAGTGGCTATCATCGAAGGGGATGGTAGTGCCGTGTTAAGGGCATATAAGTAATATTTAGTAGGATTACTGGTGTCCTCGGACATCAGTAATGCCGAATTTTTTATAACGCTGAAACAAGAACGGTGTAGGCAGCGTCTATACCCTAATTAAACTTCAGTTCTTGTGGACGCAAATGGGCGCTACAGTCCACCATCAGGAAAAAATAGTGTGTGTGGAAAAGTAGCTGGCCGTTACAAGCCAGGGGCACAGATAACGCATCTGTGCACAAGGTAAATGCCTAGTCCGGTTTACCCGGCACGTGATTTACCTAATTGTAACTGGGTTAAGGGGGGGAATAATAAAAAATGATGATGTAGAAGTAGGAGGTAACTGAATATTCAGTTAAAATAATACTAAACCGTAATCACGGTGCAGTTAAGTCTGCTTGGCTCTGATTAACGAGGTGTGCATTGTTGACTCACTGTTATGGTAATGGTTACTATGTGCTTTGTAATTCAATGATTAGTGATGAACATTCACTTATGAGAATAAATGATTTTAAATACTAGACTCAATATTGTAATGATTTTTGATCAACAAGAACATTTTATGACTTAAATTGGATAATTCTGTGTATTTGTATTACTTGTATTAAGTGTGCCTAGAGTAAGGTCGTTCACCTGATAATAAGACATCAGCTGATGACTAGTGTTAAATGTATAGGATGTTTCGTGTAATTAATTCATAAGTTCAGTTGAATCGATGGTAGTAATAATTTTGTTTCTTTTTATTAATTGTCAAAATATATATATTTCTCGAAATTACATCATCTTAAAAAAAAAATTTTTTTTTATTTTCTTTGAAGTAAAGATGGTATTGTGTTTTCATGTTCACTATATGAAGTGATGCTGTGTTGGTAATACATCAACTAATTCATGGTGTTTATATTGTATTTTTGTAACCAAGTGTAGTTGTGAGTGGAGGATAGTAAAAAGTTGTTTATGTTGTAACAGTTATCTACATGTGATTGTAAAGATTTATAAGGAAAATGAAATTCATTTAAAAGATTTTGGAATTTTGAAAGTAAATTTGAAAGCTTGATCTAAAGGTCATGTAAGAAATGACGAAGTATAAAAAAGAAATGAAGTTAGAATTAACTGACTGGTTTTGAATAATGCAATTAAAATGATTAATTAAAAGAGATGATCTAAAGTAACTTAAAAGGTGAATTTTGATCACGAACTTAGATTTATTTCACTACATGAATGAAATTTAAATAATTTATTTTCGTTTTGAAATGATCTTGCCAGACAAACAAGTAAAAGTTGTAAAGTAAGGGAATTGTATTTACATTTAAGGATAAAATGTTTATGTTAATTTAAAAGTGATTATACTTGTTGTGAGGTTAGGATTTTGTAGAATAAGGAATCTTTATGTGAGTCAAGGCGTTATGTTTAAGATAGTAAGGCACATGTGTATGCACCCAGTACTTTGCTAAAGGCAATCCAGTATGTATAAGGGGAGATATATCAGTTGAGGATCTGGTTTGGGATAAGGCCAATTATTGATGTTTTAATGAATTTTACAAGGTTAGGTGATACTGTGGTGAATGCCTGTCTGATTTTACGGTGTTGGGATCTCGGACAGAGAAGTCCAGTAATGTCATTCAGGTACAGCCATAGTCGCGGAACTAGGGGGGTAGTTTACCCATGATTTATTAAGGATTTACAGAGGGTCAATGGCGCCATATCCACGCAGGTCCTCATAGGTTTTAGCAATGAGTTTTTCTGCTCCGGCAGGAAACCTCTCATGGGGGGGGGGGTATTGTAACAGTACAAACTGATGCGGGTTTGTAAATTAAAGTTTGTCAGTTTTATTTAAACAGAGTATATTTTTGGTCACAGACTATAGCTCCATATAAGGCACAGCATGTTGCAAAAAATGCAAGTTATCAGCAAGGGTGCATATTCACGCGTATGCGTGCATGTGTTGGCCAATGTTCACACGGAATAGTCACGTCTGTATAAATTCCTTCTCGCCTAGTGCGTAGAGGACAAAGGCAGTCGGCATATAACTTTGGAACCGGACGGTTCGGTAAACAGGCTCTTGAGCCTTAAAGTTGAAAAAGTATTAAAAAATGGAGTGTAAGTGTAATTAATAATACAAAACAACAGTAAACAGTGACAGTTTGGCAGTGACCAAAATTCAACAAGGGAGAACATTTTTTTGGACTAAAACAGTGAACAAACAAAACGGACGGAGCGCAACACGTGGTCTGCAGGGACACCGTCAGAGAAGTAACAGTATACTTTACTTTAAATAAATATCATTATGAAAATTTAAACAATAAAATAAGCGCTTTAAACATAAAAGGGGGTATAATGAATGAGAGTGTGAGCAAACTGGGTTGCCTTATACAATATATTTAAGTTAATAACCATAAGTAGATATAAGGTCTCATAATTATCAAATATGTATTCAAAATTTGTTTAAATAATGTCCAATAACGGATCGTAGCAGGGCTGAAAAGTAAAGATACAAAATATGTAGAGAAGGGGAGAGGAGTATTTTATGTGAATGGGAGCTTAACAAGAATGTTAGATTAAATGTAATAAAGTAATGTTTTATATGAATTTATAAATGTGTACTTGTTTATTTGCATTGACCAATAGGTAAATGCAAATAACCTATTATTCTCTGCCAAGTACACTAGACGATAACTTGGTTAATTTTAACACGAAACGTCAAGATTTAAATCTACATCAAAGCTTCAGTTAACGTTCGAACAAGGTAACACAAATTTAAATACTCTAATTATTAATTACTGAGTACTGTCACAAAATACGTCAGAATATCACAGCAGACTGTATATCTATAGTACCCATATATTCATTGTTTGGACATGTGGAAAAATCTTTGTGCATAATGCCTTTGGCATCAAAAATAGAAAATAAAAATTGACTTTATATTGGTCTGAACTTTGCATGATTTTTTCAGTCTGGCTGACTTTAACTGAACCAATCCCTGATTTGTTTCTACATTGTACCCATGAAGTCAAATTTCATTACCAATAAATATCTGCAAAATGAAGTTTTGGTCATTTTCACATAATGCTGCACACATGAAATCAATGTGTTTTCATTAATTGTTAATAGGTGGGTCAATACAAATGCTGTGAACTGTTTGCTGATGATCTCTGTACATTTTTTCATGAACTTTGACAATGTATGCATTGATGATGTCAGCTGAAGGGTGCCCAGAAAACTCCCCATATTCCACTCACAGGTTTGAGTCTGCCCCACACTTTCCTGCCAAAAGTTTGTTTCAGCATTTGGTATGTTGCCACTGCTGTCCTCCCACAAAGAAACAAAATTTAACACAAACTCTGCTCAGTCACGTTTGGCAGTTGCAAAACACTATAAGTTTAACTTTACAAAAATTAATGTAAACACATATGGCATTCCATTGCAAAGATAAACACTTGATTGGTTCTTTACTGATTTGGTGGAGGCACCTAGTGGCATAATTCTACACCACAGTTCTTTTAACCATGACATTTCAGTTTTGGGAAGTTTTGGGTAGCACCTTTACTAACAGTGTTCTTCAATAACAGAAATCAGCAGACAACAGAAACGTTTACCAGAAGGTTTCTTATATTTGTTATTCAGTTCAGGCATACATCATGTTTTTGACACTCATTTAATAAAATAATATAAGTATCTTGAGAATGTTACATAACTCTAGTACAGTGTTAATTATATTGATAAACAAAAGTTACACATTCTACTGACATTGGATCAGATAATCTACTCTAAAAAAGAATAACATGTGACCATATGAAACAATATACTGATTTTTATTATGAAAATGTATTGACTTACTTAAGTCAATGAATTACAAATGTATTGACTTACTTATTACTTAAGTCAATGTATACAACACAAAACAAAATTTAAATGACATAGGCGCACACAATAACAGTATATGTTTTATTATTACAAGTATTATTATGGGGTTTATGTATATACAGTTTTCATAACCCACTCCCAACAAACGATAATAATTGTATCTGGCAATTTTATAAATTTTATAAAAATTTCTCTTTAAAGCATACAGGTCTACAGTACAATGAATTGGAATGTTAGGTTTAATATCGAAACAAACTATACAGCAAGTGGTTTTAATATTAAATGCAATGTATTTAATCGGCATAAAAATATATAGCTTAAAAAAGACTGTATTAATTCTCAACAATTTTACTTTACAATTAATGCTGGGGAAACATTCATAAATATATTATTGTCTGTAATATACTATTAAATCACTGTTCTGCAAGGTTTTGGTGACATTTATTAAAAACAAATTGCAGTACAAGTATTATAATATATTACAGAATAGTATGAAAGTATCTGCTACATAGGTACAGTACTGATGAGCAGTCAGGATTGAAAACTGGATAAAATTGTCTAATTCTCTAAGCTCTTATCAGAAATCAAAAGAAATATATCCTTTTTGCATGACAAAGCCAATTTGAAACCAGTTAGACTTACAAAAAGCACCTTTAAACAGACTTCAATAGTATCAGAATTCAGAAATGTCACATTTTGTACAGGCACTTTGTTTAGCAAAACTTCCTAGTTTACAGTCACAGACGGTAAGTTCACAATAGGCAACAGAATTGTTATACAAAAATAATGAAATACAAACACAAGATATTTAGAAATTGTACATATTTTAATAAGATGTTAATTCTGAATGATTTTATTAGGTGCAGTACTTACAACAGAAATAAATAATGAACAATGTAACCTTTAGCCAAAGTTTTTCACACCACATAAACAATGCAAAAATTGTATATATGGTACTTGAAAATTCTGTTTAAAAAGACAAATATTTTTTTTATATTAATGACAATAAAATATACAAAAGTTCAGAAGAATTATTTTGATTAAAAATAAAAGGTTTACAAAATTAAAATAATATATACACATACACTTTACTTTCAATTTACATAAGAAATAATAACATCTGTTTAAATTTATTCTACACCAATCGTGCAGACTCGGAAACAATATCTTGGAAAGTTTATAACAGAAGATGCTTATGTTATTATTAATGTGTGTATTTTATGTGATCATAAAATTCTGTACATTTAATACTAAATTACCAGCAAGATTTTTAACTACAGTTAGAAATAAGATAGATACAAAAATATAGAGAATACCCAAATTTTTAAATTGAGAATATTACAAGCCATCATTTTGTATTCGTTAAAGGCACTACATAAATAACAGACAATGTAAACACATTATATTTATAATAAAGTACTTAGTACATTTAATGTTTTATCAATATTTTTCATATAGTTTACACATTTTCAGTCACTAAGTACAAGACGCTAATAACATTCACAAAATATACAAACCAGTGCACTCTAATATTATATTTAGTTACTACATTTACTATTTCATTTAATTATGTATATGAAATAACATATTATTTACACTTTTATTCAAAATACATCCAAAGAAATTCTGAAAAACAAACAGAATATTCAATCTAACACACAAGTCCAAGCTACCTAACTCCTCCACGTAGAAATACATAATAATTTTAAACGCAACAATAAATTTAATATATATTCAAACATTTACAGTTAGTTATATAAAATGATAATAAACAAATCTAGGAATATACATGACAAAGTACCAATACTAAGTTCTTACGTAATATTACACGTTCTTATAATAAATTTTGATCAAAAAACATAGCAATAATAATTTAATCATGCAAACAACAGATAAAATTGAAAACCAACTTTTTATTTTAAATTTACAAATGAAATAACGTTCTACATCAAGCATTTTATGCCAATATACGAATATATTTTTATCACAGTTTGCTTACAAAATTTGCACTTAAAATGCAATCACTGTATCTTAATTGTTAGAAAAATATAAATTTATTTCTCTCTGTAACATTCATTACCTGTTACATTAGTATTTCTTAGTATTTTAGGACTCTGAAATACTTTTCTTTAACTTCAACACTTGCTTCAGATGGTAATGATACCTTCAAATTGGTATTTTTAATGTTATATTTGTCTTTTTTTCAGTGCTTGGATGCGTTGGTCCCACAAACAGAAATTGTTTTAACACATTTAAAAAATTGTACAAAAATTATCATATGGCAGTATAGTACATACCACAAATATATATATATATATATATATATATATCTAATAATTAGTTTCTATTCAGCCATAGTTAATAGGAATATTTATGTTAACATGATTTATAACACAATATAATGCATTCACAAGGGTGGTCATACAAGGCATTCTCAGTCAATATACTGCTGTTGCTTCTGCTTCGTCCTTCCCCTTTACTATTACTGTTACCAACATACATGCTGTATTTCTTTGTATACCAAACGTAATAATCATATGACGTCATTTGTTAATATACAGGTGGGGCAGAATAACGGGCGACTTTGAAAAGGTTGGCAATCCTGCTGCACTGAAGGGAGGGGATTAGAAAGCTGTCGGCGTGTTCTACACACCGTAGCATTTAGTTACGAACTTTTCTTAAATGATTTTTTATATACTTTAATGTGGTGACAATAAATTTAGTACATACTGAATACTTTTTTGCTTACAGTCATTACAAAATCGGCCGTTATTCTGCCCCACCTTGTACTAAACATAATCAGATGATTTCTCAAGTAAGAACAAAAATATGACAAGATTTTAATTCAACCCTAAGAAACATAACATTTTAAAATCAACGTACACATTAATTACCATCCCACTATTGCTTCAACCTATAAACAAATTCTATTTTTTTCTTGCACGTGGATAAAGTAAGAAGAGTAAATGCCAGCAGGAAATAAACCAAGGTAAGAGCCCTGAAAGTGGCAGACTCACTACTCGTTTTACCTTGTTTGGAAGTGATTGCAAAACAGCTAGTCATTTTATTCATAGCAAAGTAAAGATAACCATATACCATGAATCCATAATTGTATATCTAGTAACAGTAGCAGTAGCTACTGAATGAATAGTAATGACAATATTCATTTAGTAGTACAGCAGCAACAGCAGTTACGATTAATCTTCAAATATACTAAACATGCATAGAAAATTAATGTTTAATTAACTAGTAACATAAGTAACATGACTCACCTACAATCATGTACTCAGTTGGGATATATTGCATATTAATTTCATGGAAACCTGATTATAGTCTCAAGTATATAATTTAATTACAAAATACTTATGTAATATCAGTACTATGTTCTACATACTCTAGAACACTGAATATTAAACTACTTCTTAGTTAAATTTAACAACCTTCAATAGTGTAATTTGTGCTTAAATTATGTACACACTTCACATTTACCTCGGTGTAGTATGATGAATGATATACACTTCAATAAAAGCATATAAATTCTTAATTTAATTATATATTTTTATACATTTAACTGTTTCAAAATATTGCACAATGAGAGTTTATAAAGAACTGTATATGTACAATCGGCTTTGCAGCTCAGTCTGAGGAAAACCAATTCGATTTAGCAACGCATGTTGGCATTATACTATATCAACATTAACAAAGACTTAGCTGTTTAAAAAGTCATACGTTTAATTCTATAAGATATCACAAAAATTATAAAACTAATAATAATAATATTATTATTATTATTCATAAAGAATTAATAGGTAAATATAATCTTCTACACATTTTATCATCATGTGTTATAAATGAAACAACTGTTTAACATCAACAGTTTATGGAATCCTGGGTGTCACAATTTTTATTGTCCACTGTTAGCAGCTTTGTGTCGTACTGAAAGCACTACTTTGCCATCAGCCAGTCTCTTCATCAGTCCCCACGCTTCAATTCTAGACATCGTTGTCACATCAGTTCCGTTAACATTGAGTAACTCATCTCCAGCAAATAATTCACCACTTTTTTCTGCACAACCACCTAAAAAAATAATTTATTTTCTTTATTAATATGCTTTAAACTTTGTATATATTATACATGTTATTTTTTTCTTATTACAGACACATCTGTGAAAGTGATGTGTTTACAGTGTATAACTGGATACATCTAAGGAAGGCAAAGTTTAATAGAAATGATTCATATGCTGACTACACAGGAATATTCTGATTACCATATAAGAAATTTACATGATACTTTTCTCCATGTGTAAATGAACAAAACATCAGATTTCATATGCATAACTATAGTATGCAATAAAGATATCAGAAAATAGACATCCAAAGTAGACAACAACAAATACATGTCAAATATTGCAGTGAAAAAAAGTCTAATGGACAAAAATCATCACTGAACAGAAAAATATAAATTTCTACCTTACAACAATATAACCTTACAATAACAATATAACAATGAGGCATTATTGTATTCCTAACTCTCTACTTATTGTGATTTTGTATTGTTTTAATCATAGGTTATTGTTTCATAGATATGATATATAATTCACGATATTAAAGAATTAATTACTCATGCTTGTGGATCAGCTGTTTTTACAGAATAATTTACCCTACAGGACTCTGTTGTTTTTGGGATTGACCCCCCCCCAAAAAAAAAAATAGTGGGTGGGAGGCACAAACATGAGGGTCAAAATTACTTTAAAAATTGCAAAAGCCAATGTGGCATATCTAATTAAAGGGTATTTTAACCACAATCTGAATACAGTGTACATTTTTTAATATTTCAATTTTTTTGGATGTGAGGGCCCAGAACGTGGGTGAAAATTTTTTATGAAATTGTTCATGTGGAGTATCAAAATAAAGAGAATGTTAAACTAAAGGTATCCTATCAAGGTATGTATCCTTGAGACTAGTGGCATTAAATTGCATTAATGTATAGACTGAAGCAAAGAAAAGAATATTTTGTTACATCCGGTTCAGTTTTTTTTTTAGTATTGAGGATAGCTGCATGGTGTAAGCAAAGAGATTTGTTCAGAAAACATTAAAAATTATTTTTGAAACCTATCCAAACTTATTCTTTGGTGTACTCTCACATAATGTAAGTGTATGTTATTACATTTACATTGTGATTGGTCCATACAGATCACAGCTTATGACCAACAGCACATAATCTAAAAACACTTCACTCTGGCACATGACATGATATGCTAAAAACTCAAGCTCATCTTGATCTCTGTCATGCCATGCAATGCATGTTAGTACCCACACACTGGTACTTTTTATCATGCATTGCACGTTTGTGCACTGCTGGCATGCAATGCATGTAGGTATATGAACACCTTTACCGATTACTGCTCCACTAGAAATTAGTATCTTGAATGATCTTAAGTCACACAAGTTCATAGAATCAATATTCTACATCATTCTACACGGGCAGTAAATTGTCATCAGATGGATCACATAAAACTCATTAATTTTATTAGCACTTTTTTAAATTTAAATAATCACTCATTATTCTGGTCTTGAGACCGGAATAAACACAAAATTAAAAGTAAAACAAGTATTAAGGAAAACTAAAACAAATTTATAAAATACAGAAATTCATAAAAGGATGCTTGATATATTTAAGTCTGAAAGTAAATAATAAAAAGTTTGAAAGTTCTATCAGTATTTCAAAACCATTTTTAGACTGTACATCAGAATTTGCGGGCATAAATAATGATGACATAATCACAGAGTGTATGCAGCTTGTTTTATCAGATGCTATAGCTTTTTTCATCACTGATTACAAAACTTACCAGTAAATATTTTTTTAATAGTAAGTGGCTGATCACCAGAAGGCGAGTCCTTTCCACCTTCTAGACTGAATCCTAACCCAGCACCATCTTTAACCAATGTAACTGTTACAGGAGGGCCTCTTGATATATTATCTGTCGCTTCTTCTGAAACTAAGTAAATTTTTCATCATCAAAATATTTTCATCAACATAAGATACCTAACGAACTTAAGTATAACAAACTTAAGTAAAACAGCAACTAATGTTTTGTTGGTTGGTTGCTGTAATTGGTAAGATACTTTTTTTATCAGTAACAGTAACAGTTTTTAAATTTAGCTTTAGTTAGTAATACTTTATTTAGTTTTATTTAGGTACCATGTACAAATGACAAAAATCTGCTAATTTACCTTTCTCATTTGTTTGTGTTTCTGAAGGAATTTCTGGGAGTTGTTCTGGAATTCTTGGAGGTCGTAATGTATTTCTTAAACTTAATACTAATGGGTCTTCTGCTGTGGAATCTGTGTAGCCATCTGGTCGCCACCTTGACACTACTAAAACCACTTCTGGTCTTGGTGCCTGTAAAAGCAGAGGGAAATTTTAATTTATATAATGAAATTCATTTATGTTAACATATCTTTTGTCCATAGAAATCAATTAACTGAATTACAACAGTCATGTAAATAAATAATTGTTTATTTAAGTAACACAAATTGTTCATATACTTACTTACCTATATGTTTTTAACGTGGATTTCCCACACACAGGTATGATTAATAAATAATACAAAATCTTTTAATTCGTAAGTAAGTTTGTGTAAAATATTGTGGCTTTGTATGGTTTCTTTCCAATCAATGGCAAAATATCAAATTATAACAACACAGCCATTTTTATCATTACAGAAATGATAAAAGTTTTTCTAATAAATATTAAGGCAAATAACATTCTTGTATTTACATCTTAACTAAAATTAATTGTCATTTAATCACAAAGACCAAATAATGTACCAGAAACGTGGGCTTTGTTTGAATATTTTGTCTTTACACAAACCTTTTAATTAAAGCACAACATATTTCAAATAGTATGCAACTGTCACGTTTACACATGCACATACATGTGTAGAAGGAATGTAAAGGACACTTAATTGCATAATGACTTCCATTCAAACATGTGATTTCAAGGACAGCTGAGGAAACTTTAGGGCTTCTTGCATTCCCATCTACATGTTGGCTTTCTCTACAAACAACGTTCAAATTTGAAAAGTAAATTATCAAAAGATGGATCGCATTATTTTTATTAACACTTTTTAAAATTCAAATAATCACTCATTAAGAATGTAAAAACACCAGATAACAAAACTTTACAGCTGACCACACACACACAAATTATTTTCTCTCCCTTCTCTCTCTCCCTCCCTCTCCAGAATCTATGTGATAATTAAAGAGGAGAGGAGAATACACAGCTTAAAAACTGTTCTCTGGCTAATGATAGCAATATTTTCCCCAGCTAGAGAAACTGTTTTCAAATATCACTGTATGAATGCATTAAGTATTTTGGCTAAATATCTCCCCCCCCCCTTACCAGGAACCTTTATTTGAATTCTAAAAATAATTTCCAACAAAACCCTAAAATTATATAAAAAAAAACACATTTAGTTATTTATGGATCAATAGAATCTATAAATATGTTTAAGGGTAAATATTTTTTTGTACAAACATGTGGACTCACAAAAAACATAATAATTAAGTATCTTAACTTTTCTAGTGAATTCTACACATTTTTATTCTAATTATTATTATTATAATTTATCATTTTATTGTTAAATTTAACATTGTTTACATTTTTGATAACACTTTTATTTTAATAAGACAACAGTTGCTCCAAAAGCATCCTACAGACGGACTACCAGCACCTTTGACAGGTCTAATATAAATTGTATAGAAAATTATATTATTTAGTAGTAACAAAAATAAATTATGTACCAGTATAAGGTTTAGCAGTGAAGGATAACGTGGCCAATAAACAGCCAAACTTCAAGCTCAAATGCATGGAATTTTGTATTCGTTGGACATCAACAAACTAAATAGGAAAAAACCATAACAGTATCTTAAATTTTTATTCTAAACATTCAGATATTAGGAGTAAGACAATGAGAGTGGTGCCACATAACTATATCCCCCCCCCCAAACAGCTCTGCATCTGCCTCTCATTAATAACTGTAAATACGTAACTACAAAAAAACCGAAGTGATCTTTATAGAATGACTGTTAATTTTATACTGATCGTATTATATGTTACCTTTAGAATAGCTAAGGATTCCCGGTGAGAAACACCTTTCATGCTTCTGCCATTAATAGAGAGTATTCTATCACCTTTCTGTATTCGACCATCTCTGTCTGCAGGACTTCCAGCTAGTACTTTATGAACCTATACACAATCAGTAAATTAAATTTAAGTATAAAGTACATTGATTTTGTATGTATAATTAGTATAAAAAGATAAACAATTTTACAAATCTGAAATCAAAGTGATTACAAAATATTATAAGTACGACTATTCATTACCTTTTCAAAGATTCACTCATCTATAAGAGTTTTATTTATTTACCACGTGCACTATATATAAATACTGTAACATGCATATTGTCTTTACATTTAAATATACTGTGTGCTACTTGCTATTAGTCAGTAATATTTATAGCCTGTAGGCTATATAAATATAATTAAACTCAAGTAAAATTTGAATTAACACTTTAATATAAATTTATTTACAACTCTATACTTATACTTGCTTCAAGTTAATAACCTATAACAGAAATTAACTACAAAGTAATTAACGTGCAATAAAAATACAATAAGTGCAGTCAAAATTTTACACCAAAAAACTATGATAGAATGTCTGTATAGTTTTGGTAAATACATACTACAAAAAAGTCATTAAGTACATATTTAATATATATTTGAAAACTTAAGAGTGCAACAAAATTATTAAGTAGTATTCATAGAATTTTCCTAATTCACGAATTAATTTTATTGAATAATTCACTAACAGAACCAGAACTATGCTTACTGTGATTTCTTTAGATTCGTAGTCTGCTCCTCCTGCAAGTGTGATACCAATACTGCCACCTGCTGTGTCTCTGTGTAAAATGACAACAACAACTTCATGGCTGCATCCACCTGTTTCCTCTAGTGTCTGGTTGGCATCATCAATCAATTGCTGCAACTCCTGTACAATGTAGACTACACTGCATACACTTTTTACATGATGCATCTTGGATACACTAATATCCATAATTATAAATACCAACTTTTGAATTACCAGAACAATAACTAAATTATTAACACACAATCTCAACAGTCAAATCCATTTACCTTTTTGACTGAGTCAACTGTGACTGACTAAGATAACTGGGTTATATGTTCTCAGTTATGGATAATCGTTCACACTTAACAGTTAATGAAAGAATCAAGGCAACACCATATAAGTTAGTCTTATCATTTTATCCTTTATTTTTATAATTATTTTTAAATGGTAAAAGTAATTATAAATAAATGAAGTTATATGAATACCATTTTTTATGACATATTAAGACATTAATTACTATTTAATTCTTTTCAAAAATTTGTTAAAGAAACAAAAAATATTGTTAATTGTAGTCAATAATCTTTTCAATATGGGAAAAGACAATAGTGGTTTATAATTACTATGATCAACTAGTATATTCGGGTAAAATGGGACCTGTTAAAACAGGTGCTGAATTTCATTTGTTACTTCATAAGGTCATGGGACACTGAAGTGTTGTTAATAACAGAATTTTTAAATTCTTATTTAAATGCTTCAAATATGTTGGAATATACCTGATATATTCTTTAAATGTTCATAATTTTTTATTCAAAAATTAACAGACATTTTACTGTTTAAAATGTAAAATAATATTTATTAAACTACATTTACAATACTGTGTGATTCTATACAACACTGAGTGAAGAGCAAACTGCTCAAGAGCACAAACAAGTGACTCAATATTGAAAAATTTACACTCAATTTATTCTTAAAAAATACAATAATTTATATTCTATGATGTAATTAATTAAGCTTATCACCTGTTGTGATATCAGGCTTGTTGATGATGCCAAAGATGTGATGCTACCAAACTGCTGCTCCTTCTGTAAGTTTGTGACAGAACCATAAAATGTAGGTGTGGGAGCACAGCTATCTTCACTTGTTGTAGAATCTAGCGAAGATACTCGAGCATGACTAGGAATCTGGTTTGCAGTTCCGTTTATTCCAATTTTGTTTACTCTGTTTCCTCCCAAAGACATTTCAGCTTTTTCAAATGCTTTTCGGATGTCATTAACGCTCACAGATCGTCTATTGCTAATACTCCGCACAGATGCTGTTGGTATTTTACTTGTAGGAGTAATGTTTTGTTCCTTGATTCTAGTAGTGACACTGTTTTGTTGTTTTACTGTATCTGTTTCAATTTCTGTTATTTCATCTTTCTTTTGAGAATCTTGAAGAAAATCTAAAGTATTTGTCCTCTGTGTTGGTTTTGGTGGTATCTCAGGAATAATTTTATCTTCTGATACACTCTCTTTTTCTTCTGAATTTTTCTCATTATTCAAAAACTCAATTGAAGCAGTCTTATGAGAATTATCCGAAACTACTGAAGTAGTAATATCACAGTTAATTTTATGATCCCTTGACAGTCTCTTTATCATTGGTTTTGGCACAACAATTTCTTCCTCATCAAGTAAGTTAGACAATGATTTCGTTGTTGGTTGATAATGGCCTGTTAAGCACTCATTATAAATGTCTTCCTTTGCTTCCGTTTTACTATCACTACTATCACTGTCATTTAAATTTACATTTAGCATATTTTCATTATCTGGACACATTTCCCTCTGCACAGGAACTGGGTCTGAATCTAAATGTTCCATGCTAGACGGATTGCTATCTATGAAACTTGAATCTTCCTGTGAGGAAAATGCACCATCAACTACTTCAACCTCTAAATATGCAACCTTTGTTGTATTTATTGTGTATTCTTTGTTTGTTGTCAACTGATAGCTTATAACAGTCTTGTCAATGGAATCATCACTTTGTTCAATATCATTATGTTCTTCTTTCTGTAATGTTTTGTTTAACTTGTTGATAAAGGATTCTGTACTTTCCTCACTAGTATCAACTGTAAGAGAATTGTTGCTATAATTATAATTTTTTGATAATTCACTATTTTCATCAAATTTTCTTTGTATTAAGGGAGATCCCACTTTCAAATCTTGACCACTACTAAACCTTGCTGATGAAAGAACATTCTTCCTGTTAATTGCTTCAACACTTTGGGCTTTCAAGACTCTTCGACTCAAGCTGTCAGTGCTTGAACTGCTACAGCTTGCTTGTGAACCTGATGTTAATGTTGATGCTGTTGATGAAGCACCAGATGCTGTTGTTTCAGATGATAATGTTCGCCTTAATGTTCGACGATCTCCACTGCTCGTTGAATTGGAAGGAGACAGTAATGTATGTGAACGACTCAATGTGTTTTCCTCATCAACTAGCCTTTGATTGTTGTCAGGTAATGGTGACTGAGGTGGTGAATAATCATGAGAGATACTTGACCTACTAGAACTGACTGCTGAATCATTATCACTTTCTTCTCCACCTGAACGCCTAACATCTGTTGATAATCTGTGTTTGCTTGTAAGTTTTATTAAGGGCATAACTTGTGGTTCATGGATTCCATTTTTATAACTGCTAGATTTAGGTATCTTAGTTTTGTCTTCAAACTGTGCTTGACATGTTTTCATCATTTTAACATCAGGAGAACTTCCACTGCTACTTACAAATTCAAAACTCATATCTGATCTTGTTGGAGAGGTGATACTCTCAAGTGATTTTGGAGGCTCTGTATGAGGCAATGTTGGTGACAAAGGTAAAACGGTGGACTGTGAAGAGTATGACTGCCTATTTGTAGTTCTTGGTGGCTTTGAAGGTGGTGTTGGAGGAACATTATTAATAGGTTTGGATGCAGTAATAGAACTACTGTTTTCAAACAGAGGTCTCAGCTCTTCACGGCTAGAGCTTAATGAAGATGACACAGATGATGCAGATGAAGGAGCACCATATACAGCCAATGATTTCCTTTTAAAAGCTGGTGAATATTTTGGTAGATCATTTACAGGAGTTTGAGACTTCCATGGTGGAGATGTTAGGTTATTTTGGGCTGAAACTGCATTAATATAATTTGCACAAACTGGACTAGAGCTGGTAGTTCCCGCTCTACCAGTAGAACCTACCGATAACCTTCTAACTGGTTCTTCAGCAACAGGCGGACACATTTTTGAAATTACAGAGTCTCTACTTTTAATTTCTGGAAGATCAATAATTGGCTGCGGTGATGTCACTTCTGCAACTCTTTCAGGTATGACAAGTCCACGCAATTTTGAAATACTTCTGCGTCGCTGTTCTATAAGAGCATTAAGAGATGCACGTCTAGCTTCATCACTATTTCCTTTAATGACTGAATTTGGCACATACTTATTTATTAATGGAGCATTAACATCGACAAGACTTTGCGATCTTGAGTGAAGTTTATTGCCTCCAGTAAAACTCATAGCTCTTGTTAATGTAGGTTTACTTTCAAGACTAGGTACCGTTGATGAAGTTAATGAAGACTTTCTTTCATTTTCTCGTGCACTCTTCCTTGGCAATGTACTAGAATATCCCACATAGGGTGAAGTCGTTGTTGATGTCAAAGATGAATCTGGAGAACAAGATGAATATGCTGAAGAAGATGAAGAAGACGATGTTAGGTCCATAGAACTCTGTGTGCGACCTCCAAACTCTAACGTTGTTGGTAAACTAGGTTTATTTTGATGGCTTGAAGCCACTTGAGTGACATCCATCATACTATTATAATTCAGACTTTTCTTCATGGGTTTTCTAGGACTTTGGATTGGTTCTGCATTACGTGAGTGGGAAGCCACCTTATCAACAGACAATACTGACCTAGAGAACAGTTTACCACTTGGGAAACTGCCAGAAGAACAGTCTACATTATCAGTTTGTGAAAATACATCTTCAGAGCTCTTAAACCTATTCAACTTTCTATTGAGAGTCATAGCTGGTGGGGCAATAACAGGTGATATTGGTGATTCATCAGTAACATGTGAGAACATCGCAATTTTATCACGCACACTTCGTTCACTTTTTTCATCATTACGCCACGCTGAACTACGAGTGGAAGGTCTTGTGGGAGGAACTTCATCTGAACTTGAAACACTAGAACATGTAGAAAACTTCCTGGCAGAATTTGTAATCGGTTCATTTCCAATTTCCAGTGAAGTTCGAACTGTTGGATTCTTTTTTGTAATAGGTGGTGGAGCAGTTGTTGGCAAGGGTGGCGGAATCATCTTGAGAGACACGTCCACATTTGGTGAAGAAGTTATGGGGTCTGGACATGGTTCCTGATAATTTGGTGGGAACTCATGACCGTCTGGTGGCATCCGAGAAAAGCTAGGTGGTGGTGACAGACTCAGTGTGGCTGTGGCCGAGGCGTCCATAGCTCCATATACACCTGTAACACAAAACATCTTTCCTGCAACAAATATACTGTACACAAAACACACCAGTTTGAAACATACTTAAGTTGTATATAAGTTATACATACAGATACTTTCTTGAGGCAAACAGTACTGATAAATAACAAACACAAATTTTTACAACTATGTTAGCACATGTGAAACTTAAATCCAAGTACAAGTACACTGGATGACAAATGGAAAACAATTTTAAATGATTAAAAAAAGATCCTTAAACATTTTGTTAATTTATAATAAATACGTTATAAAAAAAAAGATTTGGTCATTATTCCAACATACTGAACACTTATACTTAATACACTAAAACAGTTCTAATCCAAAACATTTAGGAATATAAGTTTTTCTTTGAAAAATTTTAAAATTCTGCAAACATGTATCATAACTGCAACTCAACATATGCAAACTGACAGGGAACATTTAAACCATCTGTGGAGTAAAATAAAAAAAAGCCTGTTCATATATTCTAGACAAGCTACTCTTGATCAGAAAGTATTTTCTTTTCTTTATGATAGATGCGTCAATCATCATATGTGCCCTTCTCTAGCTATTTCCATTTCTCTCTGTTCAATGCTTCAGTGATCTATCTTTATTCTGTATTCTGCAAAATCATCTGCCCATCTCTACTGGAATCTTCCTCTTCTTGTCTTATGTTTCCATGGTCTTATGCACAGTATGTTTATTCCAACTGTAGTCTTATCCTCTACTGATATAACCTACTGTTGAGAATATACTGGAAAACTCTACATTCATTCTTAAGTAAGTGTACCTGTCATTGTAGAAGTGAAAGTTTGTATTGTGCGGTGGGGGGTCGAGGTGCCTGGGCGGGGCCTCAACCCGCACACATGCGCGTTTACTGTGAGAGTCTAGAAAAGTAATATTCTCGAAGTTTTAAATAAAAGGAAAGATCTGGAAGCTGTTTTTCTATATAAATAGAGATGCACTCGACAAGTTCAGTTCAGTTTTAAATGTGCTCTTGTAATGTGTATTTCGTGTGTCCGTTTTATATATACTTGCTACTAAACTGTTCCTTCAATAAAGCGTGTGTTTGCTCCTGTACTTAAAATTAATCATTATTTTTACCCATACCTTAACACCTACAAAACTCTATTTAAGCTTTACTACCACCTCTAGAATGTCTTTTGTCTTAGTCCAGTTCATAAGCTATTTATCACTAAAGGAAGGGTATGAAGGGCTAAAGGTAGGTGTTTGTGCTCAGTCATCTACCATCTTCACTGTATATGTTTTGTAGTGGATGAATCAATAAGGAAGACAAACTATAAAATGAGACTACTTACAAAAATCTGTCATCTCAGCAGGCTTAGAAAGTAATGTGTTACATGAACAGCTAAAGAAGATTGACATGAAAATAAATTTACAGAAAACATGGAGCAGCTAATAAGCACCGACTATTTGGGATGTGCTTAACTTCTGTTACTGATGAAAATGGAAGACAAACTAAAGAAGAAAATAATAATACAGCTAAAGTTAACAGAATAAATAGGTAACTATAAAAACAACATACGATTATAACAAAAGATATAACAAAAATCAGGCAAGATAATTTTGATTGATAGTTTGCTAAAATAGAATCCCAGAGGGAAGACTTACATGGAAAGTATACAAAACAGGAGCATATACTAACCTTTTTAACAGAAGAGGCAGACCAAGAAAAAATCTAGAATAATTTCAAGCTCAAACTAAAATTTTAGTTTAATTGGTACGAGGTATTCAGAATATCTGGTCACCCATTTAGTTTCTAGTTAATTCAAAGGATAATAATGTGCAATATGCATGCAAAAATACATTTTGCTCTTTCTTTGTAGTCCCTTTGACTTAATATTGAGCAAAGATCTCCTTAGTTTCTTCCATCTCTCTTTCCTCCCTCGCCCTCACTGTCTTATGTGTTTCTTAATGATACTGTTACTATGTTATGTTAATGTTACTCTACTCTTTATACCACTGTATTGTCGTGTTACTGATATTCTCAATTTCTTTCCTTGATCCACAGTCTTTATCTGAGCATCTAGCATGTCTTTAATATATTTTAGAAGTCTAATATTTAGTACTTAATATAGTTTAGAATAACCGCTGTTTAATCTGCCACACAACTTTCTGATATTGGACACCCCCTTTCTCTGTCTAGCCCACTCTTGGTTAAATGCCTGTCACTAAACTTTCCAAATGAAAGATTTTCGAGCGAGTTCCAATTTTATTATTACAAGTAGTACGGTATTATTTTATAATGATCAAATATTTGAATGTTAAATAATCATTCGGCGTTTAATATTTGAATATTAAATGCCGAGTTCTTTTTTGTTCTGTAAAAAAAATACCAATTTGGTAGACTTCAACTGGTTGTTAGTTATGTCAAACTAAGCATAGTTTCTATTCAACAATATCTAACCGTACTACATGCAAAACAAACATTTCGGATTTCTATAATGAACGACATCCTAGAGCAAATGCAATCCTTGTTAAACCAAATAATTATTTTCATAATTTTGAAACTACAATATGGAGTGTTCACTCCAAAGATAGTTATCATTTGTAATTAATTAATTAACATTGTACAAAGTTAAAGCACTCATGATTTTGAATGATAATTATAAAAATTTTAATGTGTATAGGTATAATGTATAATTACAAGTTCCTGTAAAAATTACAAAGAGACAGACTTAAAATTCTGTTGTCTCATGGATCTATGTGTTATTACACAGTTGAGGATTCTGTATTCTATAAAACCCAAATTAAGAGAATTAGGCCAAATAAATGATGCCAGCAGAAAAGAATTCTGCATCACTGGAGTGGCTGAAAAAGACTCGAACAATCTGTTTTCTGTAAGAGCATAGTTTCTGTTTATAAGAGTAGGCAAAGTATGTGAATCAAAGTGGGGCCTCATTTGTTTTGCACCAGCTGTATAATTTTTTTATAAAACACTGTGCAGTGCTAACTCAACTTTAGCTGCTTACTGGCAAAACTTTACATAACTTTACATTCATTTTATATACTTAACATAACAGCATATAGTGAATTGTTATGGTTAAATTGCACTCTGAAAATAATTCTGGATGTAACAGAAACACAGATGATAGCATCTGTGGTATTAATAACATCCATTTTAATATACTCATTCTAATTAATCCGTATGTAACATTTACGAAACAACCACCCAGACATTGATGATAAGGACGAGAACACGTGTTGGGAACAGAAGGCAGTTCTCATTTTATAGCCTATGTTGTATCACAGCCAACAGCAATCTGATACTGTCTGTTTACCCATAAAACTCCACTGGCGATCTACTCAATGGGGTTAAAGTGAAATACTCACAACCCCTCTTGGTAACACTATTGAACATCATACAAACATCAACAAAATGTTTAATTTACACAATACCTAATGCTGTGTTTCATCACAATGTTTCAAGGTAGGGAAGTATGTACTATTCAAGACAATATCATATTACATAAAGGTAATATATCAAGAAATTAGTATTATACTCTCACGTAGGCTTTCACAGCTGGTGTCTATTCTGTATATGAAGTCTTATTTGGGTATGGACCACGTTGACCAGTGGCGCCGGGTTTTAAAAATCAGTGGGGGTGATGGTAAACATAAACTATCGTTTTATTAGGTGCTTTTTTCTCCAATAATGAATGAGTACAAAAGCTAATCCACATAAAAGGTATACAGTTGTTTTATTTTTAAATCTTTAAATCATAGAAATAGTGAAAGTAATGATAAAAAAGTAAAAAATATTACATTTTACATATATGTGAATTAAAAGGAGGGAAGCTAAACAAATAAAAATTGTGTAGCCTCTATTTGGTCTTAAGTTAAAAAACATAATAGTCTTTACGAGAATGTTCTTTCTTCTCTCTTGGAATGATGCCAAACTGAATAAAAAGAAAAAAATTAGTCCATTTAAATTAATAAATGATAGCCTCAAACTTGGCGCTTATTGTTAGTTTAAAAATAAAAGAGAAACTGAAAGTCTTTAGTTCAAAAATTAAAGTCTTTGCAGAATTTATAATTCTCACTACTCACTCATAAAGAAAGTGTTGATGAACAGTCGAACAGTCGATCGTTTGATGAAAATGTTCGCCACAGTTTCAAGGTTCAATTTATTTTTCGCTTTTTGCTTATGGACATGCATGATTGCGTTGTTAAATTTTCCTTGCGTCATGGTGTTGCGCAGGTTAAGTTTTTAATTTTCTCAGGGTGGAGAAAGAACGTTCTGCTGTACATGTAGAAACGGGTATAGTTAAAGCGATCTTTATCAACTTAACCACCTCTGGAATCAATTCATCAACGTGTTTATTTGAGGAAAAGAAGCGCACTAAGTCTTCTGTACTTTCAAGGACAAAATTTTTAGATTCACACACATCTAACATCATGTTTCTGTGCAAAATTAATCTTTCAGGGTCAAAGTCATTCTTATAAAATTTTACTACAGAACTTCAATCTTGAGTTTTGGAAAGAAGAAATGTTTCAATTTCTTTGAAGTGAGTCATAGCAGCTTTAGAAAATCGATCACAGTTGGTCACAATATCTAAAACCTCGAAATAAATTTTCCGGTAATAATCACAGGGGTTGGCAAAAGCAAAGGGTTGAACACCGTCATCAAGCCTTTGAGGAATTTTTCGAACTTTTGGAAGTTTCGGCTCTTCGACATCAAATTTTTTGGTCAATTCCAAGCAAGAGCTCCAAACTGCATCGAAACATTCATCAGTTCGAGATAACTTCAAAACCTCTCGGACACTATAAATATTGTCCATGGCTTTTAGCAGCTGTAAGAAGGAATTTTGCAGAAAGGCATTCAAAATTTTAACTGGCTCTAAAATTTCCGTAAAAAGCGTAGTGACAAATATAAAGACAAAAGAGCACAGAAATTTTAAGAAACCTTTAGCTTTAGCACCGGCATCAGATTTTTTGAGCTCGATTTCCTCAAAGAACAATATTAACTATTCGTAATTCTGCAAAATCGTTTTCAACGAACTTATTCTGCAACACCACCTGGTAGGGCAAAAAGGCCGAAGAGCTACAGGGTGAATGGACCTACCATCTTGGGCAGCTTGCAAAGACTCAAATATTGCTAGTCGGTTTGGGGACCCGCGCACAAAATTGATCATTTCTTTGACATTTGCAAGATAGTCTCTCATTTTATATATGATATATAAGATAGTCATCAAGACGGTCTCATTTTGCATTGCCTTTTGGGTCATGAGGTCCAAAGAATGTGCCAAACAGTGAACATGCATAACTCGCGGCTCAATTTCTCTGATTTTTGCTTGCAACCCTGAAAAAGCGCCTGTCATATTTGCCGCTCCGTCAGTAGCAATACCTCTGCATGACTTGCTATCCAGAGAAAAATGAGTGAGAACATCCATGAAAATTTTCATCAAGACTTCAGCTGTAGTAGATCCAGTTTTATAGAAACTAAAAAACAATTCATTAATTTGAAAATCCTCACCACTGACAAATCGGAAAGAAATTGAAACTTGCTCGTGTTGACATGCGTCGCTAGTTTCATCCATAATTATCGAGTAGTATTGGGAGTCTTTTAGAAACTTTATCAAATTTTGTAAGACTTCGTTAGCCATAATAGAACCTAGTTCATTTGTACATCGTGTGAAAGCCATCTGTACTTTGTACGTTGAAGCCAAGAGGACAAATCGGAGTTATCTTCAGGAACTAACTCTAACAATGCATGATAATTAGAATTTTCATCTGTGTGACCACGGGTTGCTAACCCCTGAACCATGAGATAACGCAGTGAAGACAACATTCTTAAGAGTACTCTTGCAGATTTCATATCTCTCTCCTTACCTTTAGACATCAAAGACTGCACGTTCACACTTTTATCCATTGCACTTTTCCTAGTATAGCAGGACATATGAAAATCCGATTTTTCATGAGAAGCGAATCTTTGTAAGGCTTTGTTCCAAGAAGAAAACCCGACTTCCACGAATGCTTTTATTACGTCTTCGTCTTGTTTAGTTTTTTTCACAAAAAGTCCATTGGAGGAAATTATTTCCTTGCACACAGAACAAAACACTTTATCACACTTCTTGTCGTATAAGATCCACTTATATTTGTCCAATGTTTTTGAAAAGAACGCCCACCAACACCAGTTTTGTTTGTTTCTTTAGATGCAGTAGTTGAATCCTAGCCACCTGAAGCACTATCTGCTGATGACGTCGTAGCCGTATCACATTTTTCATTGATGAGCGAACAATAAATTTATCCATTATAATAAAACGAATAGAGCAAACAAAGAATTAAACTAACTTACACTTTTCCGTGTATTTAAACGTATATGTGATATGTGAGGAGCGGTATTTTCTGGAGGGGAGGAGTCGCGAGGATGTGCTTGCATGGGCCGACGCAAGAGCGCGCCGTCAAAAATGTCATAATACTTTTTAACCCTTTGAAGAGTATGGAAAAATATGCAAAAGGAGTACTGGTACGTAATATGTAATGTTTTGCAACAGCTGTTGTTTTTTTTAATATGTTTGCTCTGCGATCTCATTCACCTGTTTATGATGAGGGACAAGTGTTGTGGGGAGGATGGTCAGAGCCTGGAATGGCTTTGTGGGCGGAGCGACCTGCCACAGCTGTCTTATCGCGGGAAACGCAAGTCCTGCGTAAACGGAAGTACCCTGACCCTGGTAAAGTCTCTGCCCAAACCAAACTTTATAACCCCCCTCACCACTCTATGAAAAAATCATTTAAGAAATACGACAAAAGATTCGAATTTTTCCCCCATTTCTTCTTTCTTTCTTTTTCTTTTCTTATTTCTTTTTTTATTTTTCTTCTCTCTTTTATGAGTGGGTGCTGAGCACCCCCATAAAAATTCTGGAGTGTGCTCGTGCACCGGAGCACCCCCGGAGTCGGCGCCCCTGACGTTGACTATGTCTTGTAAGACATTTCATCCATACAGTATTTATCCTCAGGCGGTGCCGGATTAAGGGGAGGGGACTAAAGCCCTGGGCCCCGCTTGTCGGGGAGGCCCCATGCCTGACCATTTAAAATTTCTCGTTTATCAGCATCTATTTAATCAGTATAAAATAAAAAATATGTGAGTAAAAATACGGTTTAAGAACAATATTTTGTTTATTATATTTATTAAATGACCGTCTGAATAAAGTATAAAGTATTGCGCAAAACATGAAAATTTCATACATGGGCCCCTGATTTTAAATAGCCTCAGGCCCCCCATAGCCTTAATCCGGCCATGCCTTCAGGTCTACGTAACTATGATCTGAGGATCCCATTACAGAATAGGTGAAACACTGTCTTACAAGACAAATTTAATGCAGTCCAAACTGGAAAAAGACTTCAAATACAGAACCCGTATTATAATTTCATGATAATATAATACTACTGTTTCATAAAATGCACATTTATGTGCAGATGAGCGTGTAACAAATGTTCTGTACTGTAAAAGTACATAACAGTATTTTTGGTGTAAATATTCTGAAAGATGCTAAATTTACTCAAATTGATTCAGTTGTCTTATAATAACCATAACAGAGAAACAAACACGGACAGAGGATGGCAGTTGCAGAGGAACATAATATTCTGTACATTAAACTGAAAAATTATTTGAAACGTTTCACACAGAAACCTTTAATAGAGATTTGATAACACAAACTAGCAAAGACATTTAGTGTTTAGGTAGCACAAACTACACATTATGCAAATATTAAAATAAAACTGTATACGTTAAACACATATAGTAACAGAGAATACCGCATTTATCAATCCAGACATACATTTCTAAGCACACGTATACTGCAGACAAATACAAATAATATTTATAATAATTTTTGAATGACTTTTTATATTTTTTTATCCCTGTGATTGTGATTAAAAGAAGTTTTGTAATAAAAAGCAAATGGTAAGGACTGGATTTTATAACAGTATCTCACTACTTACTATTCAGACCGTGACTCAAGATTCTCTGGATGAACTTCTGCAGAACACCATATATGGCACAAACTGGTCAATTCCTTCTTCCCAATTCTTTTTTTTTTATACATAACAATGTTTGATTGATAAACAACAGATTGATTATAAATTGACTTCTCAATGTTTAACTGCGTTTTGCATTTTCATGTTTACCATTCTTTGCCCATTCAAGTTTCACCTTGGTGCTAAATGCTGTCCTCAGCACAAGAACACCTTGATTTTATCTTGCAATTCCTTTTACGGAAAAGGTTTTTAGTAAAAAGATCTTGATTCATATTTCATCATATTCTTATAATGAATTTGATATATACGATACTTCTTTGTATACAACTAACATTCATCAGTATGAGAGAGGGGGAGAGAGAGTGAGAGAGAGAGAAGTGTATGTGTTTTAAATATACATTACAAAAGAACATTACATGACAAAACCACTGAGAGTAATTCAGTTACTATCGGTAAAATATGAACATCTTATGCTAACAGAGGTAACAAATTTGAACAAATGGTCTAAGTTCCAAGATGATAATGAGAACTGTTAACATTTACTGGTGATTGGCTGAAGTTGTCCCTTGAAAACAGGGAATTAAAATATTCTACTATAAAAAAATGAACATTGTATGCCTGATCTCTAATTCACACTGGCACCACATAAATCTACGTACACATTCTGTTAAATGTCTTTACTAGGCCTATCTCTGTAGTTAGGTCCCTGTTGTATCTCAGATAAGTATTGCATTGATCCATTTTGATCGTATATTCAATTGGGATGCATCGACAACTGCTAGAACTATAGGCCTACGTATGAAATTAAAAACATAAGTTAATAAAAAGGACCGCGTATGTACATTGCGATTTTCGTAGTAGTTTTTCACATCCTAGATTTCAAGCTTTACGATATTTCCAGTTATCCTCCTTCAGATTTCTCTGTGCCGTTGTATTCCTTGTACGTTCTGTACAAGTCTTTCTTTGCCTTCCTCTTTTTCTTCTTTCAAGAGGGGGAGGGTCCATTCTAGTAATTTCTGTGGTCATCTATCATTGCCCATACTGCACACATGTCTGAGCCATCTTAATCTCTTTGCATCGGTTGTGTCACTTATACATATATTAATTCTTTCTCTTATTTCTTCATTTTTAATCCTGTCCTGCAATGTAAGTACACAGCAGCACCCCCATACCCCCATATGTTACAATACTTTCTCCTAGTGTCTTATATATTTTAATTTTCGGCCCGTATTTGATTGGTCGATAAAGTTCAATGTAAATGTAATAAAACGTCAAAATAAAAAATACGGTTACAAACATATTATGTAGACTTGTTACGAATAATACAAAAATTCAGTTAAATCGTTTACACTTGCTGTGATTTCGAGTTTTATAATTGCTGCACAGTTACATCAGACTGTCCTCTAAAATTATTTGCGAGAAAAATGTTTCTCATAGCGCACAGTGCTCACTCACTCGATCCGTTGACGTCACAGACTCAGCATGTTCTCTGTTTCAATCCACATTAAAACACCAGGTGATCAATATATGATTTATTGGGCGTTATGATATCCAAGGTGAAACAAGTTAGGAAATTCTCCCAGAAGTTTTAAAAAAACGTCATCCAAATTTCAGATGAAGGATAATTATTTTATTTTTATCTTGGTTGTATTTTTAAAATATTAAAACGGCGTTCAAGAACAGACAAAACGTTCAAGAAGAAAGGTGGTCCCAATTAATATGGCATTATCCTGAAAATTCTAGTCTCTCTTAGATCTATCTATCGAAATAACTATTAGTGCCGTAAAGTGTAAATTCGTGAGCCTTACCGGAATCTGCGACACACCATACTTTGCAACACAACTCAGAATTTCATGCAAAATATATTATTGTAAAATATACAGTATTTTCAATAGATGCTGAAAATGCACCGTCGCGTCGCCACAGCCGCCATCTGACTTTAATCAACAAATATAAAATTGTGAAACGTATAGGATTGTGTGTAAATTTATTTCGGGTGAGGCGACTAATTCTTGTTACACTTTGGAAACCTATTTACTTTTCTGAATAGGAAAGGTCTGCGTATTTCCGCTGTCGTAAAAAAATTAGATTCAGACGTTTCATCACACGTACCAGTAGGCACTGTTGAAGAACGACTGCAGTACGCGGCGTATTTGCTTCATTTTCGATCAAATTAAAACTCATACCCAAAATTCCTTGTATGATTAAAGTTATGAGGCTGTCCATCTACACTAAATTTTTATTTTTGGGGGAGACGTTTCTCGAATCTTTGGGAGTAGATGCGAATGGTACATTGATTTTATTAGTGAAACTAACCAAATTGGGGGTAGGTGCTGATGTGCTAATGCCGGCCAATGTAAAACTGTTGATCACTTACTATGTCGATCTACGCCCTTTATGTTTTTTAACAAAATTTTCTTTGTGGATAGTGTACTCTGAGATTAACACAAACTTGGAGCCTCATTCAGTATAGTGCTGTAAATGGTTCCGGGTGTGATTTTGTGAAACATAACGAGACAGGTGGGAATACTCACGTCAAAAAATGTACCCTTAGTGCTTCGTGTGTAGGTTTACGGCAGAGCAGTGTCAGTAGACAGAGAATTGAGGATACCCAGATACATTACAGATAGTCACAACATTGTTTATGGCGTATCTTGTGTTTCACCATCACGTCCTTGTGATAGCATCGTGCTGTACACTATTACCTGACCTTATAATTCAGGAAAATGTGCTTTCACTTTCGAATATATTTACAACGAACTCCTCTATCTTTTTTAATTAGCACTGCATAAAAAATACAAATGTAAAATCGCAAAGAATCGAAACGTTTACCGCCTTAACTTTATGTGGAATTCATCGTTTAAAGAAATAGAGTGGAAATTATATTCTCGTGAATGTACATTGGAGGTCTGTTACATAGGAGGAAGGAAAAACGGACCCAAGAAAATGAAAGTTCCTAAAGGAGTGAGTTCTTCGATTTCGTTAACTATATTGAATGAATACCATACACCTTTGCATGGTAACGAGAGTGTGTGTGATGTAAATGAATTTTCTTTTTTTGTAAGTGCAGAGTTGCACGCTTGTACAGCGTGGCTCGCTGTGTCAGCCCCACTGGGCTCGCTGCAGAGGCTGACTATACCTGCCCGCCTACGAAACAGTACTGGCAACTTTTTATTTAATTCACGTATCGCCTTTAAGAAATAGACATTATGTAATCGAAAAAAGAAAAATAACAGAATTAGAAACAGAAAAATGTATTAAACTTGGGATAATTTTAGTGTGTAACTGAAGTTACATTATAACTTTACTTGTAACTATACTTATAACTTTACTTAACTTGTAAATATATTATATTTTACTATAATATAAACAAATTATGCAAGAAAAATTTTAAATGTTGGCTTTTAAGATATCTGAACGCAGATTCAGTTTTTATGCTAATTGTTGTACTAATTGAATAATGAAAAGAACAGTTCGAAACCGAAACCAACAATATGAACGTACGAAATATAATGAATGTGGATAAAAGTATATTTACAAATAATATGCTTTTATACATAAAAGGAACAAGAAATCGGTAGACGAATGTAAATAAAGGTATAGCCTATGGACAACGGCTGCAAAACGTAAAATAATTACAATACCTAGTAATCACAGCAAGATCAAATGAAATGGCGGATGAATAAGAAATAGAGTGATGGAATGCCCTATCAAATAAATTACATCTTATAAGAAAGAAAAAAGGAAATAAGATAGGAAACAGAATCGTCTGTACAATACTGTCATACTACTGTCAGTACTGTCGTACTGAACAGAATCTTGCCTAAACATAAGCTTCTACTGGATGTAATAAGTAGCCTACATACATTTATATGTGAAGGAAAACGTAGTGAAACTACATCTTTTGTAGGGGGGGAGGATGTTTCGTATCTGTATCTGAATCGTAGGATATATTGTAAAAGAGGCATCGTCCTGGTAAAGGGCTTAATAAATTTTGACCTTCTTGTTATCAGACTGAAGTTACGCAGACTACAATAAATTTAAAAAAAAATGTTCCGACCAATTATAAACTTTGACCTTATTAATTAATAAGGTTCTGTACAAAACGCCATATTGTGGCAAGATAAACTTTCGAATTGACATGTCACTAGAACTCGAATTAGAAGTATAATGCGAGTTACCGGTATATGTATTTTATACAAAGTGTACGATTTAAAACCCGAAAACGTAACTATTGAAGTAAAAATATTAAATGCGTAAAAGGTTCAGTTGTGTTGCTTAAGCCTCGCATACCAACTGTAACCAGTGCCAGCACAAACGCGATAAAATGAACATAAAAATGTTTTTACTGACACATATTAAGTTAATGTGCAATCTATTCTTGTTTTATTTGTATTCTAGCATTTACAACAATCGAGTAAAAATACATAAATTACGAACTACACCTTAATTTTCGTACGCATTTGTGTTAACGTGAACTGTAAGAATTAACGCTGTAAATATGTAAATCAGTGACTTAAACTCTAGTCGTTTATAAGGTACGCTTCTGCTCATGACACACGATTATTCAGGTCTTCAAACACAATGGACAGAGTCATTAGTCTTTGCTGTGACTCCGTTGTACACAGACATTTACGTACTGAACAAGTGGACCCGCGGTCACGGTGGGACAACCCTGTTTTCTTTTACAACTGGTTAAGTACAGCATATTCTTCGAAAAAGAATAATTTGTTTTCTCGTTCTTGTGTATCCGACGTTTTCTCTTCGGTATGTGTGTGTACACGTCTACTGTAATTCGAATTGGTGACGAAACTTACAAACAGACTTGTACTCTGTGATAGGACTGCCGTCTACTTTCATCGTAAGGTGTACAAAGAAAAAACGAACTTAATGACGTCTGGTTTTGCATTTATGATGTACATTGCAACCGAACTAACAAAAGTATATTTTCGATAATAGAGCGTTTTCAAGATAGATTTGTAAAGGGTATGTTACACGACCTTCAAAAAGTATTTCCAATATGTGCATTGTATTTTAACGAAGGGTTTATAAGAACCTAAAAGATATTAGTAGCGTTCTTTTATTTAATATTTGTTCAGGAGATCTTGTACGGAGTACACGTCTGTGCATGTAACTGTTTCCATATTTCTGTAAAAATAACGAAGGTACCTATTTGATACACATAGTGGCGTCACTGTGGGGGGGCACAGAGCTATAGAATTAGAAAGTTCAACAAAATTCTGTAATCACTTAATGTACTCCTATTTCTGACCCAGTTGTGCGTGTTAAAATAAGGCTTATGAATAATTGTAGAAATAAAAGGAGTTACAATATTTGTAAATTAATAAAATAAAAGGATGTCCAAAACTTCAAGCTAGTCTCACCCCCCCCCCCCCCCACGGAACAACTTCTACTTACGCCACTGGATACACATAATATTGATTCCGCCTTATAAATATTTACTTTTGTCTTATTTTCTTTTTCTACAATTTTTTTTATTAGCCTAGTTTCTTTTCTTGTGAACCCAAATGTAATTACATTGTCTTGTGAATGAAATGTAATGCACTGCACCCACCGGAGATCATTACCATTTATCAGATCGACTATAAACAAAACATATCAGTACAGATATAATACAAGCGCATGTATCTCATTCTGTTACGTTTGGAGTGGTTTGTCATTATAATGTATAAAGTAACAGCGTTCGAATCTATGTTGATGTCTGTAGCATTACACCGTGACAAATAGTTTGTGCCGCGATCAATAGATAGAAGATGAATATAAAATCTGTGTAGTACTGTTTGCTGTCATTACCACGAGACGAGACATTTGTGGGCCGACCAACTTTGAGATTCCAAGAGAATAATAGTGGGCGTCATGTATTCATTGTTGTATGTGTGTAACAGTAGTAGGACTCGTCAATACATTAATTGTTGCCGCTTGAAGCTCTGACAGAGTTCTGAACAAGGTCAGTTGTGTAATTAATTACACAAAGCTGTCTGCACCCCCTCTTGATCATACACACACACTTATGCGTACAGTTCAGTAACCCATGCTGGTATTCCACCCTCATTCTCAAAAGACAATTATGTGGCCTTAATGAAAGCATCAATAATGTTCTTTAGTGTAATTGGCTTTTAAAACATTAAACTATCTATATTAATTGTGCTTTCTAAGGAGCAATTAATTTAGCGGGAATGTTTTTAAAATTTCGCTAGCTGTAGCATACAAAAATATATTTTTTAAAACAATCTTAGAAACCAAAACGTTTGTTTTGCTGATCTAATGCATTTATGTTTTTCTCGAAATTCAGTTATTCGTATTTTATAAGCAATATGGCAATTACAAGATAATATTAAACTAGTTGACAAAAAAGAACGAGAAGAACTGATAAAAATGAGTGTTCTAATTTGTGTCTAGCAAGGAATAGTATATAGTATAACATTATACTTTGTATGAAATAAATAGAAGAAGGATGTTCGAATATACGAAAATAAAGTAGTACAGAATCAACAGGTTTTTCACTTGTTGCCATCGTATGTGTATTGAGTGTGTATTAAATGAGGGGCAGAATAGGAAAACAGAGAGCAGCAATGTATGCTCTGTAAGACGATGGTTGGCGTGTGGACCCTTAGCCTACCTGCTGCCTCTCCCCCATTGTAATACTTCTGCCCGGGCTCGACAGCAGCTAATTGCCGCGTGAGTCACCTTACTGTGCGTCCAGTATGAAACAATTTTTTTTTTTGCCTCGCCCAATACTGGTAAAATTTTGTTATATTTGAAATCAGCGAAATAATACGATGAAAATGACACCAAACACGACTAAGGAATATTAAAAATTGGGCGTTATAAAGCACTATGCACGAAGATGTGTATTAAAGTAGTTGTTGAGCTTTTACCTTGAAACACCTTAAAATTTAATATTTTTTAGTCGTGTTTGGTGTCATTTTCATCGTATTATTTCGCTGATTTCAAATATAACAAAATTTTACCAGTATTGGGCGAGGCAAAAAAAAAAAACTGTTTCATATTGGACGCACAGTACGGTGACTCACGCGGCAATTAGCTGCTGTCGAGCCCGGGCAGAAGTATTACAATGGGGGAGAGACATCAGGTAGGCTAAGGGTCCACACGCCAACCATCGTCATACAGAGCATAGGTTTTCACTGGATCGCTCCTTTTTATCCCCAAAACTAATTTACGAAAGAACTTCATAAGTTAGGAAATTGATTTTTGAATAAATTCGCCTATTCTATAGCTTTGTTCCTACCAAAAAGAGACTTTATGAGACTAGAGACTGCAGAAAAAACTACGCATAACAGTTGGATAAAACAATATGAAAGGGCGGTACAGTCAGTTACAGTTATTTTCTTATAAATACGTCTTGAAACATAGATGATGTATTATCTATCACTAAAAATAATGAGTAACAGATGTTATAGAATTGGAAATGGTCGTATGATGATACAATAGTCTTGGCCCGTGGAAGTCACCAAGCATTGTGTGAACTGAAGGAAAATTAACAAAGTTCTTTGTTAGGGCCTGTAGTGAGCTTATCAAAGAAACTTTTTTACCCAGTTTGTGAGAATTTCATGTTTTACTTGTAATAACATCATTTTATTTACTTTAATAACATTTTCTAGAGTTAAATTGATGACGTTGTCGAATACTGCACATCGGAGTGAAATGTAACTGGAAAGCACAGTTTATAATTGAACGAGCAAAGCGAGTCTCAGTTTACCTCGACTGTTTTGCATTTGCCTAGCTATCTATCTATCGGTCTGGTGTATGTCTCACAATAACTTTTGAATGCATCAACCAATTTTCGTAAAACTTGGCCTCCGTGTCCATACTTTTGCCATACAGAATCCTATTGTTTTTTACATCGATCCCCCAAAAATAGGTGGTGGGAGGCAACCATGTGATGAGGTCAGTAAGGTATCAAATTAAAGGGAATTTTAAGTAAAATCTGAATGTAGCGTTACGTTTTGG
Organism: Magicicada septendecula; assembly: GCA_034769895.1. Taxonomy (NCBI): domain Eukaryota; kingdom Metazoa; phylum Arthropoda; class Insecta; order Hemiptera; family Cicadidae; genus Magicicada; species Magicicada septendecula. Next base: position 1,029,977,495 of record CM068367.1, on the reverse strand, counting down.
ACATTTCAAAATTCTTGGATGCCAGAGCTCAAAAAGCGGGGGAAAAGTTTGATAAATCGCAAACATTCATGTGGGACACCAAATTAAAGAGAATCTGTAATCTGAATATATGAATTTCAAAATTTTGGGGCACTAAGAAAGATCAAATATTTCAAAAAAAAAACTGTAAAAATCCAGCTGGTGCCAGAATAAGTGAAATTTTAATACAAATCCGAATGTCTGGAACTTTAAATGTTTATTGTGTGATTGTGTGCTATACAATTATTTTACTTAAAAAGATAGTAGTGTAATTGGGCTTTTCATAATTTTTGTGTTTAAAATTCTAATATCAAAATATATCTAATAATACATGTACATCATTCAGAATAGAGAGCGAGTTCTGCAGCTCAGGAGGCTTAGTAGTGGTATGAATCGAGATTTTCCTCTCCACTGTACAGTTCTGTATGATCTTATTACATATTGTTATGTGAAAATATTATTCCACATTAGTCTTAGTTTTAACCTGTGCACCAGGAAGCTCTCTTCTGACATGAACTATGTACACTGAGACATATTTGATCTTTACAGTGGTATGTGAGTTTCTCTCAGTATCCTCTATGCAGTTACATAGGCCTATACGCTATCGCTTAAACGTGTTTAATCACGATTAAGAACGAACAGAGAGATACTAATTTAGAAATATCACTGCTAACTATATTACACTGTCTGAATATAGAGGAATTTGTAAGATAGTAGGCTACACTTGCCAATCTTATCCAAGATAATATTCTGTACAATCGACAATTCTATGTAGGCCTTCTAAGGACGTGACATCGGACAAACCGGACATGACACTTTACGCGTCTTTTACTTTTGTTTATAATTTAATAAAGAAATCTCCGTAAAAAAGACTGGATTAGACGCGAAGATCTGGGTTAAAAATTAGGAAGACGAAACAAATTAAGAAAGTGTGTATTCATATTCCTGAAGTAGATGAACGTTAGTGGAAAGCTCATGTAACGCCAACAGAACTAACTACATTGTTTTAAATATAATATTATTAATGTCCATAATATCAATTTGTAAGCAGCAAGATATACTTTCTTGTTCGCAGTCATGTGTTAATTTCGAACATCATCTGCGTGCAGCGCTCCACAACATTAAGCAAACGCCAGAATTGTGTATTTAAAACGACACGTTAAGCAACTACTGTAATATGGCGTGTTCTGTTTACGCGTTAACTATCGTCAGCGACAAATAACAGTTGTACACGCATGACTGATCGTTTTGATTGCAGCAGTCGGTATATTTAATATCCAATCTATCGCTGTCATTTCATTGATACAAACAGTCATATCGTTACTATGCAGTCATTATTTACTGCATAACAGCTACTGCAATTTGCTGCCAACAATCGATGATTAGTCTGACATATGTGAACTTAATATCAACTTACAGTACATAAACAGAAAGCAATGCACACGAGTGTTATAATTTTTTCCTTTCGTTCAATATGAAAAATCTAACTGAAAATTCCAGTTCATCAAAATATCATTCACTTAATCCTAACGAAGTAACCTCATTATTCTCGGACAATGGTGTTTATGAAAAAGAAAATGAAGACATTACAAAAAAGAAAATCAACTCACAATTAGAAACAACCGACAAACTCAAAATTCTGAGCGTTTTTTTCTTGCATGAGAAACTTCTCAGGTGAAATGAACAAGCTTACTTAAAGAAAACATAATAATACTGATAAAGTCAGGAATGTGACAACGAAAAACAAGACACATGTAGGTAGTTAATTGCAAACATCCTTATTTTTCTAAGCGTTTCAAAACACAAATATATTACTATGAACACACAAGCAAATTATTTCCATAACAAGTCTCTACTGCTGCCAGTATTTATTGCTAAAAACAGTTGGACACTTTGACACTCACAAGCGTAGTAGGCCTATATCCATTTTGTACGAAGAGTTCACTCTCTGAACATTTCTTGAAGCAATACAAGAAGCTCAGACGTCAGAGCCAGACCACAAGATGAATAACACTGACAATGGCAGGTTAAGTCACAGCACATTTTGCGGTTGTGGATTAAAAACTTCATCCACAGAGTGTAGTCTTATGATTGGTAGTTTGAGGAAAATTTCGTTATCTAACTAAGGTAAAATTGTGACATTCCAAACGGCTTAATAAAACTATCGATAAAGTAAGATATACAAACAACTACTTGTCACACGTAACATAAGAAATAAAGGTTTCTTTTTTAAAAAGTCGTTAATAATGTTTGTTAATAGTACCTGCCGCATTTCTGTATATGAAATTATAATGTATAATAACTAGCACATTTATGGCGTCAGATAGTTGTGATGAACGTGTTTTCATTTTTCTGAGAAACAGGTTTTCGTATAGTGTTTACAAGCATATGACTATGAATACCGGAGGGAGGCAATGAATGTTGCAGGAAGGAAGGAAGGGTCAATGCCACGAACCACGCCTGTGATTAATTGGACCAATAGATTATCAACTGGAGTCGGCTGGAACGAGCTCGCCACCAAGTCCTTTGAGACTTGTTCTTCCGCAAACAGTCACACTGAAATATTTAACGTAATTTCTTATAAAACGTGACAAAGAATTTTGTTATGGACTGTACTGGATCAAAGTAGTACTGACGATTTTATGATGCAACAACACAACGAATACAGTACCTCGAGTAACGTCATCAAGGCATTCCTTCCTTCCAGCTACCGACGTGTTAGACTTCAGTCACATATTAACACACACACACACACACACACACACACACACACACACACACACACACACACACTGTAAAATAATATTTAACAGTGTCTCTGTATTCACACGTGCGCCCTCAGAAAAACGTTTACTCAACATACGAACTTGTTTGTTAATTTTTGTTTTTAAAATAACATTAGCTGAAGGCTGCTAAAATTTACTTCTACGTTACAGAATTATTTCAAGTCAAATCACAATAGATTATTGGCTGTTCCATTTTCATAATCACTAATTTAATATTTACTTAATATGTTTTAAAAATCAGTCAATCGACATGCCACGACCCCGCCAAGTCACTTCATGAACTCATAATTCTGCATCTCACATTCCAGAGATGCTTCACTTTATAAACTGTATAATGAATAACTTATATTTATCTACCTTTTCCCCTTACACAGTCAGGGGTCAACACAGGGTGAAGTAGACCTACTTATTTACTTGACATGTACAAAGAAGTGGACATGTAATGCTACCTGTGTGTCCAGTAGCATTTAAAATTGACAGCAACTTTTAAAATATCAGTAGTATTTGGATAATATCCCGTGTGGTTTGGACTTAGTGGTTAATAGAATTTGTTTACTGACTCTGGAATGGATTTTTGTCCTTCGTAAGATACGTGTATAGCGTCCTATAACAACTGTGTCACAAATGGAAGTTTTTATCGGAATAAATCAGAGAACCAACGCGTCGAAAAAAATTACTGGCGATAAGTGATTTGATATAACGGACAGCGATCGCATGGTTATGTTAGAGCCTTTCCCAGCTAAGAGCATGACATAAACAGAAGAAGCCGAAAACGACAGTTATCAGTGCTGCCAGAAGCGGTGCAGTGTCAGAGACATGTCTGCAATGACCTTCAGTTATGCACACTAACAATATTACCAACTGAGTGAATTCTTTTTAGAGCAGTGGCGTATCCAAGAGAGTAATTATGGGGGGGGGGGGTAACAATCCTCCAATAGTTACGTCCCAATGAAGGTCCCAAAGGAGAAAAGTATTTTCCACAAATGCTGTTATACGGACTGTGGACGGATCTGTTATTTAAGTAAATAATTTATACAGGAGAATTATATAAAATATTGAAAATTTACAAATATGTATAAACATAATAACGAGGAAAGTTACAATACAGTAGCGCGAATGAAGTGCGTTGCCATTTTACGTACCAATCGTCAACCCCACTGTCATTATCGATAGCATCCTCTTGGCTAAGCTACAGGTTTAGAGAGATCAGCCGTCAAATAAATTAAAAAAGGTCACATCAAAGATGCACTATAGACGGATACCGATACTTACTATATCGTCTTTTCCACAGTCCTCTTAATCTATTTTCTTGACAATGTTAAAATAACTACACACAACTCGCGTAATAGAATGGAAATGTTATCGATAAACTGATCAATACAAAGGCCTAAGAGAGATTGTAATGGATAGCCTATAGTTCAACGGAGAGTCAATTCAATAAAAACTTCTGAACATGACCAGGCAATGACACTGTTGCTTTAGTCAGCAAGTTATCAAATTTTGGAATAAATAAAAAAAAAATTAAATATGGTTACCACTGCTGAATGTGTGGTTAACAAAATATGATACAAAGTTTTAATACAATTACTTGTACATAAAAATTATAAAAATAATTACTTCCTTCAACTTGGCACTTCCTTACTTTTGTAGCGCCTGGCACAGAAACTCGTTTTGCATCTTCAGAGACCCAAAGCGTCAAAAACATGATGATGCAGAACGAGTTTCTGAGAAACGTATGTCAGGCGTTAAAAATTATAATACCTATCTGCATAATAAGGTAGAAAGTGTGGGTGGTTGACAAATTGCCGATTATTTCTTCACAACTGGATTCTGCAAGTAAGTCGTTTCACCTGCTGTCATGTAGTTTTAGTAGCTAATGTAATTTTCATTCACATGTGTTTATGTGATCTGTGGGATTTTGTTTTAGAATCATTTGCCTGAAGATAGATATGTAATGTAGCTGATTTTTTAAATACAATTAATTGATGGCTAAAATCAGTTTTCAAACAATAGATATAACATACGTATATGTAACATAGAATCTAACACCTAACACTAGTTTAAGATACTTCATGAATTTTTAATATTAATTTTATTTTTAATTTTAATTATCAAAAAACGGGTGCTGCGTAATTAATATATAGCTCTCCAGATAATGTAACGTGTAAACAAACTATAATTATTATTTAACATTGCTAACTTGCAATTTTTTACTAGAATCGAACTAGTAATAACGTGTCTGGTACCCAACCACGAGACATGAGTACAAGTATTAACAATTTATCTAATAAATGTACGTTACATGTATATGCTTTAGAAATATGAACGTTTATAACAAAAGTCAAAGTACAATACAAGTCAAGCATTATACTATATGTCTATATTAAATAAATTTCAGTTAACATAAGTATTTTATAAAGAGAATCAACTGCGTACAGAGGAACGCTCACAGCGATGTCGTTCTGAAGTTAAGATCTCTAGGACAAAGGTGTTTACTCCATCTCACTGCTACATTCAAATGTTTTTATTAGTTTCACCAAGCAGTCCACTTTCGATAGTAGCGTGGTGTACCACTTTCTATATACTCCACTTCCATTACTCCGCATTCCACTGTATTCTTCGTTTAAAATATTTTATATTCAACAATAAAGCACAAATGTTTTCAACCGCCAGCCAACTACTTATATATCTCCCGTTTAATCAATACCTCGATGCAAATGTAACCGCGTCGATGAAAATGATCGATTATATTTCGAATAAGGGAAGTAGGCCTATAGACGTTCATCCATGACAATCACTAGCGGCTAGCGTATGACGTTTTTCGAAGAGTAATGCTCCAAATGGTGCTCGTTATGCGTATGTGCTTGAAATCCAAAAGGTTTCTAATGTGCCTACTGATCAAGCAGTCATCTGATACACAGTCAACGGCGTGTTAGAACTAATTCTAATTGAAAGAGGGAAGCAACACAGGTACAATGGCGTTCAATTCACACTTACTCGTGTCTCGCCTTTGTTATGTAATCTGGTGTTAAGAGAGAAGAAACGGTTTTATCATAATAAGAAAGGATCTGCTATCAGTATCAGTGATAAGCATTTGTTGAACGTACTGCTGTCCGTGTCGACACGATTCTCCCCTCCGCTCTAGATCTACTTCCTTATTTAACTCTGCTCATTATTCCGTCTGTATCAATATAGCATTCTACTACACTCGCTATTAACCTTTATCGAATAAAGCGCATGCATACATACGTCTTTCTCTTTTCAACTGCATTCTGCTTATTTCCACATGAGACACGTTCGTAATGCTGCTATTAAACGTACTAGCTTGTTTTATACACAATACTTCACCAAACAGAGACTACTTTCTCGCCTTCATAAAACCGCAGAAGTTGTACTTTTTTTGTAAACTTCACACGCGCGCGCGCGCGCTTTTTGCTACAGTCTATTTCTTGATGCATATATAATTTATTTAATATTTATAAATTCTTTACCACAAGATGTTTTTTTTCTTATTTGGTACATGTTTCGGGAATCGTATTGTTCCCATCCTCAGCCTTCCCGATTTTATATCCCGATAACCAAAGCAGGGAAAAAACATCTATAGTAAAGACTTTATAAATATTATATTATATAGGTCTCTCTCTCTCTCTCTCTCTCTCTCTGTGTGTGTGTGTGTGTGTGTGTGTGTGTGTGTGTGTGTGTGTGTGTGTGTGTGTGTGTGTGTGTGTGTGTGTGTGTGTGTGTGTGTGTGTGTGTGTGTGTGTGTGTGTGTGTGTGTGTGTGTGTGTGTGTGTGTGTGTGTGTGTGTGTGTGTGTGTGTGTGTGTGTGTGTGTGTGTGTGGGTGTGTGTGTGTAAAACTTATGTTTAAGTACCCAACTTACGAAATTGGACGTATGTAATGATTGAAATATACAGAATATAGTCTGACATACCTACACAGCAAGTTATATGCTTATCGTTACCTGATGTCAGATACTATACTGTGTACTTACTATACAGATACATTTATTACACGAAGCTAACGTGATGTGTGGACTTCATGACAAGAACAAACAATTCATTCACCAGTTAATATTATTCATAATTTTAAAAATCTGATTTTAAATTAAAATTACGCAGTGTTATTCTCCCAATTGATAACCTGGACATTCGTAGGAAAACAGAAAAAGAATACTCAAACATTATAGAGCTTAAAGTTTTTATCAAGGACGATCAATGTGTTTAATTATCTCACACATAGTAACTATGATTCATTGCATAAAACTACTTAAAAATACAACCTTCCCTCACACACAGCGCGCTCGTTTAAGAGACTAACACGAAGGACATTAGCAGTCTTCAGTTGGTAAAAACAGTAGCTAGTAGTTGAGATAACTACTCCGTTGAACTGACTTCGATATACCTGACTAAGGCACGAACTTATAATTAAATACTTATGTGAAGTATAATTATATTATGTTATAAATTTTTAACAATATGTAAAAATAATAGGCTATATTAATATAACTGAAAAACAACGCAATACATAAAAATTACAACTAAAATATAATGTCCCATAGTTCTTGGACACATTTTATAAATCATTTAATACTATTCAAAGTTCATAGCTAGACGTTGTACTTACATGAAATCATAGTAGGGCAATAATAGAACGCATGCTCACCTGTAACAAAAACACAGTCTATCAACACCGGATTAGGTCACAACTACACTAAGTATTAAAACAATATTAATACTACAGTACTAAGACAATGTTGTAACGTACACTATTTTAAATGTTAACATGCATACTTTGAACGCAGGTTTAAAGCGAATGCCGACCTTAGCACTGTAGACTACTTACGGAGAAATATCAGAATACCTCGGCTGGAAAGTATAACAAACAAAGATATACGAGCGGTAATGGGTTCCACAGAGACAGTTGTGTTGAGGGTTGTTACGCCAGAAGACCGGTGGTCAGAAACAAATTCCTCTAGAAACCTTCGAAAGTAAAGAGCGCCTACGGTCCAAACAGACGACGGCAGCTGGTAAGAGCGTGCTTTCGACCGAGAAGTTTGGCGATGGAGAACGAGAATAACGCCATAAGCTAGCTTCCAATTTATGGTGTAGGCCTACACCCATTCCGGATCGTTATACTCTCCATTAACACATAGGCCTAATTTGTAAAGCTGCCCATAACTCATTATTCGTAACGCTTTCCATTAGTACACAATTGTAATAATTTGTAACGCTTCCCATTTACACACAATTTGCAACGCTCTTCAATAAACACACGTAATATGTAACGCTGTCCATTAACACGTAGTTTCACACAAAAACGTGCGAGTGATTTTCGCACAAAAGATAGATTTGCCGAAGGCTGTGAAACGGCTATACGAAAACTGGGTAAATGTATGAGTTCGGTACCACAATGCAAACTGATATACGTTCTGTGACTGGTTAATGCCTGCTAATTTAATGTCACTCTGAAACAACAAGGCAATTGGCTTTTGTAGCGAAAGCGTGATCTCCAAATTAAATGTCATACACTCAATAACTCTCATCATATTTTCAGTGGAGGGTTAGTGAGGATCGGTAAAAAATAACACAAATTTTTAATTTTTTTGTGTCGGCGTTTCGACAATGTTTATTGTCATCATCAGGACCTGTGTATGAAATACAAAAGAAATGTGAGACACAACAGAACAATTAAATATTTGGGTGAACGTGTTCGTGTATGTGAGTGTGTGCGCGTGCGTTCTTATATATTGTCTCACCATATTCTTATGTCTTCGGAAAATTCACGTAATACTGAGTGCGTAATATGAGGACAACTAGATACTTACAAGACAGGACTAGCATGCCTAAAAATTTACTGTGACCTAGTGGAGTAACACTAGGCAATCGCAAGTTTAAATATTGTAGTTACATTCATTAGATTTTATATTATTCACAGATGGAGGGTACAAATTCTCTTAGGCATTTGGTCATACGGTGCATCCAGAAAAGGTTGTTCAATTCAGAACACAACTGATTATTCTGTTATAACATACACATTAAGGATCTCATTGTTTCGTTTATAGTGTTTTGTTCACTATGTACAGCTGTTGCAATTTACACCTGGATGCTTTCGCTTTTATTGTTCGTTCTGGTTTTTATTAAATTTTGGTTATGTTTATTTTCGTTTAAGAACCATGATACCCCTACATGTCGTTCGTGGTTTCGTTAATAGTAACACTGATTTCCGGTTTAACACACGTCGTTCGTTTTATTTCTTTAAAAACCGAACACTGCGCGCATTCTACGATGCGGTATCGCTGAGACACGTCGATCGCGTGTAGTCGCGACGTGGCGCGAAGTGCTTTGTGATGTTTGGTAAAAATTTTTGATTTTTTGACGACTTCTCCAGAAGGATTGGTGTTTCTATATAACCTGATGATGATGATTTATCCTTGAAACGCGTTGTTACTGGAAGTTTTAAATAAGTCACAAGACGATGAGTAACCAAGTGTTTACAAATACTACAATTAAATACTTATACACGTGACCTGAAGATTATAATATAATGAACATACTTGGTTTACCATTTACCATAACAAGTATCCCGAAAAATCTGTTAAGAAAACAGTAAAAACATTGAAAGCGCGAGCTTTACTTACTGAAGACTGTATACTGAAATACTTATTATTCACATGTAATACTTGATTAAATCTTAAGTAAAAATTATTACCGCTAGAGCTGAAAATCAGTTTAGGAAGAGGGGAAGTCGGTGCATAGACGTAACTAAGTACTTCACATTATAGTGGGCATACCAGCAACGTGGTTGGAAACGCAACTGTACCACTTAATTCAAGACATCTTCACATTCCTCCCCGGCAAGGGTACAACCCCCGACGAAGACGCGTGCTTCATGACGAAGCGTTCCTCTCTCAATTGCCTCCAATACAAACTCGACAGCTCTTCAGCACGTTTCAAATGGAAATGTCACCGTGACTTTACACTTTCCTGACAAATCATTTCTTTCTTTTTTTCAACACACACTATGCAGCTTAGCTTATTCCATTCACTGTGTATACTAATTAGAGGAGTTTATTTCAGATTCTCATGACCCTTATAACACACACACACACACGTCTAAACAAAAGGAAACATGTTGAAACGCATCCGAGATGAAACAGTCTGTGGAAATCCTTTGTAAATAACTCGTACGACACGAGTGAAACAGGAATAGAAAGTTACGTTTCAACACTGAATTACAAAGTCTTTGAACTGAATGATTTTGTTTATATATAAAAAACGAAGTGCGCCGAAAGCTTTGTCTTCGTTCTGGCAAGATTAATGAACGAGCATTTTTTTGTTATACAATAACGTGTACTAGGAAGAAGTGCGTCAACCGATGATGACAAGTCACATGTTTCAGTCGGACCATTACCTTCCTCACGACTCTCTCAACTCTTTGTCCCTGTCCATGACGGCAGTATACGGAAAGACAATGTGTTCACGTTACATCACTACTGTTGAATTCTCTCCCCAATAAACATTTTTGAAAACAATTTTAACCGTCGTCAGGTTGGGAATGACGTTATTCGTTTGTTACTACGATAGCCTACAAGGATATACAAGGAAATACTGTACCCGAATAAATTAACCACAGGCCTACAGCAACTCGGAGGTTGTAAAACACATCACGCTCAATGTGTTTTTGTTTTCCCTCGTCTTATCTGATACAATCTATACTTTGAATGGTTGACGTTGGCTGTTTATCAGCGTCACTGTTGCTACTGACAGTAATAACTTTCGGAACTGTTTCACCACTTGATTCTAGACAGCAGTTACGAGAATTACGAGTGAGAGTCCGCTCGACATTATGTGAAATTTAATATTGCACAATAATTCTATCTCAATTGACATTCTGCACCCACACACCCACACGCGCGAAACAAACGTTTGTGCGACATATCTAGCCATCAATGCCGGAGACATTAAATAGAGCAACCAAGATTTCCTTCGTGGCGGAGGGGGGGATTTAGATTTTTGCGAATAAAACCACAAACACTAACAGAAAAAAGAACTCACGCTATATATTTTATTGTAGTAAAGAAAGTAAGTGTGGTAACATAAGGGTTCTATCAACAGATAACTAAAATTTAGCAAAGTCATGAAACAATAAAAATGACATCTTACAATATAAATAAAATACAAGATATCAAGGAACAGGCACAAATTTTCTACAGAAGATGATAGTGTTAACTAAAGTCTTTGTACAAATTTTTATAACTTCAGTGAGTGAGTACGTGTCTGTAAATGTCAGCAGCGAATAGAATTAAATTAGTCTACTAGTTTTGATACGAATTAATCAAAGATTTTCATAAAGTGTGCACTACCGATCCTCAAAATCAACAAGGAGGAGTGATTCTGAAAATCGTTCTAAGGAGTGTGCAAATACTCAGTTAGCATACAAATCTGTAGAGGCTACAGAGCGCTTGTAAACTACACGACACTGCGAATACCACGTTCAGTCTTAGGTTTGCCTATGTAACAAATAATGGACATACTTTCAGATTTTAATTGTTGATTGATTTGTAATAAAGCACTAAATTAAAGAAAAACTAAAAAATGCTAAATACACGTCGAGAAATCGTGTACAATAATAGGCACATTTAGAATTTTTTTAAGTTGTGAATAAACTACAGGACTTTAACATCGTAAACCAACGTCAACATGGATACACTGCGGGCTGAATAAACTTCCGAAGGCTACGTCTTTCCTACCCGCAAAGAAGTCAACCTCAAAAACAGATACAAAAATGTGTACCATCCCTCAACCACCAGATAACTGTTTATGCAAAACGACGATTTCGAAATTGCAAGACTGTTATAGCATATCGCAGTTAAAAATGTTTGTAGTCTTATAATTGGTTAGACTAATCATTTAGTTCACTTACATAATTCTGAATTTTACACCAGCATATTTTTTAAGATTTTTAACGTGTTGTTTTTACTTTATCCCTCTGGGTTAAAGATGTAACCTCTCAAACCCCTTCGATGTAGGCCTACCATTGATTAAAATCTATTCTAAGGAGTTCCAGAATTACTTGTTTACAACGATTTAAAACTTGAAATCGTTATTAAATACGTTACATAACTAATGTAAACATCATAAATGTATAACTAATGACTGGATGACATCATATGCTGTATTTTTAATTTTCGTAACCATTCCCTAATATGAGGTTTAACTCATTTCACATCAAAAGCTAACTAGTTTGGCTTTAATATACGTACTAGTATTTAATATTTAGTGACAGTATTTAATATTATCTAATATACTAGAATACCTACTGAAATTTAATTAGCAACAAAAATACTTAATTACAAATGATATTTGTAAAGTGTACTTCCACCTTCACTCATTTACGTGGATCCTTAACTACAGTCACTGAGTAACGTATCTTTGTTATTTACTGCAGGACGACGACCGACTGTGGCTCACCTACTGCTATTACGGGTATTAGTGTTTTGTCTGCCAAGAAAGGAAATTGTACTATACGTCTCCATGTGACCGCCGAATATTTATTGGTTACAGCGTCCACAAAATAATAAGACAAAGGCATTACCTTTTTTATGTTTACACAATGGGTACTAACTTCGTCGAATTTTGTTGCTTCTCTGCTATATACACTTTTCCCTCGAACGAGGCCTTTCGGTTTCGCAACCATTATCAAGTTCTTCCTACAACTTTATAATGGTTGTAGGAAGAACTTGATAATGGTTTGCGAAACCGAAAGGCCTCGTTCGAGGGAAAAGTGTATATAGCAGAGAAGCAACAAAATTCGACAAAGTTGTTATGAAGACTGCTAACATAGAGGAAATAACTGACAATGGGTACTGTAAAACGGCAGTAACCACATATCACATATGAGTATAGGCACTGGGGGGAAAAAAAAAAACACCGCAATCTGATTTTCGTTGCTCCCTTGTACGTGTATGGAAAGGCAATTTATTTTTGGAGAAAACAAAGAATTTGTATATATTATGTGCACTGTATTAATTTTTTTAACAACAGTTATCTATGCAAAATATAGAAGTAGTGTTACAACTTAAACTTGATACGCTAAGTGATACTTACCCCCCCCCCCATTGAGTGAAAACACATTCCAAAGTTGAGGCAATCACAAAATTTGGCAAAATTAGCTGCCACTTTATTCACCTAAATACAAAATATCTGCTTAGCGTACTCTCGTACTCTCCGTATCACTAATCTAATGGTGGGTATAAAAGCGCGTGAAGTAATACGGAATTCACAAACTGAGGCAATTTTTCCTTTTTACAAAATTATTTTCAGTTTCATTTAATTTACATAGGTTAAGCATCCGTTACAGCCAATGCACTTTTCTTCTCTAGACACAGACAGAACTCTCGGTACACTATGTATACAAACAACGTTTCCATTCCGGTTAATATAGGTACACCGTGACTGTTACTACTGCCTTAGTGTGCAACAGTATTTCTATGTTTGTTGGTTTACAAAAAAGAAAAATATGATAAGTGAACAAAGGTTTTTTTCATCACTTGATTTATCTAAACAGAATGGAAACGTTGAAGCCATTTTACGTTTTTACGGCATCTTTTCGATTTTCGGATTTGTTACTATAATGCATGACATCGATATAGGAATCTGGTTTAGATTAAACTTTAACTAGAGTTAAGAAAACCGTGCAGGTTTCGTCGAAGTTGTATTTACAGTGCGGTCTCCTAGTTTCACACAAATTTATTATATTACAAATCCGAGTTGGGCCCTTTAACATAGTAACAACGTAACTACCAGTCAACATTCGCTTATCAGAAATGATTACTGTTAGTTATCAATAGTTTATTACCACATTACTATCAGCGTTCAACAGCCAGCCCGCTGCGTTTATATTTTTATTAATTTCAAAACTGGACATCACCACTACTGCTAAAGAGTCAAAACGTATAGACTGGTGAACAAAGAGAAATCACAATTTTTGTCCTTCTCTATGTTTGGAGCTTTGGTAATACCTATCCCAGTATCAATCCCCTGATTATCGACTAAGAGAAATCCTATGTGACGGAGAGATAGGGAAAGAATTTATTCTGGGGGGGAACAAAAGGATTTTTTATACACGTGTAGTGTATTCAATTTTTTTAACACAGTACGCAAAAACCAAAGTAATCCCACAGCTTAAATTTGATGCATGTTACGCATCCTCCCTTCCGACGAAAACTCATACTAACGTTGAGCCAGTCTCAAAATTTTGAAAAATTAGCTACCACTTTATTCATCTAAATCCAAAATATCTGTTTAGCGTACTCTCCGTATCACTAATAGATTAGGTTACTATTAGGTTAGGTCACGTGGTAGGTTAGATTAGGTCCCTAAAACGCTTCTGAAGTAAAAAGGGTTTCGCCATACTTTAGGAGTGTATCGAAATTGTTTTTTCTTTCTACAAATTTATTTTCAATTTCATTCAATTTACAATAAAGTAAGCGTCCGTTATAGTACTAAGTAGGCACAGCCAATGCACTTTCCTTCTTCAGATACTGACAGAATTCTCGGTGTACTATATACACGAATTCGTAATGAATATATTTGATTAACTTAGAATAATTACTACAGAATTTCCATTTAATGTGAAACTGAAAATGATTTTCTATTTGTCTTACTCGATCAACGACAGCTACTGATCAGAAAAGTAAGGAAAACAAAACATGTTATTCTTATACAAGTGATCCGCTATTGCAATCTAATCTTGTACGTATCTTATGTTTTCAACCAAAACATTTTTCTTCGATCAGTAACAGCGGCAGTTTAGTGAAGCATTGGGTAGGGCGGGAGAGCGGAAGTCTCGCGCGGTTGCACGCCAGCTATGTAAGTATTTGACCCTTGATACCCTCCATGATCACAAATTGTGCTTTGTCAACACCTACCTTCATACCGACAACAAACACGATCGTACAGTTATTTTGTCATGACAGTGCATTTATTATAGGTATACATTTTTTTTTTACTTGTTCTATTAGGCGATTTTGTTTGTTGCTAATATTACGAAAGATCTGTAATATAACAATAAGGATAAGGGGAGGGGGATTCATTAAGAACCAAACCACCCGTGTGACGCTGGCTACGGTATAACGGACCAGTCTTCAGCGCCTCAATAGCCTTCAAATTAACTAGGGTACGTTTTAAAGAGGCTTTCCAAATCCGGTTGGCGTTGACTAATGTGATGAGCACAGCCAGCAGACGTTCATTATTAATTATAACAAAGGCTGCAGCATCCTGTAAGTCTTTAATAAGATTATAAAAGTGAAGTAAATTTATTTGATAAATATTTTACGACTTTTTCACTCACATTTAATACTCCACACTGTTAAGCTCTCTTCTGCAGTCTGTTAACACCTTCATGCTGTCTCCTCTTCCCCTCTCTTCGCTTCCTAATTCACCATATTCACCACATCCATCTTTCTTTATTCTCTAAAGTTAAATTTCTTATGTTCGGGAATTACTGACTCACGTTAAACGCGGGTACAGTTGTATGATTTAAAATGTAGGCCTACATTAATGACCCGTTGTAGAAACAATAGGCCTCTTGATTACTTTACTTGTCTTATAGACGTGAACAAAAGGGATTCAAATGTTGCAAACAGTACAGTTTCGTAATATCCGATCTATATATTATAATTCATTAAAAGAGATTGAAATAAATTTTAATTATTTACATAATATTGATGGGAAAACACAAATTACGACACTGCCACTTCTACAGGACTACTTGTTCAGATCATCTAACAATCTCTGAACAAGTTAACTCTGTTAATGTACAGATATAAAACACATTAAAGCCCAGTGTACAAACAATAAGGGTAAGTAGCGTAGAATGTTTGTACCGCGCATTACAAGGATGATACTGTAATGTTGGTTGTAATGTTAATACCGAGAGAACAGAGTTTTGGTGTCATTCGCCAACTAACTATATTGTAGATGTGTCTTTCTATATCCTTTCTCTCAGCGCGCGCGCACACGCACACACGCGAAAAACCATGAATAAGGGGGGAAGGACGAGCATTTGCAGTCCTTGTGCTTTAGCATGAACAATAAGTAGACGGAACCAAGGAAAACGGAAGTGGGTGACGCGCGCGCGCGTGTGTAAATTAAAGAATATAGCCTATCTTCTACGTATGGTCTAGTACGAGACGAGTGAGTATGTTGAACCAACTTCAAATTATACAGGTTTCGGTATTTCTAAAACCAGAAACGCAATCTACAATCAATTAGTAGACCTACACATATGAAGTCTAACCTCATATGGGACACAAAATAGTATGTATACATTACTATTACGAATAGTTTGTTTGTTTAATACGCATTAAAAACAAGAGAAGACATAATAAAAGAAAATGAACCAACTGGACTTAGGTCTCCTACAATCTGGCAACTGGCTCTCTCCCGTCAGCGAATTAAACCGTTCACGTAAGATAAAAGAGTTTCCTTGAACTGAACTGAGTGTACCTAATAAGTAAACACAACAAGAAAGTCACGAAAAATGGTAACGTTGTACGATGAATAATGTTACAGAATGCAATAACTAAAGGACATTTACTGAAGTCGCAAGTGATACAGACCTACGTGCGAATTCTATTGTCATGAAAATAAATCGTGACATAATTAAGCTTAATATTTGTAATTATCTTGTTGATTCATCCTCTTCGTTCACTTTTTTAAATATTATTATATATATAACTTTCACATATGAACTTACTTTGGTTATCACTTTCCCATACGTTTCAAGGTGATGTGCCTCTTCCTCAGTGGAGGCACCTTGAAACGTATGGGAAAGTGATAACCAAAGTAAGTTCATATGTGAAAGTTATATATATAATAATATTTAATATTTGTATTACCGGTAGAATAACGTTTATAATTTGAATAACCTTAATACATGACCGTGATTTTGAAGCTGTTAATAATACAGTTGCACTAGTACACGGCAATTTGTACTAAATATCTCACCTCGATAAAAGCAGTAGAATATTTAAATAATGCGGCGCATTTTAGAGTGTTCTGTTCTGTTTAACGATCAGTTTTCAGAACCTGATAATAGTCAGCTTTGAAACATTCTTTATAAGATACTTATTGGCTGACTATATTTCATGTTTCAAATGCTGTGTAATACACCTGTTTGTATATTTGAAAAAGTGTTACTACTATATTAGAGTACCCAGCTGAAAGAATAATAAAATATCCTAAAAATTAGAGATTAACACAATTCGTCAATTTTTTTAGATCCTTCGGGGAGGGGGCGGTCCCGTTCCCCCCCACCATAAATACAACCCTGAGTATTACTACACAACTTAAGTTTGATAGGCCTATATCAATTATCATTATTATTAATCCTTTCCTCGTTGCCACTAACAAAAACCGATTAACGTTTTCACGAAAATATGTTAACTCCAAAAAAACGTTAAAAGGTATTTCAAGAAAAGCGTCTGCCAGCGTACTAAAGAATAAACCTTTTTGGCAATTCTAGTGTAATTATCTAAATCGAATTGCAGAACATCTGAAGTTCTATACTTAGTCACTATTTCTCTTATTTTAGTTTATATAACATATTTGAAAAAACACTTTTCTAAAAAGTAAACAATCGAATACCTTAATATTTTTAAATATTAAAAAGTATATAGGGCTTAATTTAAAAATATTACAATGGCCCATACTTTATCTCTTCTTCAATACTGTAATTGTGGACAAATCCCTTACTGTTGCTTTATTAGCTGCTTGTTCAGGTTAATGATTCAGTAAGACTATATTGTAGTCTACAATTTTTATTACGTTGTGTCATCATCATTTAAGTTCTGAAATTATACCAATTACATATCATATCCATAACACAACAATCTTTTTACAAGCGGCAGGAATTAAATTTTCCTCAAAAAATCGACTCGTTGGGAATCTAGTACTGCTTACCGTTCAATTGACGTAAATACAAGACCGAATACTGGAACATTATAAAAACGATTATTTGATATATTTTTATTGTAATAACCTTCTAAAAAATACAAATGGCATTTTCGTAAAAATAACAGTAAACAAGTCGCAGAATATATGACAAAATTCTTTACTACGATTCTAGAGTATTACACGGTTGACGCGCTTTCGGTAATACTTCTTGCTATAGTCTCCTTTTTTTGATATGGTAATTTTTTAAAATACTAAGTCACGTAAACATTAAGTTTCACATGTTGGCCTAATCCAAATAATAAATAAACATAGGCCTACAGCACAGAGTTTGTTTTTTGAATAAAATTGCACAATTATTCAATAAAATAGTAACGTGTCTCTGTATATCAAACTACACGAATATTTATACAAGTCTGTTCCAGTAACATTGACAATTAATTAGTCGGTTGTTTAACCACTGTATGTTGCTTGCACGCATACCTGTTGACTGTCAATATCAGCGCTGCAGGCCTGATTGTTATTATCCATACGTCAGTGTCAGACAATCAGTTGACAATTTACAACGTGATAATCTGGCCTAAGCAGGGATGCTTTACGTACTGACAAAAATGAAGCTTACCTTAGCGACATACATCTAAACAGAATGCTTACACAGAAATAATGAATTACTGAAGAAAGATCATACATTAAATCAAACAAATAATTTACAGATACCAAAAGAAAACAACAAATTGAAGTTGCAATCAGAAAAAATCTAGTAAAGTCACGCTAAGAATGTTGCTCAACAATTCACGGTACATTAACGGGAAATACAATGATCATTTTTTTTTATAAATGAGTTAATAAATTAAAGATACTAATGACTTCTAAAAAAACTACAGTAAATTTGGTAAACATACACATTTTTGCTAAAATATAACTCTGTTTCTTGAAGGAAGCTTATGTAACGATTATAGGAAAATTAGTTCTTTTTGCAATTATTTTTGCGATAACCGTGCCTAAACTGCTAGAAAATGCGGAGTTAAAATTTAACAACACGGAACATACATGCAGTTTTTATACTTATAGAATGAACTAATTAATTATATTTGTTCGTTTCTATTAAAATCACGCGCGCGCGCGCGCACACACGCACACACACACACACACACACACACACACACACACACACACACACTTTTGAACGTCTCGAATGGTAGAATGTTCCGACTAATCACAATTATGTTCACACAACCTGAAAAATTCTTGAACAGGATTTTTACACGAAAGCTTGTGTGTGGAGGGGGTGGAGGGGCGGGGAGGGGGGAGAGAGAGAGAGAGAGAGAGAAGCTTTACTCATACATATGGTAGAATACGATGTGAATACAACTTTGCCTAAGTAATAAGGTTTGCCTAAAAAGTAATAAGAGTGTATAAAATTAAATAGTGACGCGTTAACAACAAAACAATTTTATTTTGTGGGGAAGCCACCAGACGTCATTGCAATAGACTGAGACAGCGCTGGAACTGTCGTGGCCTTTAGCTGGTTTGTCAGTTTTTCGACGTTCATCATACTTTCAAAATGTATGAAAGTACCGCCGGTCCGGAGTTGTCTTCTGATTTCTGGAGACAGGAGACAATCCCACGAAAGGGGCTGGGTACCCAGGAATACTCTTTTGGACAAAACACTTGTTCAGAAAGCCGGACATCACACTGACCGTTAAGACAGACGATCCAAGCGTTCACAATCTCTAGCTAGACTCTAGTCATGGAGCAAAATGGGTACTCTGGTGATTTAGTTTACAACCAATTACTGTTACCGTCAAACGAAGACAGAATTATGAGTCTCTCACACAATCGGCAGTCTATCACTTCCAACACTTTTTATTGATTCATGTTGTCCTTAGTTGTCCATAACAGCGTTCACCTCCGCAGATTTGGGCCACGCAGGTCATACATGGCTTCGTCTCCGAAAGTTTGTTGTAACGTGTTAAACATTGTGTTTGTTGCGCTGTTTTGAAAACTGATAGAAAATCTGACTGCATAATGCCGATCAACGCGATTGAGCCTTGTTTTTGTGACGTGAGATGAAGCAAAAGCTTAAAAATACCACAGCACAGTCAATTCTGGTAAAGGTTTAAAACTTTTACGAAAAGTAACCAGACGTTACAGCTATCAGCTGATGCATTCTTGATCTCACCAGTGGTGCTAACTTCGTTGGAAAAAATCAGTCTCATTACTTTTTATGAAAACCTCATAGAATATACCATTAGTGCAAACAATAGCAGATATGACTTACATGTATTTACGGCACGTGTAGGTTGCGCGTTATCAGTATATAAGCCTACTGTGTTAACGAGCAACCATAATGCCGTAGGCAGGTACAGAAACGAGTATCATAAGATACAAGAATAACCAAATTATCGTCGCAAGCAATACAACTGCAAGCAACAACAAAAAGTTATCAGCAGGTGACACGTAGGTCATTCAAAAATAAACGTTTATCTGTATACATTATACTACTGTCGTCAGTAACGCTCTGCAATGCACACACACACCGCTAATTAAACAAGAAATATGTAATGTACGCTGTGCGAATTAATTTGAACTAGAATATGTAAATGCTTTGGTATGTTTTTTGATGTAAAACTAAACTATGAACATTATATGGCACAAATAATTTCTAAAAACATTGCCAGCCAAAACATTTAAATTAGGATTTAAATGCTCGATTAGGTAAACAGCTCGTTTCGAATCCAGCACTATGACCGTTACTTTGTCATAATGAAACGCTCTGAGTTGGAAACAAATTGTTCTGTAATACAATTTGTAACATTTGGCATCGATTAGCAAACATCATATCCATTACAAAAAAAAAAGAGGGAATTGTTCAAAACACAACTACTCCTTAACATTGCTGAAAGAGAATTGACCTGTTTCTGTGTCACATCTTGCGAGGTCCACCAAGAAGCAAAATTTTGACTCTATACAACTGAGACGACTAGTGGATTTTCGTGTAGAGTAATTTCATCTGCTACCAAATGTACGAGGTTTGTCTATTAAATAACGACACTGTGTTTCTACCTCTTAGAGAAAATAGTGAGAACTGACCGTGAGCTCCTAGCAGGAGATCTTGGATGTGTATAAGCCTGCTGACAAACGTCACCTCTCTCGACCGTTCAGCTGATTGTGAAGTCATCGATTAGTGCAGTTGTTTTCTATTCTGTGCCGGAAGTATGCTAAGTTTAAAAGTTGAGGACCATGCTAATTTGAAATTTTTAGTAAAAGTGAACAAAACTTTTCAAATGCTTATTGAGCCTTACTAACGGGATTAGTTATGGGGAAGACTGCATGGCTCGTGCATGTGTGTTTGAGTGGTACAAGAGATTCAGTGAAGGACGTCAGAACATGGAAGACGATGAACTCCCTGGAGGGCCTTCCACTTCAAGAATCGAAGAAACGGTTGAAAAAATTACCCAGACGCGGTTGTTCGAGAAGGCGGCCGACAGAGTGTCCGAATAATAGGTGATGCCGTGAACACCTCCAAAGACACTGCATGGGAAATTCTGCGAAAGGATCTGAAAATAAACAACGTTTATGTTCGTCAGGTCTCACGCCAGATGAAAAAGAACATTGTAAGGAAATTACTGCGCTAACGTACTGCAGCAACTTGAAGGTGACCCAACATTTTTCATAAAACATCATCTGTGACAAAAGACCTGAAACTTTCAACATGATCCTGAGACGAAACGATAGTCAATGCAATGAAAAACACCATCATTACCTAGATTGAAAAAAAGCTCGTCAGAGCAAGTCCAATTTCAAAGCCGTAGTCACTGTGTTGTTTGATGTCAAAGGCATAATTTTGGAAAAGTGCGAATGGGGATTATATTGAAGGGGGGCAAGAGTTATAATTATAATGCATATACATAAAGTTGAATTACTGTATCAGTCCCGCTACACGCCTCGTACACACTTTTTTGCAGCCGATTGTGGCGTGAGGAAGAAGAGAAGCTAAAGATAGTAAGAACTGAAGAAAGAATTGTAAGAGTATTCTAGCCGAGGAAGGAGTGTATAGAAGGCTAAGAAGCCATAAACAACGAAGGCATTGTGAGGTATACAAAAAAGCAAGGAGGATAGAGGGTACACAAACAAAGATTATAAATTCAATTTCAAAAAATTGTATAACGAAAGGCGAAGGGAAGAGACCCAATACAAAATTATGGACAAGATGGGAAAATCAAGAATTTAGGGTCTTGAAAAATAAGAGACTGAGAGGGGGGGAGAGAGAGAGAGAGAGAGAGAGAGAGAGAGAGAGAGAGAGAGAGAGAGAGAGAGAGAGAGAGAGAGAGAGAGACTGTGTGTAAAATGTGACGATGTAATGTGAAGTGACTCATTACTCCCACTGCCTTCATGAGTCAGAAGAGCCCGAAAGACACAAGTTCGCGGTGATGTAAAGCCGTCATGATTGTCATGAAGGTTAACCACTGGAGATACACATATTTTTGCGCAGATCTTATCTGTATCCCATTATTCCTCAATCTTGTTCGCTATTATCGAATTTAGACAAATAAATTTTTGCTAACTCTGTGTGTGTGTGTGTGTGTGTGTGTGTGTGTGTGTGTGTGTGTGTGTGTGTGTGTGTGTGTGTGTGTGTGTGTGTGTGTGTGTGTGTGTGTGTGTGTGTGTGTGTGTGTTGCAATGATTTAATTTTTCGCATCATAATCGTAATCTTCAACAGAGTACAGAATGAAATATACTGTCCGTATCCCCCCCATAAGTATTATTTTATTCGGGCTTTCTTCTTTTATTCAAGTTCTTCTCGGTTCGAGGGCATATTTTTAACCACTTCTCTCCAAATGTGTATGATATGCGTGTAAACAAGAATAACGTAAGTCGGTTTAGAGATGTGGTGGCTCCGAGTCCCCCTAATCAGTATCCGGGTTACAATGAGAACACCAAACGATACAACGTATAGGCTTATACCAGGTACTCATTTCAAATCTGGGTCAGATTCTTTTCTTTAATAATTCTTTGTCTAATACTCAGAGACGTCTGCGCTTTTTTTTTTTAGAAAGCTAAAATATTTTTTCTCATGGGATGTTTATCTCAGAGTACTATACGGGACAGATCATGGTAAACTGTAGAAAGAAGAATTTGGCGAAACACGTAATTCAACTGTTACTCCCCCTCCCAATGTAAATTCTGAATTTTAATGCTGTACGTGTATTTATGTAAATATAAAACCATGTGAATATAGAGAAGTAGTAAAAACATGAACAATAGCAAAGAAAGAAGCAGTAACAGTACACAGATCTCGGCTAATTCACTGCAAAGGTTGCAGTTAATGTTTTTACAGGGAACGAATGACGAGCACGTTGTTTCACGCGTTTTAAAATTCCAAGTTTTCCTTCGCTGCCCACATCGGTCGTCGAGGATCTATTGTGCTATTGAAATCGCAGACGAACCAATGCTTCAGTAGCCAAGGAATGGATTTGTTGTGTCACTTTTGGGGAAAAAATCGCCTTATATGTCGTCCCAGCTGCAACTACTACGCTACTTAGCGTTGAGAAAACTAATTCATAAAAAAGTTACGGCTTCTGCAGTCCGTATTAGCGTTCGCTGCTCCATTTTTAGAAATTTTAAAGAATAAAATCCATACAATAGTTACTAAAACAGACTCATATTTCTATAG
The DNA here is from genome assembly GCA_034769895.1 of Magicicada septendecula. Classification (NCBI taxonomy): domain Eukaryota; kingdom Metazoa; phylum Arthropoda; class Insecta; order Hemiptera; family Cicadidae; genus Magicicada; species Magicicada septendecula. The sequence goes on along the minus strand of CM068367.1, from coordinate 1,029,954,058 downwards.
ATACGAGCGTGTGCGTGAAAGAGAGCAGTAAAAGTTTTCTGCCTGGTGCGGCTGAGCGAATGGCTCCTGACGTCTGTCCAGAACAGAGTACGTCTTGACCAGTTCACAACACCACGCTATCTAATCAGGTCGTCCCTTCATCTTGCAAAGGGCCGTTGTGTCCGTTGACCCGCAGTATAACAACCTTCGTGACTATCTTGCCTAGCTGATGGTCTGCCCACTTCCATTAGCCACTAGCAAAGAAAACTTTCACAGGCATTTACTACCGATCAGTAAACGATATACATTGGCAATTAACGTTACCTCGTTATCCCGACTGAAATGATTCTGATCCATACACTGTTCAACCACTAGCTTAATTAGGAAATAAAATGTACGTTCAAAGTACAAATACTTTTAGGAAGATCAGCCAATTAAAATATATACATTCGATACGGGTAATGCTGATTATCATATTCCATACTGATGATTTCTTTCCTGCTCGCCAGAGGATCAGTACGCTTTCTCCTGTCAAATGTAATTTCGTGCATTGCTAATTGCTACCAAATGATTTAACACACTTACGCATTACAATGTCGTGTACATCAGTAACTATCAACAGCTTCCCCAAGAATACGTTTTACGATTCGCTGCGTTCGTACTTCCTTTACTTGATTTCCTAACACTTACATTATTATTTGCGCTTGTTTAACAAATTATTATTCCTGAATTGTTAAAACATTCTGAGAAACGATGCTGTAATGCTTAACCTAACCTATATGATCACCAATTATTTAAAAGGCAATGCACAGATTTTTAATGACTAACATGGTCTTTATGTACGTACTAATTTTATAATTAACGTGCATTATATTTTTTAATTTTAATAAATTATTATAGGAAACTATCTATGTTTGGATATGTGTATAAAACTGATGGCTGATTTATATCTTGTTTATATAATTACTTCGGCTCATTTTAGTAGATTGTAATATATTTTTTATAACACGTAGGACATTGAAACAGCATCAGTGTTTTATTGCATAAACTTATTAGTAAAACAACACTGTATATAGTATATAGTAAAATGTACATAAAAATTGCGTTTAAATTATTTTAATAAATTCCACAAATATAAACAAGCCACAGTTATATCTGTAAGCACATGCACAGACTTATAGGCCTACATACCTACAGCTTTATTTTATTATTTAATTTTTTCCAACATACAGTAACAAGAAGACAATGTACTTGGGATCCTGAAAGTCGAAAAAGAGTTACGCAAGCTTTTGTGTTCTTGAGACGAGTAAAATCTGTATCATGCCACTTTCGATTCGACGGAAGCTGTATCATTAAATGAGCATTGTTTAAAAGAACTACAGTAGAGCATCGATTATCCGAACATCTATTAACCGAACGATATATTATCCGAACTCAATAAAAAGTACAATTATATACTGTACTGTACAGTAAATTATTGGACACGTGTAAGCGTACTGGATATTTATTGTACTGTCCAGTAATAAATTATACACGCTGTAGCTATACAGCCTGGCAATCGAAAAACAAAGAATCGATAAACACACATCAACAAACGTTGACAAACATATTTACAATTGATACACAAACTGTGTTGACGGAAGTCTCTGTCACCGAATATCTGGTTTTTAATAAATTTTATAGTACAGCGTTTGTCACTAAACTCTAATTTTGTTTAAATTAATTTTTGGTTTTTATTAATTAGACTCAATTTCAATTAAATGATTTTTAGCCTTAGTAATACATTACAGTCCAGTATACAGGTTGCTGTAATTATATAACAGTATGTTAGAAATGATTTTGTAATAAAAACTTTGTTTTTGTAAAGAGAAATAATGTTTTCAATTTACGATCTATTATCCGAAATATCAATTATTAGAACGGGCCCTCGTCCCAAGAGTTTCGGATAATCGATTGTCTACTGTACTGTATTAATCAATGAAGTGAACACAATTGTACTAAATGAAATATATAACTAAATAAGTCTTTATCAATACGTCTGCGATGTATGGAACTGAAACTCTAAAATTAAAATTGTATGTAACTACAAAATAAACTAAATATAATAATGTTGGACACAGCCTGCACTAGGTTGGATACGTGTTGCTAAGATTTTCAGCAATTCCAGTCAGACTGTGTATGTTTGTTGGCTAGTTTCCCAGAAGAATCGTTTTAACTGTACATTTACTTTAATCACGACCATACCCTAAAAACTTGGATTTACATTTTAAATCGTTTCACGCATGATGGCTACTTCGTAACCATCACGCAGTGGGAACAAGGAAGTCGTGCGATCCGTGGCCTACCGTATGCGGGCCACGCTTTCCCCCCTGGTTCCGTCACTGAATTATTGTTCCTATACTTTCGCCTAATTCTGATATCTAATAATAATATTTAAAACGGAAAAGATAAAGACGCACGACTTTATGTATCACCTTTGCCTTCTTTACCACATGCTTTCTCTCGAGTTGAGAAAGAAATGCTTTTGTTTGGGCAAATCATGACTGCAAGTTAATTAATTTTATCTGATCGTTTCTAGTGCAATGCACAATACAAGAAACGTAAAGCTCTCCACCGTCCTCTAACATTAGCAGATTTTTGGCATTGTAACTTAAGTTAGAACTATGAACAACAGTAACCGCATTATCTCGAACAACTGTGTTTGCCAATTCATTGCATTTCATTCTTATTCACTTAGGGACGCCCGCTATAAACGACGATGATGAAAGCTTCTAATCTAAACAAAACTGAGTGACGACGACTCGATGAGTTAACGGCTGATTCATACAACGTGTCTCAGGCTTTAATTGGAAATGCCACTATTCGTGTACTCGGTTTATCACTTTTAAACGTGAGTATTACATTCTACTTCCACTACATCCATTTCAAATTTCATCTTCGATATGATGTGTTTCATGGTTTTCTTTTCACGTGATTCATTTTATCTTCTTAATTCTTCTCAAAGGGTCCATAGGTCCGACAGCCTGATTTCGAGTACACAGGTTTTTGTAAATAATTTAAAATCAAAAGCACTCGTCACTAAATTCTGTATATCACTGACAGACAACAGTTTTAAGATTACCACTTATGGGCTAATGTACGTTCTCACATACACATTAATAGTCAGATTTCATTATGTTCAAGTAGCGGTTGTCATTTTATGGAGAGTTGTATCATCGATCAGCAACGATCCTACAGCTCAGGTTCGTAAATGTTTTTTTTACATTTCATAATGTAAAAACAACCTTGTACGCTGATTACAAACAAATGTACACTCTTTCTGACTTCTTTCCAGTAGTTGAGTAGGAGTCGTGTGGCATCGTGGAGTTCTCGACTACCTGCGAAAGTCAATGATACCAATTTCAGCCAAGTACTATGCCAGTGCATACTTTATTATATGTGAAATATCTTACGAAATAATTCCACATTTTAAACTTCAAAACAAGCAAACTCTTCGACATTCGAGCTTTGAGTAGTAACAGTCTACTGAAATACTTGCCGCATTAACACGAGACAGAAAATAAATGAAGAAACTAAACTGAATCGACAGCGAGTAATTCGGATGTCTGAGTGGACAACTGTTGTTACCTATATCCCATATGGAGTATGGACAAGGTATTTAGGAGGGGTGGGGTGGGGGTTACTAGAGGACAGATGGCATTCAACAGAAGCCAGATGTTCAGTGTAGTATTTCATTAGAGCATACTTTTGTTACAAGTCGTTTACACAACAAAACTACGGCCTACACGTACACGAGCAAAATGTTTGACATAACGGAATTACCTCAAGAAATGCAACTCAATGCTGTGGAGAAAACCCCAGGTAATACTATAGACACACAGCAACTGTAGTCCCAGTACCTAACAACACGGAATGCATTATTGTCAAACTACATATCTCTATTGTATAGATCAGAATATATAGCTGTGGGTGCGGACACAGGACTTTATACTCTAAGTGTGTTTAGTACGAGGGGTTAGTATTGTGTAATGTGTGTCTAAAATACTAGGAATTTTTCAAAAGGTACGACAGCTCGAAACTGACAGATAAACTGTTACACAAAGGTATTAGAAAATTTTCAGATATTTTCACTTAAGCAGCCGTCTCCAACCGCCGTTTGGAACAGAAGACACGGGACGAGAATACTGGATACATATTCTGTTGCACAAAGAATCAGCGAGGCAAACTTCTGTTCTCACTGAATAACGATAATCACATCAAACAAATAAAAGGCCTAAAGTGGCTGACGATACGCTGGTAAAACATAGGTGTACATCACGTTGTAATGTATAATTCATTCGTTGAAATGCCTTTTCTTCGTACAAATACTGAATAAATATTTACTTCAATAAACAAGCACATTTAATATTCCAAGAAGTGTACAATGAACCCGACCGCTTGCTGCGATGATACAACACCAGTGGATGGTAGGAATGGTGGCCGCCTTAAACATACAACTACAGAATACATAAATGTTAAATTTTAACACTGAAAAATACAGTACGAAATGCTCTCTCCCAGCACGTATTATTGTTATGTTATTATAATTGTCTGTAAACGGTGGACATGGTGAATTTGTGCACAACGTACAACTGTCAGTTTAAGTTAGAAAGTGACTTTTTTTTAATTAAACGCTGATTTTCTTATTGGTGTGTTTCTTGAGAAGCTATACTGTCAACACCAAAAGATAAAAAAAACTTACACGTCGACAGATAATAAAACACGGTTCGTACATAACTGTAGTAATAAGTCAGCAAAATTTACACGTTGTTGTTTGTAAGTTAAAATATCAATGTACTAAACAACGACATATAACGCTTTTATCGATATATATCGCTTTTATGATAATAAGCAGATATTTCAATAAAGAAGAATGTACAGTAAAAATCACTCTATCGTAAACCTGTTTGTGTAATTCGGATTTTCATGTTGTAAACACTGTTTTATTCTCTCGTGTTTAAGTACTCATAAATGTTTTACTATGTTCGTAAGTGTTTTCTCCATGAAAAATTTACAAAGAGTTAATTCTTTTGTTTTGATGTATACCTACAAGACCCGCGCGTAATGTGAATACGTTACTTTTAATGATCACTATAGATTGATGTGAACAAATATTAATATTTGGAAAATACATTCTATTATTCCCGTTAAAATGTTTTACTGAAAGTTTCTGATATTTAAAAAAATCTTATTTATTTCGCTAAACGTGTGCAGAATTGGCTGTGTTGCAGCAAAGTATGTCTAATTAGTTAGCTTAAGATAATTAAGTTTACGAAAGAAACAATGATAACTCTCCTTAATCGTTCCAGTCGCAACTTACGAATCTGAAACTCTCTCGAAACATTAAAAGGTCGAATGTTTTGAAATTACTTGTACCGAAGTATTGTTCCATACTAGGGAACCTCGATACTAAGAGACCTCTACTAGAGCTGTCTACTGGCAACTATTCAGTGAAAATATACAGTTTCTTAGAAAACACTATTCGAAGGGTTGTTCACCAGAAACTACCATGCACGACGAGGTGGATGGAAGAAAGAATGGAAGAAGGCAGGTCATCCGTCCGAGTTCTCGGACAAATATCAAGTCTCACGAACCTCTCAATATCTGAAATCATGATGACCGCAGAAGACACAGGACGTTTGTAGAATATAAGAAATCGTAACCAACATTGTCATGATCACAAAGTTCGGAACAAACACTATCAAAGACGAACATTATTCTCACGGTAAATTCACCGCGTGAACACAAAGGTGTCACGTAACAACGGCGTTACTCCAAAAATACGCCCTGCTTACAAAATGTGTCTCTGTCTACAAACCTTACGTCACGCGACTTTACTTCACTACGATGTAGCACTACTTCGTTGAGGAACATAATGTGTGCTGGATCCTTCAACCCACACATCTGAGAAACTGACGGATGTCGCGAGCTGAAGTCGGCCTATGCTAAATAAAATCACATTATGCGTTCGCGTTTCGTGTCAGATAACTCAATATCTCGAATATTCACGTAACATATGTGTTGAAGTATGAAAGCTGTTAATCCTTATTACATAATAATCATACAGGATCTTTACAAAATTCCTGCAACGTTTTGTGAAGTCGTGGTGGAAAAAACTGTACAATTTCTTCGGTTTTCCAGCCAAGCGATCTACGCTTGCCATTTCTGTTCGGCGCAATACACCGAGTAAGGAATTTGACTAAATGTGCTGGAGGGGGGAGGGGGAGGTACGAACAAACACCTGTGTTATCACAGATGTTAAATTACGTCATCACACCTGTTCGCTACCTTATCCAATAGTCCGCACTCACTCTTTGTATTGGCCCAAGTGTCTACTTCGCTTTCATCACCTTATTTAGATATCACCGTATCATCTACTGCACCGTGAATGTCAAAAAGTCGAAACTCTGTACCTGAACGCAAATAAATTTACTTCTGCAAACCTTCCGAAGATTCAATTTAATAAACGTTATTTTCGTCGGGGCAAATTTAATGTGAAGGTGAATATCCCCGGAATCCCACCGACAGTTTTTTTTTGGCTCAGTGTTTACTAAAAATTTACTTAAGGAAAATCTGAAGTTAAAAAATCGTACGAATTAACTAAAGACATATTGAAACGTTCACTGTAATGAAAATATGTCTTTTAAATAAACAGTTAATTTTCTAAATGTAAACTAAGTAGGTCTACTTTTAAAACGGTTTGTACTAAACATGGAGCAGAGAATTACTATCGCTAAGAACGTACTTCTCGTAGGATCACTAATTAAAATTACTAGTTTTGACGCGTTTTATAAATCTGTGGGCACAATGTATTCATGTGCAAGCACATATTAAACACAAATGAAATACTTCTTTTATCTTCTTCCAAGGATTAGGCCAGGCTACTTTATCATTACCGTTCGATACTCCAGAAGACTAACATACCTATGCCACCTTTAATTCACCAGTTGATGAGGCAGGGTAGGCTCAAAGTACTGTGGACACTATGAAAATCGATTCACCCTGAGAAGGACTGGCACCCATGACGTCTCGCTTTGAAAGGAACGCCATTATACTATACCGACTCTGTACCCAACAAATTCGACAAATTTTTTTACTCTGAAGTCAACGAATCCACATTAGTAAATCGTTTTAAATCTAAATGGACTCCTAATAAATTTTTTGTGATTAGTTAGGAACAGTAGCAATGGTACGTAAATCATACGTCAATGCTAACTATGGTCGTTTATTATTAAAACTGAAGCGCCAATAAATGTACTTACATGCAACGCAATCTTGAAAAAACATCCGTTACAAATTAGTAACTTATAAAGGTGCAAATTAATTGTAACGTTCAAACAACTGACTGTAACACAACTTCGTTAGTCCAAACTGTTGAAGAGAGTCACAACGAAACACCAATACAGAATATTTTTACTTGGTCAAAAGGTAGGCCTACACGAAATATCGACGCCAGTTACTATCAGAGGCGCATGAATGGTCAGGCCGAAATTTCCAGGAAACAACGTAGCTGAGCTGATAAGGAGACGATCACTTTCACAAAATACTAACCTTCCAGCTTTATTGTAACCCAGTTTATATAAGCCGCGTACACACTGATCGTGTTCACCAAGTCCAATCTCGATAAGTACGAGTTCATTAAAGTACTTGGGCCAGTGACTGCACAGCAAACAATGCGCAGCACATTTCCTTCTTTACATATAATCTACATACATTAAGTTTTAAAGATCAGGCCATTCTAACAGTAAACTCAACAACGCCGCACCATGACGTACGTCTTCAGCAGACCCGACGTTCCTTATTTAAACACACTTTCGATAATATTTGTTGCAGTCTCGCCAGGCGAAACAAAAGGTGCCTGAATGAACTGACTTCAATTTGAGCACAAAGATTATTTAACGTTTCAGAAAATACTGAATAATATACTCGTATTTCCAACGTTTTGTAAAGAACTCTTAGCGAACAGCGTTGAGCACGCATCATTTGAAACGTCAGACTCAAGTTATTACTTACAGATTTAAATGAAGCACTTCAAAAAAATAAATCCATACTATTAAGCGATGTGGTAATTATTTTTTAAAATTATATCGCTTGGTATTATTCACAGACGTCAGATCAAATTGTTACAAAGACAATTGTATAGGCTTTACACAACAATGAACTCCTACATTATCCACATGCACAGGTGTAGAAGTTTTCCTAGTTAAACTACTGTATATGCACCAAACACGACACTGCGATTATACGCTGTTTACCTTACGCAGCTAGTGTAGTAACAACAAGTTATTTTTCAACAACGAATTGTAATAATACATTTCATTAAAATTTTAATACAGATTCCATGTACAGCTTTGTTGTACGTTGCCACTTCACTGGTCATTGTTAAGTAACATGTGATAATCAGCAGGATGCTGACGTTTTGCTAAAGTACTCAACACGGTCCTCGTAGAGACATTAATTTTTAAGCCAACAGGAAAAATGGTTCAATTTTAGGTCTGCTATGACGACTGACTTTAAATATTTACAATACAGCGATTAACTTACATAAAGATAAAAAACCCCAAAACGATAAATTCCAAAAAAGCCTTTAAAGAAGTTAATTTGACAGCTACACTGAAATTCAAGGTAATTAGTACGGTATGTGATTTTCACCTGATTACAACAGAAAACAGATTTGTACCATTAGCGGATATCCTGTTTGCTTTTGTAAACTGTCACAAATGTTTCGCCCTACCCCTCAGAGCTGCTCCGAGCATGTCGTACATAAATAAAGTTATCACTTGGGTTCAGACTGACGTTTTAATTTTAAACCGGGTAACAAGATGAAAATGATAATCTGTCTTCTAACTATATGATATGAGAATATAAGCAAGTATTTTCAGGTGAGTGTACCTATTCTGCATTTAGAAACTTGGAAAAGTGAAAAGTACGCATCATCTGCGCTCACTACAGGCGACCAGGGGTATACAAATTACCCCTTTGAACCCACCCAGCAAAACTGTAATTACCCATGACAGAAGCACACTCATAGAAATCAGTAATTTACACGTTACTTACGCCCTACAGCCTGGAGTACACGACGCAAGTATCATTAACTATTATTTAGTTATAATGTTACCATTAGATAACCTAAATTACTATTATAACATACTTAAAGCACTGAGTGTATTTCACAACTTCTTCTTCCTTTCTTCCTCAAACCAGATGCTGCTGGGCTTGCAAGCATTCCCTTCCGTAGACGGTCTCTTAATCACCACAAAGTATGGTACTGTGTCGTGTTCACATTGTAAAGTTCCCTTCAGTTACAGCTTACCTGTGGTCTGCTGTACCATGAAAAATGTTTTTCTGGCCCTCTGCTCAAAACATCTTAAGCACTTTTTGCGGTATGCTACACTCTAAAAACAAATAATGATTCTTCCAAAATAAAAATGTATGCGTACTTCTACTGAGAGATTGTCAAATAAGTTTACTTTATACCACAACATTTCCTCTAACGTCACTGCGACAGAATTATGTTTTGACGAAATGCGTTTGGTAGTAACTTAGTTATGAATATAAACAAAAAATAATGAACTTCGCGTTCGTCGGTGCAAAATAAAAACAATTCTACCGTTTTTGATTGACACATGCACATATATTTTGCAAGAAACATTCATACTTACCAATTTTATACAACTAACCAATACAAATCGATTGTACATAAATGTGTACTTTGCACCATAATTTGATAAAAACATAAACCGGACGGATATCAACGTCACACCGTCTCCAGTCAGACTTGCAATTGACTGTCTATGAATCAGAGCTACCGGCAACTCTTCCATAACGAATCATTAATTTTTATGAATTAATTCCGAACGATGTAGGAAATGTTTCAACATGTTACAGACGCAAGTGCTGAAACAGTATTTGTAATATGTAATTTGGAAACAGCTGTCCTATTGCGCAACAAACTGATTACACAGTACATATTTCGCTTCAACAATACTTGTACATTATAAAAAATTTCCGCTGATAAGACGAAAAAATGTATGTGTGTGAAAATTAATTTTGAAAAGGACGATGTGCAATTTAATCCGTAAATTTACATTAATATTACAATTTACGAAATGTTAATCTACTTTAATCACACAACCTGAAATTTAATGGGTGCGCGCGCGCGTGTTCGTACACACACACACAAGAAATATACTGACTATATCACTAATATTCCACACTCATTATCAGCTCGTTATTATATGTAAGCTGTAATACAGCTGTATCACGAGTCATTTATACTGTATATTGTTGTATTAGGTGAGAGATTTGACGAAATGTATTTAACTATGACGGGGAGAGTACTCACTGAGCAAGGATTATAAAGCTTTAAAGATTACAAATAAGTTTAATATATATGAAAATAAATACAAAATATTAATTTGAAGTTTTGTGACGCATTAGAAATACAATAGAACATTATAATCACTTCTAGTCCATCAAACAAACGAAAGTGTACGATTATGTTATTTTAGGAGTTGCTTATTTTAGGCGTGTACGACGTACAAATTTTTTGTCCTTAAAAGTGTTTCAGGAAAGTTGAGAGAGATATACGTTAACTGTATTTTCGATATCATTAGTATAATTATACACCACACGATGAGTACGAAGCTGAAACAAATACCACTTCACGTATTTTATGAATGTATAGCCTATAGATTCTCAACCGTTAAACTCGGGAACAATAAATCTGAGCAAATGTTACGTGCATTTATACTTCAAAATTTTATTTTTGTAGGAATCCACTGTCACTCTTTATTAACAATGCAATAAAATGCAGTTTTTTAATTTCTGAAATACAGAAACAAAATAAGAGACCCCCCAAAAAAAGTTTCGAAATTTGCATATACTGACTACTGTTTACAGGCAGTACCACTGAATCAAAATTTTATTTCTTATTTGTCAAATTTACATAATTCGTTGATTTGACAAGAAATAACTCGTATATGTTTTTATAATCCTATAATTCATTATTTGTGTTGACAATTTACGAAATTTTATTATAGCCGTTCGGTCTCTACGAAATATTTGCTGGAATCCTTTACACCTGGAACCAGACCTGAATGAGAAAAGATTACAAAATATGTACTCTGAAACTTTTATAAATAATTGTAATTGACTTAAGTAGTGATAATTATAATTTCAAGCAACAAATTTGTCCTAATTGTCTGATTGGATGAATCTGACCTATACTTAAACTGTAATGCGTTCGAAGTTTTTAATGTGTACAAGTAAAAATGCCACGTGAACGAAAGTAGAGTAGACGTTAACTGTAATGCGGATAAGTTATCGGTTGGTTACAGTAAACTATCTGAACTGTCGGTCATATCATGGCAGGTGTAGGCCACTGGGGGGAGGGCACAGCTGCTTATGTCCTGTTACGTCAAGGACGCACTCCTGTCTAACAACAGTTCACATTAGAATATTTTATTTTAAAGAATACAACGGAGCATTAAGCTTTGACGTATACTTAATATCCTTGAATCTTCTTGCCAGGTATTCGGACCGTGTCCTCGCATAGATAAAGGCGCTTAACACATGCGAGTGCTCATTTGTGTCATTTAAAATTTCATATTTAAAATTCATCCCAAACGACACGTTTAATCTAACGTATCTTAAACTACAGTCGACATAAACAAGGTGGCCATAAATATTGGCCCGAACAATACAAATGATTTTAGTAAAACCGTTTCTTCATAATGTTACGTTTTCTGCCTTCACCCGAATCCCGATCCCAGCAGTTAACTAGTTTGCTTTACAAGTTAATCACCACAGATAAATCCAGTAGAAATTCGAAAGTACCTATGGATAGGCCTATATGTTGTTTACAGATGAGTGGGATACCTGTCACTACCGACTAGGTAGAACGCTTTGTAACTCGGGTCAGCGCACGCTATTAGCAGTACGTGCTTTCAAGAGCCGACATACACCATGTATATCCAGAGAACCTAAACACAAACATTATATTCACTGAAATAGACGACTTGCGATTTCGTATGTTTTGAGAAGATACATACGTATCAGAGAAGATATAACAGCGTGTACTAGGAATGTAACATGTTTCAAATACCACAGACTTCTGCAAGGCCTCCACGTACACCCCAGTATTTTAGAATGGTACGCCGATCACAGCAGCCAAACGATTTTGTTAGAATGGGATAACTTAAATAATTACGTTTATTTATAAAATACGTGGCAAACGGTGAAATCTCGAAAGTCAATCAATAAGGTTACGTGTATTAAGTATGAAGAGAAAGGAAAGCGATATTCACAGTACTAATTTCATTGAAGGCCACAATACCAATTAGTTATATAACTTGACAGAGTTCAATAGCTAAGAAAATTTTACGAATACTCAATCAGTAAGCACGAAAGTCATTACTGACGTCCTACAACACTCATACCCGTATTGTCGCTTTACAGTCAGTTGTCAATTCATTTACTTAAACTTTCTGTATTCGTAAAAATATTAATTTACCATAGCTTATGTAACATTTCATTAATAGTTTTATAATTACGTACTTTCGACTTTCTTATTAAGGTTGTACATGCGTCATACGAACAAACCTCACACCTGAAAACTATTTCTTACCGTAATCTTAATCGAATACGGAACATTTTATAATGCACAGAGGAAATGCATAAACATTTTATTAATCCATGAGTTGCACGTAAAAATGTCGACAATGGCGCACTGTATTTCATTCAACTGTGAATACTATATGGTAACTTCAAGTACAACTTCAGATTACAAATTTCACGTAAAAAATGTTAGGCAACGTTAAAAATATAATTTTACACTGACAAAATCTGTTGAAATAGATACAGTAGATCGGGAACAGTCCAGAGAACCTGCTGGATAAGCGAATTTTCGGATCATGGAGTGACAACAGACAATATTTAAAGAGTTATTTCTAAGAAATTTTCAGACACACTCTAAATGTAGAACTGAAATGAGAAATTATATATTGATGTGACAAGGAATATAAAACTTAAACCAATCAGGTGCATATTGTTTAAAAAAATGCGTGGAGTACATTTAAAAAATACAGTAGTACACACAAAGGTTCCAAAGAACTGTAAAAAATGTATCAATATGAGATCGCTATATACCGCTGAATCCTATAATTGCAGGTAAATCCATTAAATTTGTAGTTACAGAAGGAATCTGATACAGGAGGCTGTAAAACAGTAAATTTGTAACCGGAACTCTTCTAAATTTCGGGGACGTTCCAACCAACCAGGTACTAACCACGGCGTTTTTACGGAACCGTAACTAATTTGGTGGGTACTAGAAAGTAGACGCTTCATATGATTCTTGAAGTGCCTTCTTTCCCAGACAAATTAATATTTGTCTTAAACTTCTCCAAGTAATGCCCCGGATAATTGACTTTCATTTAATCAACCATTGGTGTATGGTCTATGTATAGGCCTATAGCAACAGCTTGGGTCGTCAAAGCTATATATCGTCACATAGCTTGGGTTAATACGCCGCCAGGTGGTCGGTAGCTGCTATTCTACGCTTCTCAATCACGCTTCTTAAATGTAACAACTCACGCAACCCAAATCGAGGACCGTGCAAGAGACAGGCGAAGCCTCGACCCCGCGTTCTGGATTTCTTGTAGAGCTCTCGCCGCGGGGACAACGATGTATGGGGAGTTCCTAGATGTATCCTGCTACCTGCCGTGGAGTTTCAATTAAACACGCTCTAATTCAGAGTCAGTGTTCGCACGGCCGGGTCCAAGATTTAACTTGACACAGATGAGGGTTGACCGAAACGCTAATGAGGGAACTGCCTTGGAAGCGGAATCAGAGGCAGTAGAACTTACGGGAAAGTGTCCGCATAATGGCGTTCAGGGAACGGACTTCTAGGGAGTTTCGAATGGTCAGGTCCGAAGTCAGTTAATGACCTTTTTGCAGACCCAGGCGCAAACCTCGATCCAGGAGAGACTGAAGATCTCGCTTATGGGCTACTTTGCTAAGTAGTCCCACACTGGGAGCGCGCAGGTAACCATCGGCGCCACACACGTGGTAACGATAAGTTTGCATAGGAGAAGGCGGCGGCGGGTCATCGATTTCCTGCAGAATAGGGGTCGGAGTTGATACAATCGACGGACAGTTTTGCGGGTTACATGCTCGGAATGTGTCCAGTCAGGTGAGATGTCGATCGAGGTGAAGCCCAATTTACTTCACAGCGGGAGACCTAACAATTCACATCTTTAATTATTTGGACCACATATTCCAAACGCGTCTTTCTTCTGCGTTTTCCCTTCTATTTTTTTCACTTATATAAACTGGGTTTGACGGAATTGTACAATTATATCCGTTATATATAATTATAACCTAACCTAACCGAAGTTATGTTCTTAATGCCTGTTGATGCGATAAAACTGACAGATATAAACTCCCACACTATTTAGCATGAAGACGTCATTACAGTCACCGAACTGGACCGGTCGCTCTTCAACACGGCAGAAATGGAAGTAATATTGTCTGCTGTGTAGTAATGTATGTTACACCGATGATAATATTGTTATATAAACATCAAATTTTCCGTAGTAACGTAAAATCTACTGTAACTAGGATATTTATATAATACATTATTAGACGAAAATGGATAAGAACCACTTAATATTGTAAATCCAAGGTTCAAAAAATGTCTTACACTATAAATGTGAGTTTTATTTAAACAAACAATTAGCAAAAATAAGAGTAAACAATACTATGCATCTGACACAAAGTGTATTTACCACACTCTATTAACCCAAAACTACTGGGTTTTAATGACGACATTAATATAATTATGAACTGTTACGTAAAAATATCTTATTACTTCGACATTAGAGACATCTGCGGTTTGTCGCCAGCGATTTTCACCTCTTAGCGTTCGTTTCTTAATTACATAACAAGAAACTTTTCCACTGGAAATCTCTTTGCGGTTGTGGGTTCGTTAATAGTGATTTGTTCACAAGAATTTTATTTTATAATTCAGTATTTTAGTCAAATACGTTGAATATCATCTCAAGCGTTACTTACTTTCCTAAGCCACTTAAATCAATTGTCGTGTTTTAAGGAGATGCTCTTTTAACAACCCCGTTTAGTTTAATAACTTACTTATTAACAGAAAACTAACAAATAGGTTGTTTCACTTGACATTTTAAGATTACGGTATCTTCAAAACAGTATTCGTTTCACATTTCTTGATTCTTTTACAAGACAGTCATGTTAAAATAAAAAAAGGAGTCGACATAATTTGATCCCCATATCGATCACTATGGTTACACTGAACTATAGTGTGTGTGACATTTACGGCTTCCGCATTACTTTAAAGAAATTAATCCTGAAAAAAAAATAACGAAACTTAGAAAACTCATTACACTGGAATCTAGTCGTGAGTGTATGTATTTAATAAGTCATGCTTGTGAGTAACAAATTAGACATTTACAAATGGCTATCAGTTCGAAAGTTAGCTATCCTTCATGGGAAACTTCTGAAGGTCTGACAATGGGAAACCTCCGACTACTAACATATTTATTGTTAAAAAAAAATGCATGATGGAATGTATGTACAGCGAATCCGATCACACAACTCCACACCGTTAAGTACGTACGGCGTACACAAATGATTCGTCTAGTATCAGTGAATACGATCTAGTCTATCTGTATCATAAAATAACCTTCATAGATAAGTGAGCTGCCCGGCAATAAACTGTACACAACATTGCTACCACTATGTTCACAAACTGTCCACTTTCCCATTTTCAAATGATTCCTATTATGCAGTGTTTTAAGATTAAACTTGAGTCAATATTACACGAATAAACGTGACGACCTGAAGAAGCATTTTAGAAAATCTCTAATATGTCGGAAAACTGGTCAATGGAGGCAGTTGTCACCAAAAGTTCTATTAAGTTTAGTAACAGTACAATCGTCCAGGAGGTTAATGCTCGTATTATTAATAATTAAATCTAATCATATGTCAATAATTACTTACCTTTACACTTCTAACAAAATTAAATCCGCATTAGAATTAATGGAAAAATTAATTTAAATATAATATAAATGTAGATTGAACTAGCATCAGGACGTTGTAAGAAAATTTTCCGTAGTTTTTTAAGATACTGTAGTTTCCTGTATTAAACTTTGTTTTTAAATCATAATAATGCTGTTAATACAAATACCAAATAGGCCTATTTCCATTAAATATACAAATTTAAGAAACACACCGTAATTTTACGTAATTAATAGCTACATGAAAAAGGAAAGGCTAACACAAATCTTGAATTAAATGATAAGTTTTGTGTTACTCTGATTTCGCAGTCTGCACTACTTTCAGGATGATATTCTTTTCCTTCTCCGTGTATACTAAATAATGACATAAGGCTAATTCAAAGGTTTCTGTAAGGAATTATCCAGAAGCTTACAAATTCAAATGTGTTTACGCTTTTAATTCAGTACAGCAATAATTATGGCAAGATTCCGGTTTCCGCTTCCAATCAGGTATACGAAGGGAGTACTGGCAGTTTTCTATGATCGAAGAAAATTTGTTCGATGTGGATGAAGAACGTAATGCTATAATACCTCAATATTATACAAATAACAGCTGTAACTGTAGTATGGAGAGAAGTTACAGTAATTCTCAATAAGTAGCACCAAACAGGTATCACCATTTTAGAACAATTGTTTTAAAAATAAACGCCATAAATTACACAATTAGAAGTAGCAGACTCTAACAAAATATGAACAGAAACGTTCTTCACGCACGCTTCGTTTCAAATATTTGCTAAGATAAGTTTTTAAGTAAACGTTCTTACCACTTTGATATGAAATGGGAGTAACGGGCGTGGCAATGTTAAACAAACGTGAAACATTTTCTTGACAAACAAAAAATGAATCACTTTTTGCATGGCTTATTTGTTCACGGGAGACGAGCAAATACACAACATAACTGCTTCACAAAGTAAAGTTACTTGTAATCAAATTTAAAATGAGATTATTATTATTTTATTATTATTACTAACACTCATATATTGTTTAAACCATAGCAAATTCAAGCCAAAACAATCACGAAAAACGTACAGCTGTATTTTTGCTCATACAAGTTTGCTATTATACTGTTCTAAGTACTACATGATTTTCTCGTAACTGGCTAGGATATTCTTAGTGGTTTGCGTATACCTGATCTGCGTGGAAAATTATTGTACACGATCTTCACGTTTTGTTGCTATCATAAATATGCCAGTAGTGAAAATAGTATTAGTAAGAGAAATTTTTAAAATAGCAATCTGATTAAAACGTTGGATAAGAACTACCTCCACACATGTAAGTAGCTGTAAATTGTTGCGTGACCAACAAATTCAACATTTTATACGGTGCGTATTAAAATATTTAAGAAATTAGCTATGTTAATACTGTCCTACATGATTTTTGTAATTTTTACCCATAAAAATTGACCATCTTCTAAAATTACATCTACAGAACCAGTACTCTCCCTATATATATTATACCAATTACAAGTTATATATACCAGTCACTTGTACAGATGCCAATCACACGTTAACGGTTCACTGACAGAATGCTAAGTTAAATGTTTCTAGAGCCATGGATACGTGATAGTCTCGGAACACAAATGTGTTAAACACATGGTTCCCGTAATTACCGGCGTTAGAGACCGGTAAGAGTGAAGACGGATCATTGTTTACTCGAAATAACGTGAAGTTTTGTTTTTGTTAACTGCTTACATGGTGTGCCCGAGTTACATCAATAATGACAAAGTACAAATAATGTTATGTAACGCTAACCAGTAACCGAGCTGCAAATGTTATTAGTATTAGTACAAGTAAATAATATTGTTAGTTAAACAGAACGCAGTGCGAAGTTACATAAACGTCAAACGTATCCGGCAGGAAGCGCTACTAGTTAAATAAATCAAAATTCAGCAAATGGTATTAGTATTACTGTAGAAGTAAATAATATTGTTAGTTAAACAGAACGCAGTGCGAAGTTACATAAACGTCAAACGTATCCGGCAGGAAGCGCTACTAGTTAAATAAATCAAAATTCAGCCCGTGGCTCTTTTATGACACGAGAAGTCAGAAAAGATGACCTGCATTAATATAATTTAATTAACGGAAACGAATAGCAATCCAAACGCTGGGCAAATGAATAAAATCAAAAGGTCAAATCAATTTTAAAAGTAAACTGTTTCCAACGATTTTATCTGTTAAAGATAGTGACTACGAATTATTCCAATTGCCTGTGTGTGCAAATCATAGAATATTATATGACATTATCTGGTGGTGGATCAGAGCCGCGCGCGCATACACATAAGAATGCGAAGCAGCGCAGCGTCGTGGTTTGTTAACAAAGAACAAGTGGTGCAGAGTCATGTGGCTTAATGGTAAAGAAGAAACTTGGGGAATGTCGTTGCGCGTCAGATAAAAACAAATTGGCAAACTAGAACTTGTTTACCGTGCGGCTGGTATTTGTTACTATTTGTACAGATTCCCAGCAGCGATTGTAATCCTCAACAATGGCGGTGCAAAATAAATCCAACGCTGCTGCATGTTTACACAAACAATACCTAACGGTGGCATTACAACGAAAGCAAACTGTCGTGAGGAACACTAATATAACTGGTGAAATAATATCTACTGAATATTGACAGGGCCGATACGACTCCCTACCGGCATTGTACCTTTCAATAATCTATCTGTTTTACACGAGTCAATGCTTATATATATACAGAATTCGATCCTGTTCTATATAATTTGTCTGAGTGGAAATCATATCACTTCCTAACACTAAAGGATTTGTAATCCTCAACACTTTTCTATTCACTGACGAACCAATCCTCTCCACTCCAGTGATTTCTCTCCAGACTGAAACCTTATCCACTTCACTGTAACAACGCACACTTCCATCTTGGAAAGGACCTTCGGCGCCATCAATCTAGCACCTCGGGGAATCATCAGTCATGATGATTGACGATTAAATCTGTAGTTCTAATGCCCTATATAGGTATTCGTCTTTTCCTGATTCTTTGTTGTATAAATGCGGCACAATTTAATACAAGCTGAATGTCATAACTGAACCTCCAAACTCGGCTCATTAGCAAACATTACAATACTATCTAAAATTATACAGTTAGTAGTGAATTATGGGGAAGAACTTCAATTTTTTTACTAACGCACTACTACTGTACTACAAATTTAATTAATGATCTAGTTTTTGTGATAAAAAAAATCTTTAACTGCAATGTTCGGGATCTCTATTCCAATTTACGGACTGTTCGGTGAGCAGCTTACATTACTCACTGTTCTCTCCCTTTCCACTAGGCGAGGAAAGAAGATGCAGGGTAAACAAAATTTATGTCTTTTCTTAGAAACAACCTAAATATTTATTCTTTGAAGACACGAAGAGTATTTATTTTTCTGCGATTTAACACAGAGGTTAGAAAGGCCAAACGCCTAATTTGTTACACCCTAACTCTATAAGGTCACACCCTGTTTACATTGCTCGTTGTAGGCGAGTCGTACGTTTTACTGAGATCGTCAAAGTGCACACCTTATTTCTGAATACAAACCGTCAGTGCACTGCGAAGAGGTGCGTCATCGTGGACTCCGATTTCCTTACGGATACACCAACAATTGCGAAACTCTTGTGTGATTGCGTACTGGTAACACAACGAGAACGTTAGTAATAATACGATGACGTCATCTATCAGCACAATACAAGTATTTACACAACCCTACGTCAGAAAATGGGTGCATACTTCTACTATCTTACCCGCCATTCATTTACCTTGAGTCAATGATAACTCAGGTTGACCTTCCACGCCAAGCAAACTGACATGACTAAAACCGTCTTCGATGACTGACTATACTTACAGCACAGTACTCAACGTATCGAAACAGCTGTTTGTATAATAGCGTATAGGTCACATAGCAAAACACGCCCTAAGCACAGCACATACTTTACAAATCAACATCTCTTAATCACAGTCGTACCCATTTTTGTGGGTGGGGATGGGGGGGATTAAAAGTTAAGATAAAAATTGCTAATTTTCATTTATTTACAAAAATTTAATCTAAAATAAGAATTAGCTGAAAAAACAAAACTACACTGAGCAATATATAGGCCTACATACAGGGTTATTTCGGACTAGTTTGTGTAGAACAGCGTGTCTCTAAGACATAAATGCTAATTCATTGAGCCGATTTTCTCCTGTAGTGTTTCAGATATAATTTTTCACCCTGCTAAGATTTGAACGTTCTGTAGCTGGCACAGACACTGGACGTGTTGTATCAATTTTTAAGGATTTTGTTGACAGCTGAAAATTGAAAAATCAATTAGAAAAACAAAATTGATTACCGGCACATGGACGAGGAGACACAGTTTTCACGAAGTAATATCCTCTGAGTGTGATAAAAAAATTAATGTTTTCTCCGCAAAAATATGCATGTGTAAAACCTGCAACGTAACGCTCACTCTTAACGGTGAATAACGTCACGATTATTGTAAAACGCCATAAGAATCGCTACATTCTTAGCCTCTCCCAAATTAATCAAAATGCTCAAACCACATACCGAACTATACAAGCCTTATGGAACCCCATTACCATGCCTATGATGTTTACAGTATCCGACAATGATGGTCTACTTTGCAAACTTCTCGCTTTCATTTTCATTCTGAAGATCGTAGACATATAAAGTTATAATTTTGTTCTGTGTTAATGAAACGCTAACCTTATTTTATACATAAAATTACTGTTAGAAAGGTATGCTAATGAAGTATTCAAAGAAGCATAAAACGCACATAAAAGATAATACTCAATAAAGGTAACGAATTACAATTTTATAGAGAAATTTTTTTACTTGCAGAAGAGCTGGATATAAACTCAACTAAACGTTACGGAAATAAACGTTGAACGTAAAATATACATTCAGACCCGGATTAAAAAAAAAAGTACTTAAAGATACTCAAGTACAGAATCCGTTTATAACATTCGATACCAATTACAGAATATAAATTTGCACAGAAAATTGGCAGATTATGCTACTTAATAGCTGTTGTGATCAATTAATAATACAATACGTTAAGAGTTCAGTCAAATATTTTTGTCTTTCTGGGACTGACGTTTCACAGACCTGCGAAGCGCGTATGTTATTGTATGTCACTAGACAGAGGGGACCACACATAAACGTCGCGATTACGACGAAAGTAAAACGAAACTCAGAGTCAAGGAAAGTACAGTACAACTACAGTAGGCCCTGACATAAATAGCTCATGGTTACGGTCGGTCTGAACTGCACCAACGAAATGCTCTGCCGCACCTTTTACTGCACACAAGCCGTTTTCTTCATACACATATAAAAATGGCCCCTTCTGTGCCATGAAAGTAGCTTAGGAGTTTTATAAACAAGATAGGCCACCAGCTTTGGCCGTATAGCAAACAATGAAGATCTGAAGGTAGTGTGGCTGTCACTACCCCGGATGTTATCTCGGATACTACGAGTAATGTCCACAGTCTGAGTAGACGTTTGTACGTTTATTAAATTTACTAAAAACAGGGTATACAAAAATCACAGACAGCTAACTAATGGGCGCATAAACCTTTGCACGCGTTTCTAATACATGAGTAATCGTGTCCACCGTTTGTCCAGTAACGTCAGGTACACATAAATCCTGATGTACAAACGTCCTCAGTTTTCACAATGACAGATTTCTCTTTGCCAGCGCCACTGTTTGCCTGCAATCCGGAAAACCCA
The DNA here is from genome assembly GCA_034769895.1 of Magicicada septendecula. Taxonomy (NCBI): domain Eukaryota; kingdom Metazoa; phylum Arthropoda; class Insecta; order Hemiptera; family Cicadidae; genus Magicicada; species Magicicada septendecula. The sequence goes on along the minus strand of CM068367.1, from coordinate 1,029,932,235 downwards.
GCATGACCACATAAACAGTGACCACATAATTATAATTTATTCAACACACTTTTACTGTCAAATAAACATTATTTTTAATACTTTCTTAATAGTTCATTTTATCTAAATGCTTTTCATATTCTTATTTTTAAGAATCAAATGAGAGACAGACGGACAGAAAGCCACGTAATTTTTAGAGTAAAACATGTCACTGACACACCAGCGTCATGCAACACAGCTCCCGAAGTTCACATAATCTCGTATTCTCCTGAAGCGGATTTTCAGACAATGAGAATTCTTCTTGTTAAAATCAGCCCTAAATCAATGATCTACTGACTTATTTTATAAAGCGTAGACTTAGTTTTTATAAGAATCCTCAAACGACTTCAACTTTCAGTGCTTTATTTTAATATTTTCGTATTTTTCATGTCCGGAACAGCGAGACTAAAATTAATTCAGCTGGAACAGAAACTAGCCCTCTACAATACGAGGTTAAATGTTTCCTTTGAAACTGAAAGGCAGGAGCGGCTCGTTCTTTGCGCGCTAAGGCGCGCGCCCCCCAGTTTAAATCATATCATTAAAAAATCCATTATCACTACTCGTGGAAAGTCATTGTATCTTTCTTTAATACAGTTTTACTTCAGACAAGAAAATGTTTTCGTGTTATGTAATAGCATAAATGTTTTCGGAACAGCATGCATCAGGCGCTGTGACCATAGCGCCCATTTCTCCATTGCCCCACTCGGTCCAAAGTTGAATGAATTCGTAAGCTTATAGGCGGGAGTTATGCTGTCAACGGCGCGACTGCTGCCGCCCACGTTGAGCAGAAAGTGGTGTGATTTACTCAGTACAACTAATCGCAGACTATTGATACAATATGGGATTTGCTCTTTTTAGTGTTTAGAGTTTGTCTGGCGTGGTTCATTCAGTGGGGGCATTTGTTTAGTGTTTAGGTTTTGAGTTTTGATCAAGATTTACTCTTAATAAAAAATTGAACTAAAGTCATTAGGTAGGCCAACTCCTGAATTCTGCATGATGCAAACAGAAAATAAGAAAAGTGAGAATCGTGTTTTCAGAAGGCAACTGATTTCAAAAGATGCATACCAAAAAAGTGACTGGATCTGTGACTGTGACGTTCAGAAATCTTTGCTTTGTTTTTCATGTATTTTATTTTCTCCAAGAGACAGTGGTGATTGCTTGTGGACTGTAAAAAGGGTTAACGATATAAAGCATCTTACAGAAAAAATTAAGAAGCATTGAAATATCCGTCAATCACACGCAGTGTTGTTGATCTTTGTGTGTTAGGTAAAGTAAACATACTGTCTAGTCTGGACTCACAATTTAGACAAAACATTGAAAAGCACAATCTTCAAGTCAGCAAACACAAGCATATTTTAAAACGGCTGATTTCGTGTGTCAAATTCTGTACTGTTTTTGAGTTGCTTAAAGAGGTCATTACGACTCAGCATCGCCTACAAATCCGGGGGTATACAAAGGTTTAATTAATTTTACTGCGGAGCTGGATTCTGTAATGAAAGACCATTTAGAATCGGCAACTGTATTCAAAGATACATCGAAAACAATACAGAATTATACGCCTATATTGGACTATACGGTTAGTGTCTGAAATAGAAAAGGATACAAGCCTTCTGAATTTGTGGCAATCGAATGTAACGAGACAACTGATGTGACAAACCACGGTCAAATGGTATTAGTTTTTAGGTACGTGTTTAAGGGGCCGATGTAAGAAAGGTTTTGGGGATTTCTCAGTCCTGAAGGTAAATGTGCAGAAACCTTAGCAAAGTGCATAATGGATAACATCAATCCTCTTCTGCACACATCAAAGGACAAGTTAATAGATCACACTTATAATGGTGCTAATGTTATGTGTGGTTCTGTTGGATGTGTACAGGGAAAAATTAGAGAAGTGTATCCGTTCACATATTTTGTACACTGTTACGCTCAACAACTTAATTTGCTGTCAGAAAAAGCAACAAGTGTAAACAACAGAGTTTTTTTCTCAAATCTGTCTGCCATTCCATAAATTTTTTCACACTCATCTCTACAAACGGACGTTTTGGAGGAAGTAGTGCAACCCAGGTTACCCAGTTTCTACAAGATGGAATTACAAATTTCGCACAGTCAACGTTGTGTACGAAAACCGATGTAAGTTGGAAGAATGTTTCAAAGTTCTTGAAGAAAAGTGTACAAACAAACTCACAGTTAATGAGGCATGTGGTCACAGAAGGGGTCTTCAGGACCAATATTTCATGTTTTGGCTAACTACTTTCCATAGAATTCTACCCCATGTGTACATACTATACCAACAACTACAGAGTAAGAACAAAGACAGTGTAATGTGGCAAAATGACATGGGAATTTTTTAAAATGAGATGTAGAAAGAGAGGAAGAAAATAAATGAAATAGTGGAGGGAAACTGCCGGTTCAAAGCCACAAAGGAATGCCGCCTTTCCCACGGTCCAAGATTTTTTCCCACGCTCTCCCCACCACCGCTGGACCCGCAGCATCCCATGGACCACAGCATCCGCGAATTTCCGCGAATAAAATTTTTTTTATTTTTTTTATTTGATTTTTTAATTTTTTTTATTTTTTTAATTTGGTTTTTTTAGTTTTTTTAATTAAATTGATTTACATATCAAAGGGGGTGGGATGAGGTTCAATGGACCACCAGCATCCGTGAATATAATTTTTTATTTTTTTAATAAAGCTGATTTGCATATCAGGGGGTGGTGTTGGGTGGGAGGTTTTTTTATTTCATATCAGTGGGTGGTGGTGGGTGGGAGGTTCCAACTTGACGCATTATAGTGTATAATAAAATATATGATCAGGTGTACCAACCTTTGCATGAGTTCAAATGTGTCGTGTGTTATAATGTATATTAAATCTATATGATCAGGTTTACCAACCTGTATTATTATTATAGTGTATAGATATTTTATATGAGCAGGTTTGTCAACATTTTCTGCGGCGGGGGGGAGGGAAATTCAAATATGTGTTATATAGTGTATATATTAAAATATATGATCAGGGTTACCAATCTTACATTATTGTGTGTATACAGCAGATCTGCCAGACATTTTTTTCTCTTCTGTAGTGGGAAATTCAAACTATATGATCATAATTGTTACTCTCTCTCTCTCTCTCTCACATTTGAATGCAAGTAAAACTATCTCTCTCTCACTCTCTCTTGTTGTCAAACGTTATGTTCAAACCGTTTTCTCCTCACCCTCTCTCTCTCTTTCTCTCTATCTCTCACTGTGTACATTGAGTAAATAATTTTAGCTCTCTCTCTCTCTCTCTCTCTCACTCGTTGTGTATGTCTCTCTCTCTCGTTGTCAAACGTTATGTTCAAACCGTCTCCTCTCTGTGGTCATTACCGCGCATGTATATGAAATTAGAAAGTTTATATTTATTCGACAAATATTAACGCCCTCTCTCTCTCTCTCTCTCACTCGTTTCAACTGTGTCAACAAATAGTAACGCCCTCACTCTCTCTCTCTCTCTCTCACTCTCTCTCTCTCTCACTCTCACTCGTTTCAACTGTGCAAGGTTTCATACCGTTTCTCATGTCTCTCTCTCTTACCGTGTACATTGAGTAGTCGGTGTGATGAGTAAATAATTTTAGCTCTCTCTCTCTCTCTCTCTCTCTCTCTCTCTCTCTCTCTCTCTCTCTCTCTCTCTCTCTCTCCTCTCTCGTTGTCAAAACGCCGTCTTCATTTTTCAGTGTATTAAAATAATTAATTAATAGTTTTATAATGCAGTCAGTGTGATTGATCCTTGTTAGAAATATATATATTTGGCAAATATTAACTATGTATGTGTGATGTTGTCAATGAACTACTTACCTGTGTGCGTGTGTGCTGTTACAGATGACAAATCCATACGTTAACGGCTCAGCAATCTTCAATACGCTCTTCTTCATGTGGTACAATACTTCTGTTTTAAGGTTGCAGTTTACACACACACATAGGTTCAGTGGTGTATAGCGAAATAAATTAAAATTATACACACATAAAAACGGTGGAGGTTGAAATTCATACAAATCTTCTGATGTAACAGTTCCCACAAGTAATACAGTTCACAAAAAAAAAAATCAATTGTACACATGTTCAGAGGCGTAGAGTGAAATAAAATAAAGCCATAATTTGTTTAAATGATTAAATATATTTTAAAATTCACAATTCATAATTAAATAAATACATTATAAAATTGATATTTTTTCGAAAGTTTATATATAATTGTGTCGTACTTGTAGGAGAAGCAACCTGCAACATAACAATACAACAACATTAAAATCATGTTAAATATCACACACACACAGATATAGTTGGCAGAATCAACGCTTTACGCGAGTAACTCTCTCTCTCTCTCTCTCTCTCTCTCTCTCTCTCTCTCTCTCTCTCTCTCTCTCTCTCTCTCTCTCTCTCTCTCTCTCCTCTCTCTCTCTCATAAGGTAATGTCCATTCAACAAATCTTTGTAAATTAGAATCTGCACTACATTCAAACACACGCACACACAATGATAAAAAAAAATTAGGAATGTAGGTTGTTACCTTAACGAGATACATGCAGAACTAGTGCTGTTACAAAAATATATATATAGTAGGAAAGCCCACAGACTACTAGAAATAGTTATCGCCTGAAAAAAAAGAAACCACACATTACGAACTAATATGTATAAACACAAATATCGTTACAATAATAATAATAATAATAATAATAATAATACGCAAACTTACGTTTACTGCCGTCCGAACTGAAGTGTGAGGAGGCAATAACTATAGATATCACAATGAGAATTTTTGTTGTTGTTGTTTTTGTTTTTAACAGGTGGTGTAATGGGGAATTTTAGCAGGTGGAGGAGCAGAGTCGTCATCGTCGTCGGCACGTATCCGATAATGACCGTACGCAAGTGTATCACGGCCATTGTGTAGTATATAGCGCTTATCATCATACGGTGACAACGCTTGCTTATTTACACGCATCGTGTACAACGTATGATGATCGCTACGTAAACACAGCGCACTGACAGAAAACTGACAATGATCAGTGAGACACTTGCGATACATATCGTGTCGCAGACTCCTCTTAATAGCAACTCGAGGCACACCTTTACACACACGTTTTTGACACTCATTGCAGGGATCTTCGTGGGCCACAAGGAACGAATAACATTTCGCAGGTCTATACATAATTTAAAATACTGTATAATTGAATACAAGAGAAAAGACATACTTTACGGAATTTATTGAAATTTTTTTTGTAGTTCGTCTTCACCTCATCACCCTTGCATGTACTAGCAGTGTGTTTGGGTACAATTAAAGATTTAAATTCAATGTTCTGAGAAGTACACATATTCATCTGCTCGCCTCCCTCCCGTTTACTGACAGTATGTTTGGATGCAGTCAACCACTGATAAGAATTCATCTTCTTGTTCCTATAATAATAATAACAGTACCTGCTTCATTATCATATACATTATGTGCTATATATATATAAATATATACATAAGTCTTTCAACACACACACACACCATAAATCCAGAACAGGAAAGTTATTATAACAAACATTACGAAAACAAGTACGTATGGTCACGTACATAGATCAACGTTTAAACAAACAGATTAATACCTGATTAAATTTTTTAAAAACAGGACAGCGTATTATCTATATAACGTTCTGTTTCAGATAAGAATAGTTTGAATATAAAATGAAAGGGTACGTTGTATTTTGTTATGAGAAAATGCATTTCTAAATTTTGTTACATTTGTAAATTACAGAATTGTTCTTCAACTACAGCCACAATCGTTCAGTTTCATTAACATTTGAAAATTGATGGATTTGGTACTCGATATATTCTACTCTCACAGTATTTTCATTGATACATTTCAGAAACTGAGTACAGAATAAATCTACAATCACCCAGGCGGAATCATTAAGTTTTACAAAAGATCTTATTGATCAGACGTATGAGTAATTATATTAATCCTTATGTAGCAAATACGCACGCATTCATAAAATACAGCACTCAGGTGTAGAGCAATTAATCCTTTTTGTATTGAAAGTATTTAAGTAGGCCTACTCGTGATATCAGTAAATTCTGTCTAAATGTCTAGTACATAAACGTACCCGGTAATCGCTTCTTGAGTCGTAGTCATTATTAAACTCGACATAACTACTTGTGTTACGCGATTGATGTTCATGTTAAACGATTGATGACTCATGTAATAATACAGATTAACCTCGTATAATAATAATAATGACAGGACAGCGTATTTAGAACACTTAAAATTGGAAATCTACAAACACATCAAAAATATGTCAAACCCCTATCAAACAAAAACCCCGTTCTTGTCGAGAGACAACAGTAACTGACCTAAGCACATGTGCTTCATTAGGCAACAGACCAAAAAATCAAATAGACGACTATAAGCTCAATTTAAATAAAATCTGAATATTCAATAAAATTATGTTTACTTAGTAACATATGCAAATCTTTTACTTACCTCTTAAATGTTGTTGTTATACACACAATAGTCGATTGTACGATGAGTGTCTCATACAAATGAGAAATAGTGACATGTCGTCTTGTGTGTGTGTGTGTATATATATATATATATATATATATATCATACGGCGGTAGCGTACACGTTTGAAAGTTGATGCACATTAAATTGTCTCTCTCTCTCTCTCGCACTCTCTCTCTCTCTCTCTCTCTCTCTCTCACACACATATCTGATTACTATACAAATAATTGCATGTATGTTCAGAGGTTTGGTGTCTAAATCGATGCATTTTACTTTCACTTTCTAATTTGACACATGGCTTACTTTCACACAGAAATAGCTATCGCCCATGTCCGTCTACAAGTTTTGCTAAACGAAATTAAAAATGCTGTAATACATAACGTCCTGTGAAATAGTATGGTATGTTTTTAGGACAGCCAATGTCATTAAGATGTATTATATGATGATGGATTATTTTCGAGAGCCGAGTCGCCACCAATTAATTTGTCACGTATCCGATAATGACTGTATGCAAGTGTATCACAACCATTGTCTAGTATATAGCGCTTATCATCATACGGTGACAACGCTTGCTTTCAAAGCGTGTAGGTCCGTCTGCATACAAGTCAGGCGTTTGAATACTATACATCAGACCGTCTGTATCTGTCATTAGCAATCTAACGTTACGACCGTACTTGCCGACAGCATAACGATAATACGTTTGACAACGAGAGAGAGAGAGAAACGGTTTGAACATAACATTTGACATTGTATATTGCAAGCATGAAATTATTATTATTTAAATCTGTTATATGCTTTTGTATGGAAGTCATCTATAAATATCAGGTCAGTGCGACACAACATGTAACAAACGTAACATGATTCAACCCAAACGTGTGCACGTCGTATGTGTGTGATTACGTTGCGTGTGCGTCTGTGTGCATGTGTGTGTGCGTGCGCGTCGGATCATGACATAGTATTCGTAATGACCGAGGCACGTCCTTTATTGCATGAGGATATTCAGGTAGAGCAGAGCTGACACGTTTACGCAATATCAAGTGCACATACACACAAGAATCAGATTTTTTGTATACGTTCTAGGTGAAAAACTACTGGGGTGTCTCTGACTTTAGTTGGAAATAAATAACATTACAGATATTGATATGGTACTATGAGTAGCCTATACGTGAATACTATACATCAGACTGCATGTATCTGTCATTAGCAATCTAACGTTACGACGGCAGCATAACGATAATGAAAGTCATACATTATCGTTATTTGTCTAAGCTATGTTAACTTCACACACACACACACACACACACACACACACACACACACACACACACACACACACACACACACACACACACACACACACACACACACACGGAAATGGAGGAAGAACTAGCATAGGAAATACAATTAAGTGTAACGATAAAAGAAGTGATTGAAAGCCAACTGTGGGTGTCGAGACAAAACTCTTGCTTGTTCCTGAGTTGATAGAAGCGCCTGAGGGCAAAGTGGCTGAAGATGAAGTTATGCAAGAGGTTGTTGACGAGAACCAAACAAACTTGGATCAGCCGGTAGTGTTTAGGTCATCAGTACATGACGCAACGGAGTGATAGGTCCAATTAGGTTTGTTACACGTTGTGTCGCACTGACCTGATATTTATAGATGACCTCCATACAAATACAACAGCATTAAAATCATGTTAAATATCAAATTATCACATAGACACACGCGCGCGCACACACACACACACATGTTAGGTTAAAATGCAGTCCACTCACGTTTCATGTTAGGTTAGAATGCAAACACACACACACACACACACACACACACACACACACACACACACACACACACACACACACACGTGTATGTTATTTAAATTATTATTTAAATAACATACACACGTGTTAGGTTGCAACCTAACACGTGTGTGTGTGTGTGTGTGTGTGTGTTTGTTTGCATTCTAACCTAACATGAAACGTGAGTGGACTGCATTTTAACCTAACATGTGTGTGTGTGTGCGCGCGTGTGTGTATGTGATAATTTGATATTTAACATGATTTTAATGCTGTTGTATTTGTATGGAGGTCATCTATAAATATCAGGTCAGTGCGACACAACGTGTAACAAACCTAATTGGACCTATCACTCCCGTTGCGTCATGTACTGATGACCTAAACACTACCGGCTGATCCAAGTTTGTTTGGTTCTCGTCAACAACCTCTTGCATAACTTCATCTTCAGCCACTTTGCCCTCAGGCGCTTCTATCAACTCAGGAACAAGCAAGAGTTTTGTCTCGACACCCACAGTTGGCTTTCCAATCACTTCTTTTATCGTTACACTTAATTGTATTTCCTATGCTAGTTCTTCCTCCATTTCCGTGTGTGTGTGTGTGTGTGTGTGTGTGTGTGTGTGTGTGTGTGTGTGTGTGTGTGTGTGTGTGTGTGTGTGTGTGTGTGTGTGTGTGTGTGTGTGTGTGTGAAGTTAACATAGCTTAGACAAATAACGATAATGTATGACTTTCATTATCGTTATGCTGCCGTCGTAACGTTAGATTGCTAATGACAGATACATGCAGTCTGATGTATAGTATTCACGTATAGGCTACTCATAGTACCATATCAATATCTGTAATGTTATTTATTTCCAACTAAAGTCAGAGACACCCCAGTAGTTATTCACCTAGAACGTATACAAAAAATCTGATTCTTGTGTGTGTGTGCACTTGATATTGCGTAAACGTGTCTGCTCTGCTCTACCTGAATATCCTCATGCAATAAAGGACGTGCCTCGGTCATTACGAATACTATGTCATGATCCGACGCGCACGCACACATGCACACAGACGCACACGCAACGTAATCACACACACGCGCGCGCACACACACACGAACACACAGACGCACACGCAACGTAATCACACACATACGACGTGCACACGTTTGGGTTGAATCATGTTACGTTTGTTACATGTTGTGTCGCACTGACCTGATATTTATAGATGACTTCCATACAAAAGCATATAACAGATTTAAATAATAATAATTTCATGCTTGCAATATACAATGTCAAATGTTATGTTCAAACCGTTTCTCTCTCTCTCTCGTTGTCAAACGTATTATCGTTATGCTGTCGGCAAGTACGGTCGTAACGTTAGATTGCTAATGACAGATACAGACGGTCTGATGTATAGTATTCAAACTCCTGACTTGTATGCAGACGGACCTACACGCTTTGAAAGCAAGCGTTGTCACCGTATGATGATAAGCGCTATATACTAGACAATGGTTGTGATACACTTGCATACAGTCATTATCGGATACGTGACAAATTAATTGGTGGCGACTCGGCTCTCGAAAATAATCCATCATCATATAATACATCTTAATGACATTGGCTGTCCTAAAAACATACCATACTATTTCACAGGACGTTATGTATTACAGCATTTTTAATTTCGTTTAGCAAAACTTGTAGACGGACATGGGCGATAGCTATTTCTGTGTGAAAGTAAGCCATGTGTCAAATTAGAAAGTGAAAGTAAAATGCATCGATTTAGACACCAAACCTCTGAACATACATGCAATTATTTGTATAGTAATCAGATATGTGTGTGAGAGAGAGAGAGAGAGAGAGAGAGAGAGTGCGAGAGAGAGAGAGAGACAATTTAATGTGCATCAACTTTCAAACGTGTACGCTACCGCCGTATGATATATATATATATATATATATATATACACACACACACACAAGACGACATGTCACTATTTCTCATTTGTATGAGACACTCATCGTACAATCGACTATTGTGTGTATAACAACAACATTTAAGAGGTAAGTAAAAGATTTGCATATGTTACTAAGTAAACATAATTTTATTGAATATTCAGATTTTATTTAAATTGAGCTTATAGTCGTCTATTTGATTTTTTGGTCTGTTGCCTAATGAAGCACATGTGCTTAGGTCAGTTACTGTTGTCTCTCGACAAGAACGGGGTTTTTGTTTGATAGGGGTTTGACATATTTTTGATGTGTTTGTAGATTTCCAATTTTAAGTGTTCTAAATACGCTGTCCTGTCATTATTATTATTATACGAGGTTAATCTGTATTATTACATGAGTCATCAATCGTTTAACATGAACATCAATCGCGTAACACAAGTAGTTATGTCGAGTTTAATAATGACTACGACTCAAGAAGCGATTACTGGGTACGTTTATGTACTAGACATTTAGACAGAATTTACTGATGTCACGAGTAGGCCTACTTAAATACGTTCAATACAAAAA